>MQTX01000125.1:588286-627772 GCA_009735665.1 Angiostrongylus cantonensis | reverse complement strand
AAAAAAAAAAAATTCGAAGACGATTCGGTACGAGACATAAGTGTTCATTTTATCTCACATTTACTACCTCAGGAAAGGCCATTACTTGACAAAAAGCGGTTGACCAGAATTCCACTAATTTAAAATGACATTAAGGTAGGCGAAGTGTAAGGAGTTTGGCAAGACGATGCAATCTCGCCCAAACTGCTGCGACGCTTCTTCAGAACATTAGGTTGGAGCAGGCACGGGAGCAAAATCGATGAGGTGAGAACCATCCTCCTTTTTCTTCGTGTGGTGTTGCACTAAAGTGAATTCGACCCGATGAAGTGACGAAGACTCACATCGCTAGAAATAACTGCAGTGAGAGTCCAATTCGATTCAATGCGATTCTGAACAAAGTCAAAGCGCTTAAGCGTTAGCCTCAAGTTTCTTAACCAGCTTTTGATAACAAGCTCGTATGAGCTCATTATTACAATAAAATATGCTGTCTTCGCTCTAATGATAACTTAATTCTTATAACACCGCTGACGATGATCGAATACTGGCCGACTTCTGTAGTGCTTGTGAGAATAATATTCTTATATTGAATCTCAAGAACATAGTGTTGGTGAAGAAGGACTTAGTTCTGATGCTCCACTCAAGCACAACGAAAAAATATCTTTAGATGTACGTATGAAGATATAACCATTTTTATGTATAGTGGTCGAAAACTCAACCTAATCATCAAGCTGGACCCAGAAGTGAACAGCAAGGACAAAGAGTATGCTGTCTTCTTAGACTTAGGAAATCTACAAGAATTCGAGGACGAAATAAACACGACGAAAAAGAGCATGCTCGGTGCCTATATATTTGCCTCTACGTTTTTTCTAACAAAGCAGACGTGCGCCTCAAAAACTTGAATGATACGCAAGTAAAGTGAATGTTCTATTAGGGCTCACGAGCGCACGATCGAGAGGGTGATACTGAAAGTAACCTGTATCATATAAGTGAAAGAGGGAATCTGAGGTTCTGCCCCATTTTAACGATGAAAGATCAATTATCTCATTAACCATTGTTTCCCAACATCAAGCGCAGAGTGGGAAGATCAGTGCCTGCCTCACTGATGAGAATTGTTCACGAAGATCTTTAAAATGTGATGCTCAGTTAGTCCTTCGAACTGCTGGGCTGTTCTTTCACGAAGCAGACATAAATGGAGTGTTGGGCGAATAAATAACCGGCTCTTGCTCGAGGTACTGAACAATTAGTGGAGATCCAGGTGATCTGGGTGATAATTGCTTGTTCGGTTATCTCTTTAAGATAAAATGGTGAAGCAAACGATTGTTCCTAAGGGTCGACGTGTAGTGTCACCCATAATCTAAATCGACTTAGTGACGACTATGGACCTTGAGCAAACAAAAATGCCCTATTATTTCGCAGTACACATATACTATACAACGCAAGTTGAAAAAATTTCGAAGACGATTCGGTACGAGACATAAGTGTTCATTTTATCTCACATTTACTACCTCAGGAAAGGCCATTACTTGACAAAAAGCGGTTGACCAGAATTCCACTAATTTAAAATGACATTAAGGTAGGCGAAGTGTAAGGAGTTTGGCAAGACGATGCAATCTCGCCCAAACTGCGGCGACGCTTCTTCAGAACATTAGGTTGGAGCAGGCACGGGAGCAAAATCGATGAGGTGAGAACCATCCTCCTTTTTCTTCGTGTGGTGTTGCACTAAAGTGAATTCGACCCGATGAAGTGACGAAGACTCACATCGCTAGAAATAACTGCAGTGAGAGTCCAATTCGATTCAATGCGATTCTGAACAAAGTCAAAGCGCTTAAGCGTTAGCCTCAAGTTTCTTAACCAGCTTTTGATAACAAGCTCGTATGAGCTCATTATTACAATAAAATATGCTGTCTTCGCTCTAATGATAACTTAATTCTTATAACACCGCTGACGATGATCGAATACTGGCCGACTTCTGTAGTGCTTGTGAGAATAATATTCTTATATTGAATCTCAAGAACATAGTGTTGGTGAAGAAGGACTTAGTTCTGATGCTCCACTCAAGCACAACGAAAAAATATCTTTAGATGTACGTATGAAGATATAACCATTTTTATGTATAGTGGTCGAAAACTCAACCTAATCATCAAGCTGGACCCAGAAGTGAACAGCAAGGACAAAGAGTATGCTGTCTTCTTAGACTTAGGAAATCTACAAGAATTCGAGGACGAAATAAACACGACGAAAAAGAGCATGCTCGGTGCCTATATATTTGCCTCTACGTTTTTTCTAACAAAGCAGACGTGCGCCTCAAAAACTTGAATGATACGCAAGTAAAGTGAATGTTCTATTAGGGCTCACGAGCGCACGATCGAGAGGGTGATACTGAAAGTAACCTGTATCATATAAGTGAAAGAGGGAATCTGAGGTTCTGCCCCATTTTAACGATGAAAGATCAATTATCTCATTAACCATTGTTTCCCAACATCAAGCGCAGAGTGGGAAGATCAGTGCCTGCCTCACTGATGAGAATTGTTCACGAAGATCTTTAAAATGTGATGCTCAGTTAGTCCTTCGAACTGCTGGGCTGTTCTTTCACGAAGCAGACATAAATGGAGTGTTGGGCGAATAAATAACCGGCTCTTGCTCGAGGTACTGAACAATTAGTGGAGATCCAGGTGATCTGGGTGATAATTGCTTGTTCGGTTATCTCTTTAAGATAAAATGGTGAAGCAAACGATTGTTCCTAAGGGTCGACGTGTAGTGTCACCCATAATCTAAATCGACTTAGTGACGACTATGGACCTTGAGCAAACAAAAATGCCCTATTATTTCGCAGTACACATATACTATACAACGCAAGTTGAAAGGCAGCTTGGACAATTGAAATAGGCAGAATAACTTTTAGGAAGTGTGCTTAATATTTCATACAATGTTGTAATCTATAACCAAATAACTACTGTTTTATCTTACTGGAAAAACACCTTTTTCAGATAACGTTTCGGCGCCTTAGCTATCTTTAGAACCTGACTGATCCGAGTGGATTGTCCACAGTTGTTCCTGCTTCCGATAGGATCATGAAGACCCACATCGAATGAATGCACAACTGTAGGCAATCGATTGAGACCAACCCGGCTTCAATTCCGGTGGAATGCGATGACTCTAAAACATGTCCATCGTTGACGGTGAGGCTTCTGGAATTGCGGGTTACCATGGACGGTCTTGGTCGCCATGATAAACTGAGATAGCGGCTCACGCTCTTCGTTCTGTTCTATTCAACTTAGCAATCGCGAGGTTGTTAAACAGCATGCGTTTACTTCCATACAATAACACACATACAACAGAATCGTTGCTGACGTTTCGACAGAATCACCTTCTTCAGAGCCGCTTTTTTCATCTGTCTTCTTCGGTGGAAGTTCAATAACCTCGCGATTGCTAAGAGAGAAAACGACGAATTCATTAGTCAAATAGTTTTTTGTTATCAACCTTGTGTTAGCTTATCGATGAAAGAATGCTTATTGGTTAGTATTGCTGAGGTTAAATGAAAGTCGGCTCTTAAAATCTTGTCTAGTCACTTTCCAGTGTTCACTGCAGAATAATAAGTTCGTTAAGAAGTGCTTAGATTGATAAACTCATGAAGACGCTCAGAAACGAACTGGATGCTACTCGGATGGATGTTGCAAATGAAAGGTGACAACAATGAAAGGAAAAACAATAGCCTATCGTGTAATCTGTCTCGGAAAAAAACCTATCAAAGCGAAGCCTAGTTTTTCTCTCAATGAGCGTTCCTTTGGTGGCTCCACTGGGATGGTTAACGTGAGCAACTCGATGCGGTCCACCTTAAAATTTATTGCGCCGGCTTTACTGTGTGCACTTGCATCGAATCTAGCTGAACTGTTCTGCAACCTTTGTGAATACTAATAGGTTATCAAATGTGTGTGATTCCGAAGTAGTTTATAATCAAAAGTCGCGTCAACTGAATTGGGGGCCATAGATGAATGCGCTTCGAGATTTGGCGATTCAAGATACAAAGGCTATTGATGAGCTACGCAACAACTTCGCAAGAAGAACTTCATCGTACTGTAACAACATTAACTTCTCATTAGCACAAAAATTGGACTTCAACATGGCAATATTACCTCTTAAGACTTTCTTGTTCCTTTTGGAAACGCCCTAGGAAGCTAAAAGTGCGATAATAAGGGGGTAATAGTGAATGATTTGAAGCCACATCACCTTCGTTTCGGTCATGGTTTCGTGCTCATAACTTCAAGCAGTGGCCTCGAAAAACGAAAGTTAGGTTACAGCAGTATCCCGAAGAAGTTGATCTTCAGATTCAGCACAGTGCTAACGTTGTTTATACGAAACAGCTTTATGTGTGAGGTCCAACCCGTGCTCAAGGGAGCAATGTGTCTGAATGTTTGAACTACATGTATCGGGGTAGGGATATAAAAACTTGAAGAATTTGCTCCACAAGAGAAACGAGAGCACTAGAAGTCTAGAAGATCACTGAAGGTGTAAGGAAGGAGGCTAGAGAACACTCAGCAACATGCATGCTTTTCGAACACTTTTTTCGTGCCTTAACACAGAACAGAAGTGCAGCATCATGCGGCTCTACCTCTGAGACCACCTCTATTTTCAGTGTCTTTGAAATCGCTAGTTTTTCGAACATAAACTGTTGTTTTTCGATAGCTAAAAGTTTGCTCCACAAGAGAAACGAGAGCACTAGAAGTCTAGAAGATCACTGAAGGTGTAAGGAAGGAGGCTAGAGAACACTCAGCAACATGCATGCTTTTCGAACACTTTTTTCGTGCCTTAACACAGAACAGAAGTGCAGCATCATGCGGCTCTACCTCTGAGACCACCTCTATTTTCAGCGTCTTTGAAATCGCTAGTTTTTCGAACATAAACGGTTGTTTTTCGATAGCTAAAAAAGAGAGAGAGATTATTAGCATGATAGTACTGTAGAAGAAATGTTAATCTATGGTCTTACGAACATGAATGATACGTGTACCCACTCTGTGGTGGTGAACGCGTTACTCCCCGGAAAGGACAATAGCGCTATGTTCATCACTACACCATGCGGGTCCTCCGTGATTGGTGACGGCAATGATCAATAGCTGAGAGACAGGCGAAACGAAGAACCCGACCAGTATGGTGTGGTGGTGAACGCGTTACTCCCCGGAAAGGACAATAGCGCTATCGCTCCCCACCTCAGGCACCTGCTCTACGGAGTTTTGCAAATATCTCAGCAATATTGTGGTGACAGCTGTTTGTTCGGCAAATTAACGGTCATCGAGTGTCTCCGAAAATTTTTTTTTTGCAAATCACGAAGTGTAGAGAATGATAACCTGGTCCTGTTCCTTCTACTTTCAATGAGCTACCAAATGGTTACAAACTTGCGATGTAAGCTCTGCCCCGCAATATCTCAGCAATATTGTGGTGACAGCTGTTTGTTCGGCAAATTAACGGTCATCGAGTGTCTCCGAAAATTTTTTTTTTGCAAATCACGAAGTGTAGAGAATGATAACCTGGTTCTGTTCCTTCTACTCTCAATGAGCTACCAAATGGTTACAAACTTACGATGTAAGCTCTGCCCCGCAAAATAACGCACCAAACAGGATACGACTCCTGTGGAGAACATACCACTCATTCGGAGCTCCACGTGTAGATACCCGCATCGTCCGTTATGTCAACGTGCGTCATAAAAACGTGGTTGCTACCTAAACAGGTTGGGGCATCGGCCAGAGATATCAAACATATCATACAACCCAAGTGAGGAAGAGGAACCGAACTTCCAAGGTCCGTCGGCGATAAAAGGTTGTATATGACTCCGTTCACATAGAGATGTCGAAAATCAGAATTGCTGTAGATATGGTGAATCTTGCAGACAATCGCTCAACATTTGAATTAGCGACTAGATACAGCTGAAGGACGAAGGCGATTGTCAGACTTCGTGACGAGGATCTTGAACCGAAAATACGACGATGCTTGTCCACACTATGTGAGAAGGACAAGCCCTGAGAATCAAAAGAAGGATCGAAGAATAGAAAACATTTTATGTGAGCGCTCATCCATGTCACATGATGACCACGTGAAAATAGGTGAAGAAACGAAAGCGTGTTGTGATTTCTCATAATTCGTTATTTTCACTCACATCAACTCTTATGTCTCTTAGTTCGTCTTGCCAATTCTTCCAGTTTTCAGAATTCTCGGAAATTTTTCAACAAAACTCCTTCTTTTACTATGCCAGGAGGTGTCAGGCAGAGGGAGTACGTCGTTCATATAAAAACGCTCATGGCCATTCCTTATGCTGAGCCATGTGATTCCACCTCAGAATAGTGCTAAATATTTACTAAGCATAAGCTTGAAGCTGAAATATCGTTGATTCAACACCAAGCTGTTGATCACAGTCGTGAGCATTATGATTTCCTTTCGATGTCAGTAGCACTGCCATAATAAAAAAGATGATTACTGACAATATCAACAACGACATCCGTCATTTACCTAATTACCGATTTAAAAGACTTGCACTTTGATGGTATCTAGGATAGTAGGAAAATGTAAGGATTTTTCCGGATTCAAGACATCGTCCAGTCATGCGCTGTGCTCGGACATCGTCATTGTGGTGACGTGGTGAATGGCGCCTCCGTGCACTTGCACCGAATGACGTGTAAATCCGGCCTTTCTGGCTGTTGACGTCAGCCTTCCCTGCCATCATGAGGACATGTGAGTCATTTTTAAATTCTCGATCTCATTAATAGGACGCGGAATTCCTTTTTTTTCCTTGTTCGCTAGCTAGCGAACTGATTTAGTTGTTTATGCTATATCTCTTACGGCACTACAGCACTGCAGTAGGATGCATGCGACATTGATACTGAGTACAGAAACCACACTAATGGTGATGGTGCTCACATGAGTGCAGATCAAAAAGTTCAAATCATATCAGTGCTATGAGCTGATAACCTAAAAAAGTTGGCTGGCCGTGAAAACCGTGAAGCGTATCTGAAACATTGCTCACATCGGACAGTAGCACTTTGAACTGAGTACGGTGTGCGACTGAACGATCAGATCACGTTGGTTTAATAGCAGATTGTCGTGGATGACGGACGGAGTCCAGACGGGCATCGATCGCAGGTCCGCCCTATCGCACTTGCTGCACTACGAGAACGCCGTCATGCGTTCGGTCCATTCATTGTACATGTACATTTACATCCATTCGATTCACCATCGCTGTTTCGAAAAGCTCTACGGAGAACGCCGTCATGCGTTCGGTCCATTCATTGTACATGTACATTTACATCCATCCGATTCACCATCGCTGTTTCGAAAAGCTCTACCAAGCATCATAAAATTCTCAGCTGTTATTGCCGTTGCTTAGATCTCAAGATGTAGGTTTCAACTAGGTTAAATGAGTATAAAGTCATTTGCCTTCACTCAGTTCTCATTCTGCATTGGTCTTCAGCTCATTTGCTCTCCCCCTCCTCCCTCTCTCTCTCCCTGCCCTGTTATCTTCTTTCGGCTATTTATCCCTACTTTTCCTTTATTCGATCATTATCGCTTTCTTCAGGGGTTCTAAAGTGCATAACAGGCAGATCCAGAAGTCATTTTCATTTCTTAGATCTGAAACCGTGAGATTCAATTTCAACTAGATGAAATGGATATGAAGCTTTCCATTCGCTCTCAACTCCCATTTCTTGTGTTGGAGTTCGGATCTTAAGTGTTTTTTTCATTAGTGATGGTTGATCAGGCAAGCGAAGTTGTGACTATTCTACAGGAACAAAATTCCAGAGATTTTTCGTCTAGGACGGTCTTCTTAATGACTTAAAGGTGAAACGCAATATGAGTTGAAGTGCACAATTTTTTTGATTCAACTGGTTTTCAATGATGCAATTGCATTGACATCATGGGGCAGAATCAGATTGCCCACATTTTCGTGAAGATTCCCGTTAATGTGCTGGTCTTCTTACACAACTTCTACCTTACCGCTTTCATTCTTCTCCGTCACTGCATTTATCGTTATCCTTTCTCATACCATATATTCATCTAGGTAACCAAATTCATTTTCCTAGCCATATAATCCGTTTCAATTTGCCGCCTCCGCTGATCACGTGGGACATTTCATACACCACTGAAAGCTACTGGCCTAACCAAAGTTGCTATGTTTAGAAAGGAGTTCAGATTTTTTTGCTAAACATGAACCAGTCACGTTCTGTTGCTTCTAAACACCTTTACAAAACGAACATAACTGTGCAGCTCGTTGAATTGAAGGGCATCTTAATGAATTCTGAATCCCAGTGGAATTCATTTCCTGTCCTCGTCGATGTTCAAGCAATATTCATGTTTTTTTCAGCAGTTGCGATGCAACCTTTTCCTTGTTTCCAAAGAAGGGAAACAGTGGCGGACATTATGTCTGGCCAATAAATAGGCTGATTTCGTCCTCGAATGTTCCCAGAATCCTAGGCGATGCGAAGGTTAACAGCATTGTCGCTGCAGATGTCTTCCACACGTCCGTTGCGGTGCGTAGATTTTACGTGCGAGCGCGAGCGCAAATTATCTGACATATGTAAAATGACAAATACGGTGTAAAGTTTTTGTTTTTTGTCATACTGTAATTCTCACAACATGTAATTAACAACTTTTTCTGGATGCATCCATCCTCTACCAACTTATCTCTCCCACCAAATGGGGCAAAGTGGGAATATTCCCACTAGCAAATCTCAAGACCGACTTTCTATTAACCTCGGCATTGATCAATAATCCACTGTTTTTCTTCAATAGGCAGCACGAGATTGGTATTATAGCACTTATTAGCACGTTTCGGCAGTTTTGCCTTCGTCGCAGCCTGGGATTAGTCAAGCTGACATGTAATCTACTTAGTCAAACACTTTTATAACTTCGGCAGATAAAATGCGATACATCAATTTTCATTCGCGTAACAAACAGCTTTTTTTTTGAACTCTCGCCATTTTGTTCTTTATAAGCGTTCCAGTTGGTGAAGACCAGCGGTACAGAGTCTTATATGGGAGAAAAATGTGTTTGGGTCAGGCAAGAGATGCAACCTGAGTTATGGCTCTAGCTCACACGAGATCACAAGGCACTTTCCTTTCGCTGCTTAAGCTTTGATTTTTGGAGTCAAAAACGCTTTAAGGGTCTTACGTGGTGATGTTTTGGATTCCTATACGAGAATAGTGACTTTTACTTCGAATTCTTCTCCGTAATGTTTCTGTGTCCTATGCACGCCTAATGAAGTGTTTGGTCTCAATTTATATTCACCGACTAGGCGTTCTTTTAAGCGGACACAGAGTGCTCAACCCGTTTCGTTAGATTCGTCCGCGCAAGCTTCACAAGAGGTTAGGTGCACCGTACCCGAACTCATGCAATCACCGTTTCTACCGTTAGGGCATATTATACAAACTGGCGTCTTAACGTGTCTGGTGATATTTTTATCATTGTTTCCGAATTCACTAGATTGGCATTTCTTAAACAACGTTTTTAGAGGCGTGGTTTTCCTCCACGTCTATCCTGAGGATCTACGGTTTCGTACCCATTAGGAACGACTATTTGCCGCCCCAATTCCAGAGATCTTTCCTTGTACTCTCTCCTTGTGCACAAACACCCTTTTGGTATGTGAGCGTGAGAGGAGAGGCAGTGAACAGCAACAGCATGTATCACAGTAGCTACATGGTGTTCTGGACTACACACTAGGTTGGTCGAAGTGGTTAGACCCTGCGCTTCGAGTGCAGCAAGCGTTCTCCTCCGGGGTCGACAAGTGAGTCGCAGACTTATTTAGGTGGGTAAAACCATGACTTGCTACGTGGTTGGTTACTGTCGTCATTATGTAAGCTAAATACGCATTCCTCCACTTGTACGATGCTCAGTGAAACGTACGACTTATTTAAGCATCTCATTACAGTTTCTTCGTTACGAAAAAAGTGTGCATTGCACACAAAGTGAGCTTGTACTTTCGCACGATGTTCTTCTACCAGCATTTGCAGCGATTAATCAATCTGTTAGTTTTGCTTCTCGGTGATATCAACTGGACTCTTATCGTCTTTTTTTAATACGAGCTCTATTCTTGCGATTAAAATTAATGGGATGGCGTCTCACTATCACCCTGACAATGGTAGTTTTGTTTCGGCAAACAAATAAGAGGAAGAAACGTCGGTGCATTTCACTAAGTACTAAGTAATGTACTCTTGCGTTTCCAGTTCACTCTTTGAACAACTTTTAGGAGTTTTCAAAAGGATGTAAGGACGATAAGAATTATTAATGACATCTAGTTTAGATCTTTTTCTGAAGCGAATTCTTCAATGATAATGATATTGTGGTTGGAGTATTGTGTATCCTTTAATTTGTTCTCGCTCTTAATTACGATGGGATCCAGGTTCTTGCGATTTGTTGTTGTTCTACTTTCACCGTCTTCCCGAACAAGCGGGAATGGACTACGTGAACGTTCAGCATTTAGTCAAATTCTGTAACCGCTGTCTAATTGATAAATGGGAGGATGGATTCATTTCAGAGACCGAAACACTTAAGTCGACATTTGAAACGAATCATTCCATTAGGTAAATATGGCGTAAAACTACCATGAAGCTAGTCTGGTAGAAAAATTTTTGAAAAATTGCGTTTTACTTCAGTGGGAAGTGTGGTTGGTACAAAAAAAAGATAAAACTGTCTGCGTTGATCAATCCCAGAGGGATGCGCCACGCATTCGACTTCATCAAGCATCGTTAGAGGTGATTGGATGCATGTCTGACATTTACAATGACACGCCGTAGCCTACCGATTTATCGAGTCAGTGCTACTATCCTCCCAGACAAGTCTAGTACCAATTTGCCGATCCCGAAGAGATGGAACGCTTGGTGGGTGGTGGGCGCGGAGATCGATTCCACTTGTGTGTTGCAGGGGACCTGCGACCACTGCGCCACACGCAACCTTGATATAGGTAAAAAGTGGAAATTTGTGAAAATATTAGAATAAATTATTGCCTTCTTTAAGTGTAAGATATTTATTTTTTGAATTAGTCATCAAATGGCTATTTAAACGTACATTTTCTTACTGCCTATTACTAACCGTATTGAAGCTCAGCTCTATATATGAAAAGTTTTTTAATTCTCCATCCTTTTATTGGAAATATTTGCTTCGACTACGATGAAGCTGAATCCTTCTATCGTGAGAAATGCAGTAGTCTTTTCACATGCATCATCCACAATTTTCATTTGCGTTTTGCTCAGTTCGTGTGTCCATTTTCGCCTTTCGTTGTCGAATTGGATCGTTTGTTCTCCCGTGGAAACAATTCTCCCACAGACTCAGTTCTTTGTAGAACATGTTGGCAATTCGAAGAGCTCTGCGCAGCCCACTTATCACCAGGATGTTCGCTACTCGCCGGATCAACTACCAGGTGTCGCTTCCACTCGGAACTCCGGTTGTCAATCAAACTCTTGACATCAAGATTCCTGATAATAAATACTTGGTTGGTCCTATGGAGCTGTTAAAACGGTCCCTTTGAACGAAATATGAAAACTTAATCAGAATGACTTCAATTGAAGTCTCATTCAATTATTAGAAAAATAGTTAAATAAGGTAAAATTCTTCTGTGGGGCCTATTATTCTAATAAGATCGATTCATCTACACTAATACTGATATTCGCTGCTTTGTAACTAACTAGTACGTTTTTTGCTTCACGAAAGCAAGGCAGATATTTGGAAGGAGGTCAGAAATGTTCGTTGGGTCTGCTTTGATCATTTTTAGAGTGTTTGTAACATGCTGTGCTATCAGTTTGAGTGAGTTAACTATTCAAATCATGAGTTTGTGCTCGTCGAGGATCGCTGAAATGCCAATCTCAGCAAGCTACTGCTTTTTCTTTCAGGCTACCTACATCTGGATCGATGGAACGGGAGAAAATTTGCGAGAGAAGACGAGAACACTTGACAAGGAGTCGAAGGTGGCTGAACGTACGTGTGTCAGCGATTTTTTGCTCTTTTGAGCAGAGTTGGAAATAATGCCATCACTCCGGCTGGAACGAATGCGCAAAGCCATTGGAGGACTTCAATATAAAATTGGATGTTTAACTTCTTATTTACTGCTCGTTATCAGTTTTCACTGCAGAAGGCCCTTACTTTGCCTTTCTCTCAGCCATTTTCCTAACTAATGGTACTACTAGCAATCACTTGTGGTCGGGTAATCACGGGTTCGAATCTAGCGTGGGGTCCAAGTTTTGCAAATATCTCAGCTTCTTAGTGGTTGTATTTCATATCATACCTTGCTGAAAAATGTTAAGCATAAACGTTTGGACTGTGGCCTCAGCTCAACCGGGTTTAATGCTGATTTATATGCTCCTCAGATCATTCCTATTGGCGGCTGATTTCTGATGGCACTGTTAGATAGAGAACTAGCTGAGAGAAAGGCGAAGCAAGCACCTCAGTGGTGCAGTAGGTAACACGTGAGCTTCCGGAAAAGGTAATCGCGGGTTTGAATCTGGTCTGGGTACCAAGCTTTGCAAATATCTCAGCGTTGTAATGGTTATAATTGGATGATTATGAAATTACCACATTTGCACTTCTAGGATACTTCATCCAACTAATTTCTTGAAAAATAATCGTTGTTTACTCCGTTAAATTCAAAGTGCACAGATCTCAAGTTATAGTCCACTTTAACTTTCGAAATTTTCGTGGTTAAAATTGTACACTTTTACGACAGGAAGTTTACTATCTGCCCAACCCGGAGGGATGGAGGGCTTGGTGAGCCTTGGGCGCGGGGATCAATCGCAAATGCACTGGGGGCGCCTCCGACCACTGCGCTACACGCGCCCTCTAACTGAAACAGTTGTGAATAAAAACTGTTTCGATAAGAATTGGTTGGCCTGTGCCTTCTATATTCCAATATAACAGATTTAATTCATATAGAGTAGTCTTGCACAATAACCTTCTTAGATTTGGTACTTGTATTTTCTGGTTAGGGGGCGCGTGTGGAGCAGTGGTTGGAGGCACCACTGCGACACACACGTGGAATCGATCTCAGCGCCCATGGCTCACCAAGCCTTCCATACCTCCGGGGTCGGAAAATTGGTATCAGAATTGTCTGGGAGGATAGCAGCACTGGCTCGATACGTCGGTAGGCCACAGCGAGTCATTGCAAAGGCCAGATATGCATTCATTCACCTCCAACGATACTTAGTAAATTCGAATGCATGGCGCATCCTTCAGAGATTGATCAACGTCGAGAGCTTTATCCTTTTTTATCCTTAATTTTCTGGTTATTTTTTTCCATCTTGCTTCTTCCAGACTACCCAATGTGGAGTTTCGATGGTTCGTCCACTTATCAGGCAGCAAAAGGCAACGATTCTGACATGCATCTGAGGGCAAGTTGACATCCTAACAGTTATCCGTTGCAGTCAATATTACTCTGATGAAAAAAATTGTTGCAGTCTTTCTCAAAAACCCTCCCGCCAGGATTGATACTTCCAGTATCTTCCTCATTAGAAACTGTCTTAATTTTCTATATTTGCCTATCTTTCTTCAATAATTTGGGCATATGTTAAGCAAATTAATCTACCAAATGATAAAAGGATGAAACATTGAACGTTTATCAATTTCTTATGGATGCGATATACATTACATCAAGTAAGGTGTCGTAGAGATGGATGGCTGTAGGTCTCGCTTTATACACTGACTTCCGCTAACTAGTTGGTCAGCCAAACAACTAAATGTTTTTATCGTCCCAGATAAGTCTGGTGCCAGTTTGTTGATCCCGGAGAGGTGTAGGAACTTGCTTGTCCTAGGCAGTACATTGAACTAAACTATTCCAAAACATCTCTCCTCACCTTCGTTTTATTCAGGCTGTTGCTGTGTATCCAGATCCATTTCTCGGAGGCAATCACAAGCTCGTGCTGTGCGAAGCATTGGATGCTAATAAAAAGCCGACTCGTTAGTTTATTATATATTCTTTTTTTGTTACCTGCGATGAGGGTCTTACAATCATGAAGTCTCAAGGCTTGCTGCAATGTGGAGTAAACATTGTTAGAGTTTAGTTTCTTTTTTGTATGTGCACTTTCCATGGTTAAATAATACAGATGACTGCATTTTACTTCAAATAGAACCCTTCGTGTAGTAGATCGCGACCACCTTGCTTCATTACGTTCCATGTGTGCTGGCGGTTGTTTTTTCATGCGTCAGCGAAATGAAGTTCATTCTATGAAAAGCTACCGTAAATTTCACTATCTATCTATTATCTAGTAGAAGATTTTTACTTGGCACTTAATCCAGAAAAAGGGATGGAGACCCTAATGTTATATAGCTCTTTAAGGGTTTTTTGCCGTTGACTAAAGGGAGGCTTTTGAAAATGAAGCATTGAAGAAAACTGTTAAATGCTTCTGATGCTACGACAACCTGAGAACATTGAGTCAACGTTATGCTGTTTTCAAATAATTTTTTGTAAAGGATTATTGTTGCAATATGAAGCACGTAACACGATGCTACAGCAGCTCGGAGTTTCTCGTGAAGTCACTGTGACATTTGGCTACTAAACGCTTTGTTCACTTCGTCAATATTGCTCTGCAATTCTTCAAAATCAACTTTGTTGCGGGATCTTGTCATATTTCATTTTTATACAATGCACATGAATCGTGGCTTCCTTTTTTACATGTGCACTTACTTGCTTGTAACCCTCATGAGTTGTGCCGACCCCAGCACATTTGAAATTCGTTTCTTTACCTCGTAATCGTCGTCCATGGTGGTGGTTTTGTTTGAGCCTGATAGCGTGTAACGCGTGCGAATCGCATACCGTAATCTGTAAAATAGCTGCAGTTGTGGGTGCTTGTGCTTATACATACATAATTCGAGGGTGGTAAGGAAGCGACAACATTTCAATGTTGTCATTATCTCCTTAGGGGCGCGTGTTGTGCAGTGGTTGAAGGCGCCACCGCGACACACGCGTAGAATCAATCCCCGCTCCCATGACCCACAAAGCCTTTCATTTCCCTTGGTCGACAAATTGGTGCCAGACTTGTCTGGGAGGATAGTAGCACTGGCTCGATACATAGGAAGGCCACCGCGGGGCATTGCAAAGGCCAGATATGCATTCAATTACGTCCAACGATACTTAATGAAGCCGAATTTATGGCGCATCCTCAGGGATTAAGCAACGCCGAGAACTTTATCCTTTATTTGTCATTATCTCCTTGTCCATTTCTTATCCTTTATAATTCAGCAACGAACCATCGAAGTGCGTGTGCAGAAGTTATGGAGAAAGTGGATCACTTAAATCCTTGGTTTGGTATGGAACAAGAGTACCTACTTTTGGATCGAGACGGCTATCCTCTTGGTTGGCCAAAACACGGTTATCCAGCACCGAAAGGTTGGTTTCCATAGCCGTTTGAAGCTTATAAAAGCCCATCTTACATGATATTATCTACGTAAACGAAGCAATGGAAAAAATTCTGCAATAGTGAACGGTTGATGACTGATGTCTCTGGTGTCGTGAAAGTATTTGCACGGGAGAAACTTGCAGTAGTGACTTTAGAAGTGACTTGTTTTTCTTATGAATTTTTTACCTTTTCTAGGACCGTACTATTGTGGTGTTGGTGCAAACAGGGTGTTTGGTCGGGAAGTTGTTAATGCACATTATCGTGCTTGTCTTCACACCGGATTATCCATTTTTGGAGTCAACGCCGGTATAGTTTTCTTCTTGTGATTTTGAATTAAGTGTGGTAAATGAAGCGGGATTTAACAAATTATCAGCTTAATGTAGTATAATATTCATCAAAACTGAACATCATAAAAACTCGCTCTACGTTTCTCTATAAAATGTTGTTAAACGGGAATGTAGTACAGGGAAACAAATGGAATAAATGTTGCGGGCCAAGGGCGGAAATTATGAGTCTCTTAGTAAGTAGCAGTCATTTTCTGCGAAAGCGAGATCTTTCCGGACTCTTTCCTTTTCAGGGCCCTATATTTTCATGAATGTTTTTAAATAAACGCGTTTCCATGAGGTCTCCACCATTTGCGGGGCATATGCAACTTTAAAATTTCGACAATTTCCATCGCACTATACAGAAATATTGTTGTCCTAAAAACTGTGCTTCTGTTTATCCATTTATTCTTGCTCTATGAGCATAAAATTGGCAAAAGATCGCAGAAACTTCAAGGCAAAAAGTGTAGAGCAAGGTTTAACAAAAACAAGACTCCGGACCGCAGGTGTCTGCGGTGGGGAACGAACGCGCTATTGTCCTTTCCGGGGAATAACGCGTTCATCACCACACCATGCGGGCCCTGCGTTTCGCCTGTCTCTCAGCTAGTTCTATCGATAAGTGCCATCAGCAATCACCCGTTAGCGGGATTGATCCGGGTAGCCCAAATCGGCAATGAACCCAGTTAAGCTGAGGCTTTAGCTATAATCACCATCTTAACTGTTTTATTTACTGCCTACTCTTTTTAATGGCCGGCTATAATGCGAAATATAACTTCATTGATGCTGAGGCGATTGATTGCTGATGGCAGAGATCGGGAGAACAAGCTAGAGAGATCGAGAACTAGTTGAGAGACAGGCGAAACGAAGGACCCGGATGGTACGGTGGTGAACGCGTTACTTCTCGGAGACGACCATAGCGCGTTCGTTTCCCACCGTAGACACCTGCGGTTCGGAGTTTTTGCATATATTTCAGCATGTTTGAGATTATATTTCTCAATATAGCAAAAATCGTCAGAAAATGAAAGACATGAAATTTTTTGAATTTTGAATTTGGTGGTCAGTATCGGAGGAGAATGTTCTGGTGTTGTACCTGAAGAGTACGAAACGATCTCCATGGCGTGTCGTGCGTGTGTTCTCGTCTGAAACATTTTGGATAACCCGAGATTTTGTGGCCTCTGACAGGTTGTCCGACCGCCTGACGTGAAAGACGGTAGCATCTAGTGTGCGTGATACTGAGGATGGCATATTGCTTGTTGAGCAATTTGATCTTTTCTAAGGCCCTGACCTAAACTTACAAGAGTTTTCCCAGTTTTTTAATATGATATGGATCCGAAAGAAACATGTTTCCTCCAACGATTCTTTCGTTCAGCCTTTTGTTTTGCTGATTTGGACCCGATATTAAAACCGAAATCATAAATAAAGGATATAGGATAAAGCTCTCGGCGTTTCTCAATACCTGTGGAATGCGTCGTGCATTCGACTTCATTAATTATCGTTGCAGGTGATTGAATGCATATCTGGCCTTTACACTCACGGTGGTCTGCCGATGTTTCGAGCCAGTGCTGCTATCCTCCCAGACAAGTCTGGTATCAATTTGTCGACCCCGGAGGGGGGGAAGGCTTGGTGGACCATGGGCGCAGGGATCGATTCCACGTGCGTGTCGCAGTGGCGCTTCCAACCACTGCGCCACACGCGCCCTTGAAATCATAAATGGAAGTAGAAATGAAAAATTGACCGACTGCTTAAGGCGGCGATGTCCGTCCAGCAATTTGACGAAATCCATCAGAAACGTTCACGGTTGCTCCCCGTACTAGTCAAGCGAATCACACCAATCCTAGTGGAGGGCATTACGAGACACAACTGAAAACGCTGCCGTAGGACAATCCTCAACGTTCTGTTTAACGCTGAACCATCACGAAGCACCGAAGCACTTACAGGGGTCTAATTGGCTCGAGAAAAAGATTAATAATGGCTTTTTCACGTTCGGGATATGGAGTGCTTTGAAAGTTATTTTATCACGCATCACCACTTGTATTACTTTGTGCGTTTCCTGCAATTCTTGCATTCGATTCCTTTCCTAGCACTCACTATCCGCAAAGATGTTTGAACTTTTTTACATGTTTTTGATGTTTGATGATGTTTTCGTCTTCTGGATGAATGTCGCTCAATGACGGTATAATGGATATTTCCTGGACTTCTGAAAGAGCCGTGCTAGGACTTTCCTACGTTGACTAGAGAAGCTGAACTTGTCCCAAACTAGTGTGGTACCAATTTCTCGACAACGGAGGGTTAAATGAGTAGGTGGAGACGGGGTGGCGTTGGACTTGCGTTTGGGTAGGTTGCGATATCCGTGTAATGAACGAGATCACTACTACTGCCCTACACATTCGCCGGCAAATCAGGTTATCCAGAATACTTCCTGAAATCCTGGCCAAATAAGCAAAACAGAGATGTGTATGAACCGGCGTGCTCTCTGAAGAACCGCAAGGCTTGCAACTGACATTTATCAACTAAGAGGAACTAATTATATTGCACGATAGCGTCATTCACACGACGTCATTCCATAGTTTGCACATGCAAAATTGTAACAAAATGCAAGTATGATTATTCAAAATTCGGCCTGCCGACCATGCTCACCGTTTTTCTCGTTGGCCTTTTGCCATTTTCCTATGCACTTAGATACCTAGTTGCAACGAAATTCTTCAAGAATTATGGTTATGAAATGGCTTCAAGGGTACCCTAGAATCTTGCCATTGTGAAGAAAGGACGACCTTCCTTCTTTAAGACAACGCTAAGTAAATTACAGTGGTATTCGTTTATAATAAAGAAGAGTGTTCTAAGCTACTTCGTTTTTTGACCGGTTTTTATTAACTTTGGCTGTAAATATATAAACAAGTTATGATTGTTTTACTCTTTTTATTGATAGAAAAGCTGACGTTTCGGCAGCCCTCGCTTTCCTCAGAGTGGGAATGGTTAAGTTGACTGTAAACAACTCAGCCAAACTTTCATAATCAAGAAAAAAAGGCACGAAAGGAAGATCTCAGTCGCATTGAAAAAACCAGCTTCTTCTCACATTCACAGTTCTTTATGAGTCTTGAACTTAGTCACGTGGAGACCAACAGCACATGGTTCACATGGTTGGGTAGCATGCATTTCTGATTAAAATACGTTAAAATACTAATCTTAAATATCCCCTCAATTGTGTGATATTCTTCTCAGACCATCTAAAGACTGAGCGGTTTAGGCGCTCATATAAGAAGCCTATGTCTCCTGAATCGAAAAGGAATACATGTTTCTTGCTGCTTCCGGCTGTGTAAGGGCGCGTATGACGCAGTGGCCGGAGGCGCCCTGCAACACATAAAGGATCGATGCGCACGCCCTTGGCCCAGCAATCCTTCAATCCCTTCTTGGTCGGCAAATTGGTAGCAGACCTATATAGGAGGATAGCAGCATTAGCTCGATACATGGGTGGGCCACCTCGAGTTATTGTAAAGGCCAGATATGCATTCAATCACGTCCAAACGATGTTTAATGAAGTCGAATGAATGGCGCATTCCTCAGAGATTGATCGACGCCGAGGGCTTTATCCTTTATCGCTTTATGATGTTGTATGAAGTGTTCGAGGATCACTTGCATAGCAGAGCCGTTCGACACGTTTGTGTAAAGGGCAGAACCGTCGAAAGACCCTATCATGTAGGTGGTGTTAGGGCGATTTCAGCAACTGGATGAGAATTAGGTTTATAAATCAGGCTGTTCTGTCGGTGGACGCGTCTGCGCAACTAACGATGGGTGTAACCTTGAATAACGATGGATTGGTAGACGCGAGATCATTAGTGGATAAAAACTTACGAATTTTCACATTTTCATAAGACAGGAAATGTCGGTAATTCAATTTTAAGCTGTGAAATAACTGATGGTTTTAAGCCTTCCGTTCTGGTCACTTTAACTCATTCGTCGATCAATTTTGGGCATTGGGCTCTGAATTCCTTGTCGGATGATGAACGTTAATGGGAAGCGTCTTCAAAGGATTTTTGCGTTATCTCGGCGTCTAACTGACGAGGAATCACTATAAGCTGTCTATCTTTATCATTAAATAATAGTCTCATAGTTTTTGACCATGTTAGTTTTCGAATGTCTTGCATGCCACATTTTTACGCTGCTGTGAGATTGAAACTAAATTTACCGTAGTGAAAGTAGTTGTGGAACCTGAGAGTATCGTTTGAAAATATGAGAAAGTTAATGTTTGCTTCGCCGTTCCGGTTTTGCTGTCTGAGGAACATTTGAGAAAAGGCAGTGGTGGTATTACCCCACTTCTTGTTTTTCGTTCTTATTTAATGTTTCGTTTCTAGCCTTGTAGGGGAGTCCATCTTGAAGATTATATTGATTGCATGCGGTCCTACGAAAGAGTTCCTTAGAAATGGGTGGCACCGATGAGGAAAATGGACCCAGTAACGAGTGTGCATCGTCAGTGAGAGTCGTAGCTTTTATTGCGGTGACTCCTGACTCTTTGGAACGTTATCGACCTTAGTTTGACTCTTGCTAGTTTGATTATCGAAACTCATAAGTTGTTATCCACTGACGTCGTTGCCTCTAAGGTCTCCTCAACGTTCTAAGCTAAACTTATCATCAGCTGTCTAGACGGACTCACGGGCAGAATGGCTTGGTTCATAAACTTGATACAATCTCTTCTCACGAATGCCCAAATGATCCTGGATCCTCTACGTAACGAGAGTCCTTGGAGCCCGTACATGATGCAGTCCTTCGACGTAACCGCCTTTCATGCAAACATGTAAAATGACTACAGTATGAAAGTCGTCCTCGAACACCTTGTCCAACAGAGAGGAGCAATAAATATACATGGCTTCTTATTTCAGCAATCTAAAGAAGTGCCTAAGCTGCTCAATTTTCAGATTGGCTGAAAAATCTTACGTACAAATGAGAGGGCTGGCAATGGGAGAGTGACTGGTACCAAGCCGTGCCATTGCATTTATATCTAAGGTGGAAGCACCAGTAACGAAGCTTAGGTCGTTGCTCTGCTGTAGACATATAGATGATTGTTTTGCCACTTGATCCATAGAGATGGAAAAACGTTTTGAACTGTTGAATAAACAACTGGAGTACATTAAGTCTAGCCTTTAAAAACTTGGATAAAACTGGTTTCCATTTCTAGACCTTGAAATAATCAAACGGAAACGGCTACATCAGGAAGTGGTATTGAACAATAAGTAACAAAAACTTGCTAGTCCATTACCTCTTCTCTCATTCCTGACACAGAAAGACCGTTTCTATAATGCATGTTTCGAGCGGTCACCAGTGTGTGCAGAGGAAGTATGCACATTGAAAAATACGTGAAATTACCGCGGCAAATAGCCATTTCCATTGGCTGTGAAACTGTAGGTTGGGGTAGCTGTAGAGGAAAAACCACGCCTTGAAACGGTGTTTCTAACTAGAATAAAATGCTATTTATCAAATACAGCTATTAAACGTTACTTAAGAGGGGCGAGTCTTGAGGATTCGGTAATAATTGTTGAAGTACCGTAATACTCTAGGTCGACAGCTAGTTTGTCGCCACCTGCGTGACTGTCTATGCACAATTCAAAATTGCATGTCATGCTGTGGAGACGATGATTCCCTGGGTTCGGACATGGCTTGTTTGATCTCTTGTAAAGCATGTGGGAATAATACATTAATGAAACGGTTAAACCACTCTGGATTTTTACAAAGAAACACCTGGTCTGTAAATTTAAAGTGAAGTCAAATATTCATGTTCCACTAGGCTCGCATAGGGCGCAGCTACGTAACGAAGGGAGTTTTGAAGTTGAAATTACCATCCTCGCACAATAATCAATAAAATCAACGCGCAAAACTCTGGATGCATTCTGAAAAAGTTCTAAGAATCCAAAAATTAACTGCAGATAGGAATACATTTTTATGCGGCATACTCTCCAACGGTGTCTCAGACTGACATTTCAATATCAGAGATGCACACTAGCTATCTATGCGAACTATTTACGATGGAGCTTCGAGCGGAATACTCATTGCAAGACTCATAGAAAGCAGCGCGTATGTGAAGAAGGTGTTCCTCATCCAATGAGACTAAAATCAAGCTTTCCAAAGTTTTCTATTGTGATTATGGAGGTGTTTAGCTCAGTAGATCGCGGTCAACTTGACCCTAGGCTCTGAAGAAAGCAAGATCCGTCGAAACGTGAGCTTCTTTGTGAATCAAAAGGGTATAGTAACATTCCAATGTTTGTTGATCAGGAAAATAGTGAATTATGTACTGTATTTGTACTTGGAGATTAGGCTTAAAGCCCAAACTTATTTTCCACACAACGAAGTGAAGGAAACTTGTTAGTATTTGTAGATGCCTTTAAATGAAATAAACTATAAAACGTTGCAAATTTTACACTTTAGAGGTAACTCCTGGGCAATGGGAATTCCAGCTCGGAACGTGCAAGGGGATTATGATGGGAGATCAATTATGGATGGCTCGTTATCTTCTTCATCGTGTCGCTGAACAGTTTGGTGTATCTGTTACATTCCATCCGAAGCCGCAGGTTAGTTTTCAGGCTTCATAGAATGTGTGACTTTTCCTCAAACATATCATCCGTTGGTAAAAACAGGTGTGGCGGTAGTTCAAGTTTCTTTTCTAAATTCCGTTAATGTACTACATCATCCAACGTTTTATGCAGTTTATACGCCAACTGAGTCCTCATAACTTTTTTAAAAGTCGCATCTATTAATGTTAAAATACGACACAGTGTCTGAATTTTGCATGTAGGTACAGGACTCAGTACAGGATTCATTTACAATGTTTTTTAATTCAAGTACTAATTCTTAACGAACGGGAAAGTCTGAATTTCAAATTCTATAAAGCAAGTACAGGGTTGGATAGTGCAACGGTAGTGATGTCCGCCATCGCAAGCATGATTCTAGTTCGATTCCACTCCGGGCCAACCAAGCCTCCCACCCTTCCGGGGTCGGGAAATTGCTACTGGACTTGTCTGGGGAGGAAAAAAAATCACTTCCTTTAATACAATTGGGAACACTTCAGTTCGGCTATCTCAGGACTCCAGGGAGAATTGGTCGACCAGCACTCTACGACATTCAAGTTGAAATGAATATCCTCAAGCAGCAACCGAAGCCACATGTAAAAGTTGGAAGACCTTCGTGGACAATCGATGCAAGGAAACGACTCGAACGTGAGAAGTGCTGGGATCCTTACAGAACACATGAAGACAGATCATACAAAAATAATATGAAATAAAACGAAGTAGGTACGGTTACAACAATCGAAAACATTATTTTGCTTGAACATGCGGTGACGAATACAGGATTTCATTTCTTCTCCTTTGAGGAACGTTCAGCAGTTTTGGCATTGATTGGCATTCCACACGTCCTCCTATAGCGTAAATTTTGTGTCCTTAGGAAAAAAAAATCAATTCCAAGGACCATCTTTGTTAGTGAGCGGAATTGGAACTAGACGTTGTCACTGCTGACATTGCGGCACATCTCTTCACATGGTCATGAACTACTATTTAAATAAATGGCCTCATATACCTCTCCGTCTTTACATAAACAAATTTTTTCGTCTTACTGTAAGTGTTACTGAAGTGTTTGGCGCCATAAATTGTATATCAGCATACCCTTCCAGGCTCTGAAGAAGGCAATACTGCCGAAACGTCAGCTACTGTTGTATTGTATTGTGTGTTTTTCTATGGAAGTAAATGTATGCTGTATAACAACCTCGCGATTGCTGAACAAGATTTTTTTCTTCAAGCTTTTTGCTTTTCCCAAAAATGCCAAGGTTTTGTCCGGCCCTCATCTGCTATGGCTTTTGTTCCGCACTACGCTTGATGATCTGCCGTAAAAAAGTCCGTTTTGCAAGCAGTTAATCTTTTAATTTCTTTTGCCGATAAGTGCTATCACTGTATACCACAATGGTTGGTAAGTGCATCGATTTTTTGTAGATAAACATGTGGTACAAAAAAATCAGCGTTGATGGTTTCAATGATTTCCACTATCGATTCATAATTGTAGAATACCCGGAACACCTTTGCATTGGTTTTTCCTTGTCGTCGTGGCCCTTGAATGATGTGATGTTACTGGGTACTAGGTACCTATTTGCAATATGCAGCGATTCTCACCCCTATTCAGGGGCGCTCCACTTTTCCATCCGTAAACCCGGATAAAAATAACCGAATGCGAAGAATCATCGCCGTCATCACAGTGAACTAGTCATAAGGTGGTAAATCTCTTTCCAATCAACTAGAGGCTGCGACTGTCTGTGGTGTGTGGAAGCTTAGCAAAGTACTATAATAGTAAAGCCACTCTAAAACTTCACAAAAAGAAATATCTACTAACGGAGAGACCAACTGAATGTCTGGGATTCGATTTGAAGAAAGACATTTCATTATCACCTAAATTAAACCAACATGAATAGAATAGGTCACAAAACACAGTTGATTCTTTGAAAGAAATAGAAATGCATTTAAGGTACGCTTTCGCTGGTATATTTTCCAGTTCAGGCTACATATATATGCACTACGTATACACACATACCTGTATTTTTTTATTTGATAAGACCTGGCATCACTTTATTGTGCGGATTCCAGCATTTCGTGCATTTGATTTGTTTTCCTCGTATTCATCTTCCACAACACTCTTGGAAAATTTCGCATGTTGTTTTGGCTGCTGCTTAAGGGTGTTTTCTTTTTTATGAATGTCGTATAGTGCTGGTGGAGTCAATTCTCCTTGCAGTGTTGAAGATATCTATGCTAAGGATTTCCCACATGGACCGGAGGAGAGCCTTAGGTGAGGGTGGAACTGGCTCCGTTGCTTGCTGATCGGCTGTGTCATTACCCACTGCGTAATTTTGATTTCCTTCGTATTTTGAAAAGTTTTTGCTTTGTGTTCATTTAGGTAACCAAGGGTGATTGGAATGGTTCCGGGTGTCACTGCAATTTCTCCACCGATCAGATGCGCTCTGACGGGGGTCTAGCTGTTATCGAAGCTGTAAGTTTGTTTTAGAATCTTTTGGATTATCGCCTTTTTTGTTCATATGGAGTGCTTCAACATATGTCTTCAAGAATTGAGCATTGTTCCGCTCTCTTCTCTTATGTGATTTGTCGTCTAACTGATTATAAAACATCATGTGACACATCTCTTTTTGACAGTTAGGCAGTTATACTAGATTTTTTTGAATCATTTTCAAAAGAAATGAAAGTTCACTTGTATAGATAACACCGATAGGTTTGATTTCCGAGAATTTGTAAGCGATGAGTTACTCGAAGCCTTTTCTGCAGCTAGTTGATTGTGGAAGACTTCTCCAGTGGCTTCTCATCGAGATGCTTGAGAAGACTGGCAGTTGAGTTAGTAAAAGGTCAAACCGTATGTTGGGTGTAGGTGAAGAAGAATTACCTTCAACTCGTTCAACTTTTGCATACATTACCAAAGTTTTTGTAGCATTTTGTCTGCACGACATCACTTTTCTGCTGGAAACATTTAGCCTTGTCCGAAGACATCTTATTATATGATTTCATTTACCGATAAGAAAAAGTTACCGTAGAAATTTTTCCGTATAAGCACGTTTTTGGGAAAATTCTTAACAGCTTCATTTTTCTCTATCCGCTAAACAGAACGTAGTCACTACCACGACTTTCTATTAACCTCGGCATTGATACACTAGAGCAGCGGCCCGAGATCGGTCACTGGTGCTTCCACCTTAGACATAAACGCAATGGCAAGACCCGGTGCCAGTCACTGTCCTATTGCCAGCCCTCTTATTTGAGCTTAGTACCTTCCGGACCATCTGAAGATTGAGCAGCTCGAGCATTCTTTTAAGAGTGCCATCAACTGCTCTATCTTGAAGCCATATATGTTTATATCTGTACTGTAGATATATAGATGACTGTTTTGTCCTTTGCTCAACACAAGAGGAAATGGACAAATGTTTTGAGTTGTTGAATAAATAGACAGAGCGCGCAAAACACTCGAGGCGTTCTGGATTAATTCCAGAAATCCGAAAATGAACTGCAGGGAAGAATGCCTCATTATCACGCGTGATATTGGGCAGTACACGAGCCTGTTATTCTGATGGCAAGGGCACATTACCTTTCCATTTGAATTCTGTGCGGTTGGTGTCCACGCCACATACCTAATGGAAGCCTCATAGAAAGCGGTGAGTGTGCAAAGCTGTGTTCATTGTAATTGAAATCTTGGTTTAGCGTTTTCTTTGTCTGGTTATGGAGGTGTTTGGGCGAATAGATTGCTGTCAACCTGACCTTTACTGGCTCTGAGGAAGGCGAAGTCGGCCGAAACGTCAGCTTATTTGTGATTTCGTCCATTGTTCAACACAAGAGGAAATGGATAAATGCTTTGAGTTGTTGAACAAACAGTCAGAATATATCAAGTTTACCCGAGAGAAACTGAAAAAAACTGGCTGCCATTCCAGAACGTCGAAATTAACCTGTCAGAAAATGTCTACATTGCAAAGCGGTACCGAAAGCCAAGTAGTAAAAATATCTTGGTTCACTACTCCTCCTCTTCAGTACACGAGCCTGTTATTCTGATGGCAAGGGCACATTACCTTTCCATTTGAATTCTGTGCGGTTGGTGTCCACGCCACATACCTAATGGAAGCCTCATAGAAAGCGGTGAGTGTGCAAAGCTGTGTTCATTGTAATTGAAATCTTGGTTTAGCGTTTTCTTTGTCTGGTTATGGAGGTGTTTGGGCGAATAGATTGCTGTCAACCTGACCTTTACTGGCTCTGAGGAAGGCGAAGTCGGCCGAAACGTCAGCTTATTTGTGAATAAAGAATAAAAATAACACCACGCGTTTGCTCAACAAGAATACGAAGAACCTAGTCACTCTTCGTAAAGGATTTGTTTTCGTATGTCACATGCGATTAAAAGTGATTGATCTGGGGAGCACAAATTGGCAATGAACCCAGTTAAGCTGAGGCTTTAGTTTTAATCACAATTTTAACATAATCACAACTCACCCCGTAAAGGACAATAGCGCATTCGTTCCCCACCATGGACACCTGCGGTCCAGAGTTTTGCAAATATCTCAGCTTCATTAAAGTAAACCAAATACTCTACTAAGCGCACATAGGACCCAGAGATATAAGCGGGAGGACATTGAAGTGCGTGCCACGATCCTCGCACAGGAGTCGAAAACACAAGCGCGCAAAACACTCGAGGCGTTCTGGATTAATTCCAGAAATCCGAAAATGAACTGCAGGGAAGAATGCCTCATTATCACGCGTGATATTGGGCAGTACACGAGCCTGTTATTCTGATGGCAAGGGCACATTACCTTTCCATTTGAATTCTGTGCGGTTGGTGTCCACGCCACATACCTAATGGAAGCCTCATAGAAAGCGGTGAGTGTGCAAAGCTGTGTTCATTGTAATTGAAATCTTGGTTTAGCGTTTTCTTTGTCTGGTTATGGAGGTGTTTGGGCGAATAGATTGCTGTCAACCTGACCTTTACTGGCTCTGAGGAAGGCGAAGTCGGCCGAAACGTCAGCTTATTTGTGAATAAAGAATAAAAATAAGACCACGCGTTTGCTCAACAAGAATACGAAGAACCTAGTCACTCTTCGTAAAGGATTTGTTTTCGTATGTCACATGCGATTAAAAGTGGATAGTTTTTGTTGAGCAAAACGGCGCGGAATACATTTCTTGCTGCCGATTTATATTCCATTCATTAGATCCATGTGCCAACCACTTGTTCTGCTTTTTCACTCTTCTTTAGTTTCCAAGTGCCAAACAATTGTTGGACTGAGAATGTTGGTTCTTCTACAACCCTCAAACATCTCTGAATGGCTGACTTTGATTGCCGCCTTGAAACTATTATCACTTACTCCTAGCAGGTGTCTGCGACCTTTCCGTCAGGAGGACTCACTTCTGCTGTACAGAACCTTAAGAACCACATAGGTGCTATGTTCTCGAAAAAAATTGTTTGTTATAGAACCAGCTGAGAGGCAGGCGAAGCCAAGGACCCGCATAGTGTGGTGGTGAACGCGTTAGCTTCCGCAAAGGGTAATAGAGCGTTCGTTTTCCACCGCAAACACTTGCGGTCCCCCGCATGGTGTGGTGGTGAGCGCGTTACTCCCCGGGAAGGACAATAGCGCGTTCGTTTCCCACCATAGACACCTACGGTCCAGAGTTTTGCAAATATCTCAGCTTCATTAAAGTAAACCAAATACTCTACTAAGCGCACATAGGACCCAGAGATATAAGCGGGAGGACATTGAAGTGCGTGCCACGATCCTCGCACAGGAGTCGAAAACACAAGCGCGCAAAACACTCGAGGCGTTCTGGATTAATTCCAGAAATCCGAAAATGAACTGCAGGGAAGAATGCCTCATTATCACGCGTGATATTGGGCAGTACACGAGCCTGTTATTCTGATGGCAAGGGCACATTACCTTTCCATTTGAATTCTGTGCGGTTGGTGTCCACGCCACATACCTAATGGAAGCCTCATAGAAAGCGGTGAGTGTGCAAAGCTGTGTTCATTGTAATTGAAATCTTGGTTTAGCGTTTTCTTTGTCTGGTTATGGAGGTGTTTGGGCGAATAGATTGCTGTCAACCTGACCTTTACTGGCTCTGAGGAAGGCGAAGTCGGCCGAAACGTCAGCTTATTTGTGAATAAAGAATAAAAATAAGACCACGCGTTTGCTCAACAAGAATACGAAGAACCTAGTCACTCTTCGTAAAGGATTTGTTTTCGTATGTCACATGCGATTAAAAGTGGATAGTTTTTGTTGAGCAAAACGGCGCGGAATACATTTCTTGCTGCCGATTTATATTCCATTCATTAGATCCATGTGCCAACCACTTGTTCTGCTTTTTCACTCTTCTTTAGTTTCCAAGTGCCAAACAATTGTTGGACTGAGAATGTTGGTTCTTCTACAACCCTCAAACATCTCTGAATGGCTGACTTTGATTGCCGCCTTGAAACTATTATCACTTACTCCTAGCAGGTGTCTGCGACCTTTCCGTCAGGAGGACTCACTTCTGCTGTACAGAACCTTAAGAACCACATAGGTGCTATGTTCTCGAAAAAAATTGTTTGTTATAGAACCAGCTGAGAGACAGGCGAAGCCAAGGACCCGCATAGTGTGGTGGTGAACGCGTTAGCTTCCGCAAAGGGTAATAGAGCGTTCGTTTTCCACCGCAAACACTTGCGGTCCGGAGCTCTGCAAACATCTCAACATCATTGTGGTTGTATTTCGCAATATACTCTAACGCGAAAAATTATAGTAGGTAGCAAATAAAAAGTTGCAGTGTGACTTCTTTGTTCTATTCCTTAATGACACTGCGGCTTGATACCGTTGCTTTACACCTAGGTTTGAACCAACCATTTCAACCACAATAGAATCAGTGGTTAATCATGCAGTTCATCCATAAAGAATGGACGTCCGAACCTCTTGCCAGCGTTCTCGTCCGATCCACATTGGAACGCATTAACTAGGCCATCCCATCATAAGGAGAATCGACTAGACTAGCATTATACGACATTCACAAAGGAACCGAAACCGTGAAAGAGTGGCTGAAATCTAGCGTAAAAAATACGGCGCAAAGACCTTTGTGGGTGGTGTGGTGGCGAAGGAACGAAACGAAGGTAGGAAATGCTGGAATTCGCCCAGTAGATGTAACGATGGGTGGTGTAAAACGGGTAATAAAAGTAGTTCAGTGTCGCGTTGAACAATGAACATCACTCTGGAGGAATTCGTGGCGCATCTCCGCCTCTTACAACGCTAATTGGAAAGATCTGCATCAGTGTGGTCAATCTTCGAAAGCCAGTAAGAAAAGCACTTCATATAATAGAAGCACAATGCTCGTCACTCTTTGCTGCTGAGCTGAGCTAACTGAGCAAATCTGTCAAGCTAGGAAGACGATTTGCATGCCGTTCGCTCGTAACACACGATCACGAATGGAATTGTTAGAACTTTCCACTATTATAGGTACTTAAAGTATTTGCTCACTTGTTTTTTTTTTTCATTATTGTGGCCAGTTTTGGAATTTGTTCTCTGCGTCATTAGTGTCACTTTCACTCATTGTTGTGATGGTACTCTAAGAAATATTGGATTTCCATATCGTAAGTCATCGTCGGAATATTTTGCATTTAGTTGATTACTGTGCTTTCAATTATTCTGACCTCTTCAGCATGTTATATGTGGCATGCCTCACTTAGGAACTCCAATTTAGGCGATGCCGAAGCTTGCAGCAACACATCATGAGTGCATTCGTCTTTATGATCCACACGGTGGAGAAGACAATAAATACAGGTACTCATTTTGTGAAGCTGAATTGATATTCACTGTCACTACACACTGTAAAACTTCAACTGTAGAAGAGGATACTATTATCGTATAGAGGAGGAGCAGTTCGAATTTTTATTTAACCATTTACGAAATTCCGTCTTATCAGCTTGCTCATCAGATCTTTTGTCAAACACTTGCCAATTCCTTGACAACTATTCGGAAGATATTCATCAATCGCGAGCAATACCTTCTGTGTTCTTTAAAACTCAAGGCTTTAATGTCGATAAAAAATAAACTGCACTAGTTGGCAAAATCGATGTTTCTAATGGAGTTTTTTGATCAATAAATGCATTATGAGCCCTGTTTGAAGTTGGAGGTTAAGAACTCGGCGAGGGGTTTTGCCAACTTTAGTCATCATTTTTTTGATCATGGTGTAGCTCTCTATTCGGCACTTGGGACCATTCGCGTAGTTGCTCCAATAAATGGTTAAGGAATGGTAAAAAAAAAGTGAAGATGATAAGTGCATATTTTGGAAATAATTAGTTCATGAATCCTTATTTGTCTCCGTGTTTTCCACGAAATGCAAGCGAACAGTGGTAGCGTCGTGTTTATGTACATATTCATGATGTTATCCTCTCCTTCTTCTATCAGAGTTCCTCTATCAGATAGAGAATTCTCTACCTACCTAACAAACACATTCTATAAGTCCACAGAGACTGCATTTGCCACAATGCCTGCGTGCTTGCCCCACATCCACATCCCAATCTTGCCATCGGCCACGCCATTGGACAGCATCCTGTAGCTATTAGTCACACCGCCAGGCATGCTATTGGGTACGACTCATTGCTTGGGTACTGGACCCCGCGACACGACCCTTGACTCTACGACAAACGCCACTCGCTTTGACGTAGCCACGCCCACTATCACCGTCATTTGGCTTCTGACGAGGCTTTGGAGATCGCCATAGGCATTTCATCATCATTTCCTCCCGCTTAATCTTTCCTTGCAAATCTTTCCTTGCAAATCTTTCCTTTTCTTCATTTGTTTAGTTTGTAATGTTATTAACTACAATCTTTAACTCCTGCATTGCTAATATATTAGTGTTATCGCCGATTCTCATGTAAATGCGTTGTGTTGTTAACATAAGTTAAATACCTTCATTGTTCACAGGTACTTTACAAGCAATTCTTCACTCTCATTCACTCGCGCGAGCGCCTTTCATATTCTTGCGCTGTGAGCCGTTAGATTGGTGCATACAGTATTGTTAATGCATTTTATTAGGTGAAAAACCAACTGAACCACCTCACATGTAATTTATTGTACATACGTTACAAATCGCATTTCATCGTGTCAGTAGTGTGCATATACATACAAAGGTTTAATTACCCAAGTCTGAGGTTTCTTACAAGCAATTCTTCATTTTCATTCACTCCCGCGAGCGCTTTTCATGTTATTGCGCTGTTAGCCGTTAGAGGCGTGAGGGTACATGTGGGGTAGTGGCCACAACACACAACACACACATGGAATCGATCCTCGTGCCCATGGCTCATTAAGCCATCCGTCTCTTCGGGGTCGGCAAATTGGTAGCAAACTTGTCTGCAAGAATTGCAGCACTGATGAAAATATGCACTTATCAATATTCTTGATGCGCGTATTCTTGCCAACAGTTCACCGCCTCTATATATATATATATATATGATCGTGTAGCGCAGTGGTTAGGGGTGCACATCTACGGCATCAGGCCCACCAAGCCTTCCATCCTTCCTGGGTCGCCAAATTGGTATCATGCGACCTGGGGAGGGTAGATAGCAACGTTGACTTCATACGTCGGTAGGCCGGTACGAGTTATTATGTAAGGCATTGAAATATGCATTCAGTCATCTGTAGCGATTTTATGGTGTCCACAAGCATGATATGACCTTTTTCCCAACTCGTTGAACTAACTGGTTGTGGAAAGCCATGACCAAACCAAAGGATTCATAGAAACGATCAGTGGTTGCCCGATTCTCCACATATTAATTTTCGAACTATCAGTACTCTAAATCTGCTGTAATAAATTAGCAATCGATGCGCTCAATGTAATAAACGTTTTTGTTCGTGTCGTTTCCATAGCGGTCCGCTAATTGCGGTTAATAAAAATTGTGAACGATGGAGCAACTTTATTGTCTGAGATATCTAAAACATTGAAAGCTTGTGATAGTCCAGGATCTTCAATTTTTCAAAAGTTGGCTGTGCGAGAACATTTTACTAACACGTAAACCAATGTTTTAGTGGAGCTATATATCTATTAGAAAGGGTTTTCCAAAAATCGCAGCTTGGTATTCCACTGTTTTCCGTGTATGAATCAGATGTGACCCATAAAAGGATAAAAGGATAATGCTCTCGGCGTTGATCAATCCCTGAGGGATGCGCCATGCATTCGACTTCATTAAGTATCGTTGGAGGTGATTGAATGCATATCTGGCCTTTAAAATAACTCGAGGTGGCCCACCGATGTATCGAGCTAGTGCTGCTATCCTCCCAGACAATTCTGGTACCAATTTGCCGACCCCGGAGGGATGGAAGGCTTGGTGGGCCATGGGCGCAGGGATCGATTCTACGTGCGTGTCGCAGTGGGGCCTCCAACCACTGCGCCACACGTTTCCTTGATGTGATTCATACAATCCAAAATGTAGAAAAGGAAACTTTAAAAGCGTTGAAAACAACAAAAAAGTACACAATTTTGTCCGAAAAAGTGATGTTAGTTTGAAAGATTTCACTGATGATCAATGTCTGAGATATAAAAGGATAAAGCCCTCTAAGGGGTTTACCTCCTTATCGTGGCTAGGAAGTGTTCCTTGGTGTGGTGTGGGGCTGTGACGGATGATTCCCCTCCCCCTTGGCAGGGTCTTCCAACTGAGAAGGAGTCTGACGTTTTCATCAAAAAGCCTAGTTAGGAGTAAGCCAATACCAGGATCTACCACCGTTCTGGTATCAAAGTCGTATGGTGGCAAATCTTTTTCTGACCCACAACGGCTGCGACTGATTGTCATGGCGTCAACCTGGGGCAGATTTTGGTCAGGTTCTCCTCGGGACTCCAGATGACCACAATGGCTTAATGAGCAAATCTCCGAAAATTGGTGATTATGTTGGGGCCCGCATAGCTAGTGAGGACGGGCCGTTCAATTATCAAGTATCAAGTAAGTATGGATAAAGCTGTGGGCGCTGATTAATCCCTCGGGGATGCACCATCCATTCGACTTCATTGAGCGTCGTTTGGAGGTGATTGAATGCATATCTGGCCTTTACAATGACTCGCGAAGGGTTACCGTTGTATCGAGCCAGTGTTGCTATCCTTCCAGACAAATCTGGCACCAATTTACTAACCCCGGAGGGATGGAAAGCTTGGTGTGCCATGGGCGCGGAGATCAATTCCACTTGTGTGTTGCAGTGCGCCTCGGACCACTGTCCTAAGCTCGCTCTTGTGCGGGGTATAAAATTTTCAACCACGTGTAAGCTTTTGGCAACAATTCACTTGATATCTAATTCAAAGTTGCAGGGTTACTTCGAGGATAGGCGGCCGTCGTCGAACTGTGATCCCTACCAAGTAACTCGTATGATAGTTGAGAGTATATTTTTAAGATGATGTCGTTTTCTTGTAAATATATTGCCGGGTTTTCAGCAGTTATAAGGTGTTGTTGCATTCATGGGTTTCTACTGAGTGCTCTCACTCCTGTTCATGCCTATACCCGAGTAGCTTTGCACACCTTCGAATGTGAAGATATAATGATGTTTTGGTTTTTTTAAAGGTTTTCGTTAACAATTCTTTGGAAATTTGATATATTAATTCATATAAATTTCGATTACGTATAATCTTCATTGTTGTATTCTCATCTTCCCTTAGAAAATAACCAAATTGCTGTATGTAGTTCATGTTGGTGTCGATAATTTTTCCTTTGTTTTCTTATTGGTAATTCTTTCAAATGAGCTATCATTATCTTCCACTGCAAATTTTTTTATTTTTTAACGCAATTCACTATGTGATTGGTCGTTCTTGTTATTTTTGTATTAGTTAATTACCAGCATCGTAATGGTTGTGTCCACAAATGATTGTGAAACGCTGTTTTTCGTCGGCGCTAGAGGTGATCGAATCGACATTTGGTCTAAACAATGACTTATCGTAGTCTACTAATATGTGAAATCAGTGGCTCTCCTAGACAGGTCCAGTACCAGTAAGTGGACTTCGGAGCGAAGTAACATTAGTGAGCTCTGGGCGCGAAAGCGACCCACCGATTATATGTGTATTACTGTTCACCTCTAGTCAATGCGCTATGCGCACCAGCAAAGCATTCGAATGTTCAAATTCATTCTTCGAGAAAAGGGGCATAAAAAGACTTTTATCCAACACTTTTGTCGTTCCACTGTTTGTAATCGTTGTGAATAACTCACTTCATCCAAAACCAAATTTCTGAAGGTCATGAAGACGGTAACGACAATGCACTGCGGCACAGTATAGAATCACTAGCGCAAAAACGCCCCTGAAGAAGGTGATACTGCCGAAACGTCAGCTACGAGTGTGTTGTATGTGTGTTATTGTATGGAAGCAAAAGTATGCTGTGTAACAGAGTCGCGATTGCTGAGGAAGAAAACGACTCATTTATAATCCAATGCCGAAGTTAACACAGAGCCGATAGTGGGAACTAGCACTTTTATTACTCTCAGTGCACCAATACTCAAAAGACAGATTGCAGGGCGAGGTTTACTACAAGACTGCACTGAAAACTAAACAAAACCAGAGGAATGTCACCTCTCAACTCATGGCATTCTATGACTCGTTAGTCATCCGCACTCCAATGAAGCTGCAGCGATGGAAAGTTTATTGTATTTGCTTTAAAAACAGCCATCCTGTTGAGTGCTCATTTATAATCCAATGCCGAAGTTAACACAGAGCCGATAGTGGGAACTAGCACTTTTATTACTCTCAGTGCACCAATACTCAAAAGACAGATTGCAGGGCGAGGTTTACTACAAGACTGCACTGAAAACTAAACAAAACCAGAGGAATGTCACCTCTCAACTCATGGCATTCTATGACTCGTTAGTCATCCGCACTCCAATGAAGCTGCAGCGATGGAAAGTTCATTGTATTTGCTTTAAAAACAGCCATCCTGTTGAGTCCGTCCAATCTACATTGTCTTAAAACTTAAAATCTTCCACTTTTCTATCTGGACACAGATCTATATAGCATACTCTGCTGGATGCATGCTCATATAACTTATGCGTTTTGCACTGCGTGCAGTGCAGTGGTTAGAAGTGCCCTGCAATTTGGTCGGTCCAACACTTTTGTCGTTCCACTGTTTGTAATCGTTGTGAATAACTCACTTCATCCAAAACCAAATTTCTGAAGGTCATGAAGACGGTAACGACAATGCACTGCGGCACAGTATAGAATCACTAGCGCAAAAACGCCCCTGAAGAAGGTGATACTGCCGAAACGTCAGCTACGAGTGTGTTGTATGTGTGTTATTGTATGGAAGCAAAAGTATGCTGTGTAACAGAGTCGCGATTGCTGAGGAAGAAAACGACTCATTTATAATCCAATGCCGAAGTTAACACAGAGCCGATAGTGGGAACTAGCACTTTTATTACTCTCAGTGCACCAATACTCAAAAGACAGATTGCAGGGCGAGGTTTACTACAAGACTGCACTGAAAACTAAACAAAACCAGAGGAATGTCACCTCTCAACTCATGGCATTCTATGACTCGTTAGTCATCCGCACTCCAATGAAGCTGCAGCGATGGAAAGTTCATTGTATTTGCTTTAAAAACAGCCATCCTGTTGAGTCCGTCCAATCTACATTGTCTTAAAACTTAAAATCTTCCACTTTTCTATCTGGACACAGATCTATATAGCATACTCTGCTGGATGCATGCTCATATAACTTATGCGTTTTGCACTGCGTGCAGTGCAGTGGTTAGAAGTGCCCTGCAATACTTGGTCGGTCGATGACTCGATCCTACTGCTTCAGGCAATCATGCGCTCCATTCTCCGGGGTCAAAAGTTTTTACTCGACTTGTCTGGAATGATAAAAACATTCTCTTTGTGCTTCGGTTGATCATTGCATGGTTCCACTACAGAACTGAGCAGCGGCCAACTGTCTATCATTTATCCTTCACTGACCGTAATGTGCACATCATTCAGGTTAAAAGGTGTGGGAATCGCTTCAATTGATCGCTTTTGCTTTCTTTGACAATGTATGAATATTTTCGAAGTCGAATTTGTTTTGCATGATATCTATGTTGTCCATACCAGCGGTGCTTCGAAGCGCCTTAATTATGCGCAAAACTATGTGAGTCATCGAGAATAGTATAACATCGACATGTACGGGTATCCCGTTGAGACAGGTATGATGCGGAGTCCATTATTTCTTCGTTGTGTTTTCTCTGATGCTATGGAATTTTCATCCAAAAAAGTTCATTCCTGTATTCTGAAATGCATATTGTGGCTACGTCAACGTCATTTCAAGTAATTAACAGGTGGAAGTGTAATGGAGTTCGCTTAATATCTCCTCTGCCTTAAGCAATTGTTCTTTAGTGCCATAGCAGTTGAGACCTCTAGTGGAAATTCATGCATGCAGGTACGGTTTCTGTCAGGTTGTAGTTGGCATTGCAAAGGCTGACCAATATATAAGTGCAAATTGTGTAAAGCGAGCTAAAATGACCATCGTTTAGAAATACTTGCTTACCTGATACTTGAATGTCCCGTCCTCAGTGAGGTTTGCTGGCTCAGCCATTGTGGTTTTCTGGAACCACGAGGTCAGCCTGTCCAAAGCCTGCCCCAGGTCTTCTCCACCATAGGCAGTTGCAGTCCTTGTGGATCAAAGGGAGATTTACCAACACGCGGTTTTGATAGCACGACGGCGATGAATCCTGGTGCTGGTTTGCTCTTAGCTATGTTTCCTGATGAAAAAGCCGGACTTCTCATCATGGGAGATCCTGCCAAGGGATGAATTCTGTGTTGTACCTCGCAGTCCGACACCCTAGAACAGCTTCCAGCCACGATGAGGCGGTAAACAGCCGCAAGGTGTTTGGAAATAATCAATGACAGGTCCAGCTTTTCATTGTAGCCTTACGTGCTCAAGACAAAAGTCTTTTTTGCACTGCAGTAGAATGAGTGGCCTTTTTAAATGTCTGTGTTGACATTGTGAGAAACTTAGTAGATTTTGGAATATTCTCTAGAGTTGAGTAATATAAGGCGGCATGTTTTCTTGTATGTAATCGTGCAAGTCTATATTGTAACATAGAATTTCGAATCAAGACCCAAAGATCCAGCAGTTCTAGGACAGTGTTTCAGAAATGCCGCTCATTTTGGAGCCATTTTTACCCATCCATTTTGCTCTTCTGTTTCACCATTCATGTTCTTGATCGACTTGTATTTGCAGGTGTTGTTCGTTCCTCATGCACTTTTTTATTTTTATTTGATCTTCACGTCTTTTCTTTTTTTTCTTTTCTCTTCTTCACGCTTTTTCTTCATGTCTGCTGTGTGGATTCTAGCACTTCTCACATTCGCTCTGTTTCCTTGCGTACATTGTTCACGAACATCTTCCAACTCTTTAGTGTGGTTTCTATTGCTGCTTGAGGATTTCTACTCCATCTAGAATGTTCTAGATTGCTTGTAAAGCAATTTCTCCTTGGACTCCTGAGATAGTCGGGCTGCAGCGTTCCTGTTTGGACTAAAGAGAGTGATTTTTTTTCCTGGGCAAACCCGGTGATATTTTGCCGACCGCGGAGCGATGAGAGGTTTGGTTGGCCTTGAGCGGAATCCAACTGGCCCCTTGCTCGTGATGATGGAGATCACTACCACTGTGCTATCCGATCCATCCTCATGCATTTTAATAATTTCATTTCAGAAACTATTCTCTCGTGTTGTTAATGTTATTGCTTAATCTTTAGCTTATTGCTGCCCGTTGATTTCGTAACTTGATCATTGCTCATATACATAATGTTTTTGTATTGGTGTTAAATAAATCATCTTTAATTTCTTGTCTACGTGCGCCAAAACTAAAAGCCCTGTGTGGCATTGTGATAAAACAACTTCATCCAGCAGCTTCTACGGTAGATGACTGCTATTGCAAGTATACCATAGAGACACAACTTGTCAGTCGAAATAAAACTTAAATCTAGCTCTTCTTAACTCTCAGTTACTTGATACCAAGAACCTGGAATTGGCTTAGGGCCGTTTGATTTCAAGTCAAGTTAGGTGAGAATCCTATGGACTTTTAGGTCATGAGGTCTGAGTACCCGTTGCCCTTAAGGAAGTGCTGATGGTGTGGACTTGTGGCTATCTGACAAATCTTTTGCTCTATACAGAAATTGAGCTTCGTTTGTGACAACAACGCTCGACTTCTCAAACAGAATTCCTGCAGGCTCATAAGTTAGTTTTCATAAAGGCTTATGTTACGTCTACTACGATCTTTAAGGGTTTTTTAACCATCATGCTGTTGCTCCATTGACGGAACAAAGTGTATTCTTCTGTAGTTACTGTGAGTTCTGTTCTGAGGTTGACTTTAATTGGTTGTACGGCTTTTATACTCAAAATGCTGAGTTATTTTCAAAACTCAGGCTGTAGGCTAGATTCAAACCAGCTAATACCTTTTCCGGCGAACAGCTTATTAAGCCACTAATACATTCGTTTAGCCTTTTTTCCCAGTCAGTTTATTTATGTATCTTTCGATAACAAACCTTATTAATGTAATTAAGGTTTTTTAGAGTTTATATTGTTTTCCAAGAATTTTCTACTTTTACCACTCAAAAATTACCGCGTTCTGGAAGCCAGGAATATGAAAGGTTTCCTAGCAGTATCTTGTTTGTTAAAGGTTCACCTTTTTTGAAAGAATGTAGGACGAATGAACAATAAAATTCAGGAGCATTCCCAGTACAATTGGTGTTCTATCACTGGTTTTTTGAATTTGTGCTTGTATTTGCCTTCTGAATCTGTGTTATACGATGGTTTTTGTTCACAATCGAACACTTATTGATTGAATGCATTGATCAGTAGAAAAATGCCACTCGGATTTGTAAGTAGTCTCTCATGAGTTTCTTTTTCCAACATGACTAGCTATTTGACCCCTGGAACAGAGTGGAAGAGAACGATATGTATGGTAACTTGTTCGCGATAGATCGAGCATTGAGTGGAAAAATCATGATCTCCAAATATATTTTTGCTGTCTTAGTATAGTATGATTGTTACGAAACTGTATTATAACCTGTTGGTACTTACTTACTTGGATACTTGGGCGGTCGGTCTTCACGAGTTGTGAGGACCCCAGTACACATGCCATTCGTTCCTTTCTCTCGCAATCGTAGTCCATGGTGGTGGTCTTGTTCGAGCATGGTATCGCTTGCGACTCTCATACCGTGATCTGTAGAACTGTAGCTGCAGGTAGACCTGATTAACTTTGTTTACGAACACGTCCGCCCAACGTGTAGGTGGTCGTCCAAGGGGACGTTGAATTCTTTTAGAGTCCACTCTACTGTTCTTTTCGTCCATCTGTCGTTTGTTCTTC
>MQTX01000125.1:327703-576871 GCA_009735665.1 Angiostrongylus cantonensis | reverse complement strand
GGTATTCTCGAGAAAGATACATTTAGAGGATGAGATCAGATATTTAATTAGCAGGTTGAGAAGTTCTCAGTAGTACTAGTTGTTCTTGTTTCACACAAAGTCCTTTGCTCGAAATAAGTCTTCCCAGTCTTCAAAATTGCTATTTCTGAGCTATGTTTCTAAAAAGGAGAAGGGATACTTGACATGTGCTTGACCAAACTAGTTAACCTGTGATAGAACTCTAATTTGAAAGCATTTATACTATAATAACATAACAACGAATTTCCATGTGTGGGTGGGTGTGTGATCCATTCTTCTGAAAGATTCTATTCATTAGTACTAAATGGAATCTCCTCGGTACGACATTGAAGACGAGCATATTGCAAAGGACAACTGCTATGGGCATTGAGGTTCAATCACTGTAGTTCTGAAGGAAGTGATAGCACCGAAATGGCTGCTAAAAATATTTAGTTCTAATATCGGGTAACCTTTTCAATTAAGCAGCGACGAAAAATCAACGTCCTAATGTTGACGTAGCTCAGTAGCAAACGGTCAATTCCGCTGCAACACTTCCCAATGAATAGGTAGCTGTTCACAGGTGTGTGTCACATTTTTCTCCGTCCAGAAAAGTAGATCGACAATAGAAACAGACCAGTGGTATTAGTTTTCATTCTTGTTTTCTGCGTGATACAATTATTGCATGACTAAAATTCCACGGATATTTCTCATAGAGGAAACTCTCACCGGTTAGTCGCGAGACAACGTGGCGCGTCCTATGTGGAGTGATAGGAGGTTATACGTGGACCAGAAGCGAGCTCATATTTTACTAAGAAACAGGTTGGTTCACGGAATGGACTCCCTGGTTTTGTTACGTCGATTTGGCACATATCTTCTGCATTTACGAAAACTTTTTGGACGCTCGGCTCTCATACACACTACGAAATTTTTGAAACCAGTGTTATAACATGCAGCAAGGCCATGGCGCAGTATAGTCGATTTCAAAAGCTGCTAACGGAGTTTCACGTCCAAGCCCGAAACCGGAGAGAAAATAGCCCAATGCTCTTCGTTTTTATACTAGTGGCAGAGGGCGCATGTTGCATAGTGGTCGGTGGCTCCGGGCCATACACATGCGATCGATCCCAGTACCCCAGACCAAAGCCTCCAGGGTCGGCAAATTGGTACCAGATTTGCTTTGGAGGATATCAGCACCTAGTTTATATATTAGTAGCCCTCCGCGAGTCCTTGTAAAGGCCATATATGCGTTCAGTCACCTTCAACGATGAAGTCAAATGCATGGCGCCTCCTTCACGGAATAGTCAATTCCGAGTCCTTCATCTTTTTTATTATACTAATGGTAGGAATTGAATCGGTGCAAAAAATATCAACAGCAAATATCTGTACTGTAAAATAGTATATAATATAACATGATGGAAAGAAAAAAATTTGCCGAAGATATTCATGACCGTATAGTTCACAAATAAACGACTAGAAATTCAAACTTTCACGTCTTTATCGTACTATTCCATTCGATTCTTTTTGCTGAGTAGGAGAAACTGTAACGCAGTGCTTAGGGATTCCCTATGATGCATGTTATATCTGATTTGATTTAACTAATGCTCGAGCAAAGCTATTTCCCATCCATCCGATGTACCAGACTTGTCTGGAAGGATGAAAGCAAGTCTCTTTTGCAAGTGATCGTATAGGTTAGACGTGCATTGAATCAGTTCCACAATGATACACTCTTTTCTTGATAAGCAAGCACGAGGTTAATTGAAACAACATTTATTCAACACATTGCTGTTTGACGTTTCGGCGGTTTCCCCTTTCATTTCACACCCATCTGAGACCTTGTGAGGTACCTGGTCTCCAATAATAACTGGATGACTTAAGAATACAAAAACGGTTTTGGAGAACACGAAACCGAAAAGAAGTTAGCTAGAATTGTATTGAAAAAGTCGTGCTGTGAACAACCTAGTACTTCCTCATGAGAAAAATAGCCTATTACTGACCAGTGCCGAGGTTAAACGCATGTTCTTTCTGGAGTTCCACAGTGCTTTGTATAATCGAATGAGCGGCCCATCCGCTAGGGATTAATCAACTGTAAAAGCTTTATCCTACTTCTTTCATCGCTCTGGTATGCATGATGGTACATGCATGTAAATAGTAGTAATTTCTCAGTAATCTTTGCATTTTCTAGTTTGTATTTTCTGTGCTGTTTCTTATTTCAAGAGTGGAGCTAATACAACGTTGATAAAGTTGTGGTTCATGTGGACGAAGTATTTATTCGCGGGTAATGACCCTACCGAAAAAAATATTTGCGCTTCGTCTTTTTTCACGGAGGTTGTTTTCTAACAAGTATAGTGCATATAAATGAGCACTGCGACACGCACGTGGAATCGATCCCTGCGCCCATGGCCCACCAAGCCTTCCATCCCTCCGGGGTCAGCAAATTGGTATCAGACTTGTCTGGGAGGATAGCAGCACTGGCTCGATACATCGGCAGGCCACCGTGTCATTGTAAAGGCCAGATATGTATTAGATCACCTCCAGCGATACTTAATGGAGTCGAATGTATGGCACATCCCTCGGGGATAGATCAACGCCGAGAGCTTTAAAGCTTTTTATGGTGCATATACACTGTAGGATGTTCACAAATAACTTTAAGAAATAGGTGTAATCGATGAGACGACTGAAAAACCATGAAGAGAAACGAAAAATTTTAGCGATTGCAAGATACATTCATCATAGCTGTGAAAAGTCAGCGTTGAAATCGGGACATGTTGGTTATTCACCACAGGCTACGTTCCGTAGATTTCACGTTCTTCAAAGCAAGAAAAGGTCAAGTTAGGTTAATTGCAATCTAGTGGACTAAACACCGCCATAACCCAAACAGAAAAATCACAGTATCTAATTTTTAACTACATGCGATATAAATCAACTTCTTCAATCATTCCACCACCTCTCATTATGAGACTTCCACTGAGTACTGCACGTGGAAACCAACTGCACAGAGTTCGCTTGGATCGGTAATGAACTAGTCTCACGTTAAAATATCATCATGAGATATTGTGTGAGACTTCGCGTAATATTGAAGCATTGCTCCCTGCGATTCATTTTTGTTTCTTGGAATTTACTCGGAATGCCTCTAGACCTTTACAAGCTGAAGTTTTAGAAAACGGCCTGAATATAGGCCTTTTGAGAAACTGACGTTCTAAAACTTTTTAATTCTTTTTACTTTCTCCAAAGCGGTTTAAAACTTTTGTGCGTAAAACCCTAAAGAAATTCTAGACAAATTTGAAGAATCTTAAAATGAACCGTAATGAGGAGTGCTTTATTACAACGGAACTTCCTCATATGAGGGATCTCGAGCCGGTTAGTCGCGAAGCTACGTGGCGCGTCTCCAGGTGGCGGATAGGGGGTTAATTGAGGACCAAAAGCGACATTTGCTTCCCTGAGACGCAGGTGGATCCAGGGGATGGACTCCCTGTTTCTGCTAAGCCGATTTCGCACATACTTTTTGTATTTGCTGAGCGTATTCATGAATGCTTGTGTTAGTGCGCTCTCGCTTATGCGGATTGTATTCTATGAGTCAATTCGGCCAAAAGCCTGCAATCAAGTGACAGGGAAGTATATGGGAGGCGGTTAGGAGTCGCCTTCAACAAATAAGCTTCATGTCCACTCTGGGAGAGCTTGGCAAGCTACCCGTGAGTATACCAAGTCACCACGTTCAGAGCCCAGAAAATTATACGAGGCTATCAAAATGCTAAACACAGTAAAAAAAAAGGGCCATGTTCCCCTGACCACGAAAGCGCCCCAATTTCGCAACGTTGGGTTCGACGAGTACAGAGAGGGTGGTAAAGGGGCCAGTGAAATCTGCCTGGATCACGAAGAACTATGGTGACGACCTGTACCTAAAATGCACGTACACTTGCTTGCCTTCAACAAATAAGCTTCATGTCCACTCTGGGAGAGCTTGGCAAGCTACCCGTGAGTATACCAAGTCACCACGTTCAGAGCCCCGAAAATTATACGAGGCTATCAAAATGCTAAACACAGTAAAAAAAAAACGGGCCATGTTCCCCTGACCACGAAAGCGCCCCAATTTCGCAGCGTTGGGTTCGACGAGTACAGAGAGGGTGGTAAAAGAGCCAGTGAAATCTGCCTGGATCACGAAAAACTATGGTGACGATCTGTACCTAAAATGCACGTACACTTGCTTCCGAGTCTTCGATAGAAAACTTGCTAATTCGGGCAAGAAGGATAAGGTACGACGTCGTCGGCCTGACGGAGACGACACGACGCCACCCATTCATCGCCGTCTACGACACCGGAGAAGAACTGTTCCTTGGAACATGCGACAGTAGAGTAGGCGGTGTCGGCGTTCTCGGCAACACGAGTTTGTCCATGAACATAGGTTCATTCGAACAGCTTACAACCCGAATCGGACGTTTGAGCTTAAAAAGATGTGTGTCAATACCAGCTTCTACAATCTTCGTCGTTTGAGCGCAGACATCAAACTATGACGAAGAAGAAGTCGAAGCGTTCTGTATGAACATGTAATAATCCTGGAGAGAAAATTATACGCTCTTCAATGTCATCATTGGAGATTTTAATGCTACGATTTAACCTAGAAGAGCGTAGCATTCTGATGCGCGGATTAGAATGGAACGAGCAAAGTGAGCAGCTGTCCGAGTTTTCATGACGAATGACCATCCATTGCAGCTCGCAGTTCCAGAGGGCCCACTGTCAAAGCTGCTGAAGGTGGTAGTCTCCCAACGGAGAGTACCATAACGAAATAGACCACATCATAGTAAACAGAAGGTTTTGCCTAAGCGATGTCGCCGTCGTTCCAAAATTTTACGCAGACCACGTCTCGTTTGTGCAGGAATCTATTTCTCGCAAAAAGGAGGAAAAACTGCTAAAATCAAAAACTGAAGACCCAGAACCACCACAAACGGGAGCATATTCAATTCATTAGGCGGATGCTGGAAAGATGCAAGGGCTCCCATGACAGCTTCTAGCTTAATTGAATCAACGGCCTTCATTGAATGAGACAGAGCGGTGTTTTGCACTCTCGCGATACTTCAATGAGCCTTGTTATCGTGTGAATGTGCTACCCTCCAGAACGTCTTGCGAACATTGGCATGGGCCAATATGAGAGTGAAAATCGATGGTCGGTAGTTATGTCATCTACGCTTTGCTGATGGCATTGTTCTTATAACGTCAAACAATAGTGAAACGGAACGTATGTTGGCCGACTTTGATAAGGCTTGTAGAAAGATTGGTCTTTGGCTAAATCTCACAAAAACGATGTTCATGAAGAACGGATTGGTTTCGTATGCCCATTCATTCTCAACGAAACGAATACCTCCGAATGCTACAGTTAAGTCTGTCTAGGTTTGGAAATCAACATGTTGGACGTCTTAGCTCCAGAATTGAGCAGATGGAACAAGCGGCTTGTAGTGCTTTCAAGAACATCGAGGATGTAATGAAGAGAACAAAGAACACCCGACTCCGTGCCCACCTTTTCGACTCAACGGTACTTGCTGCCCTGACGTATGCGTCAAAAACATAGTCGCTGCGTAATTAGGATGAAAGATCACTCAGCGTTATCGAACATGCAGCTGAAAGGTCGATGCTAGGAGTATCCCGTTTCAAACAAGTAAGGGATGGGATCCGAAGCTCCGACCTGCGTCAACGATCAAAAATCAAAAATGCCGTTCTATACGCCAAACAATCGAAGATAAGGTGGGCCGGACACGTAATGAGTATGAATGATAACCGATGGACAAGAGCACTAGATTCCTCGAGATGTCAAACGTACTGTAGGAAGACCACCAACCCGATGGTCTTTCTGCAGTACGTTTGAAGCCTAGAAAAAAGTTATGATGCTCGACAAATCCTTGGAGCGAGCGGAACCCACTGGGCTACTCTTGTACGCAAGAGGGAAAAATGGAAGATTTACTGCCTCCCGCTTAAGTCACTCGACGATCAACGGATGTACAGGTGACAGGTGATGCAGGTGATATTTTTATGTGAGAGTGGCTTATTACCCATCCATGTAGGCTTTGTAAGGCTGTTCTCGAGTGGAAACCTCAGTGAGAAACTCGCAGAGAACAGTGACCGAATTATTTGTCAGTGACGAGGTTAATAAGAAGTCGGTATTGGAAATTACTTAACGTCGTATTACTAATGGAACACATCAAATTTATGAGCTTAGAACTTGAACGAGAAATGAATGAATGTTTGCGCATTGCTGAGTGAAAAGAGCTACATGAAATTTTGCCAACAATTAAAGAGTTACTGGCCGAAATAATTGTGTAATTGTCTATCGATTGGTATGATAGCGATGCAGAAACCTGTCATCAATATTTTGATTAGCCTCTGCCACCGAGATCACACCAATGCCTAATGTATCCGCGGTTATTCTCACCCTTACTTTCCACTAATTTAGTCTCTCTTCCCTAGTGAAAAGAGCTACATGAAATTTTGCCAACAATTAAAGAGTTACTGGCCGAAATAATTGTGTAATTGTCTATCGATTGGTATGATAGCGATGCAGAAACCTGTCATCAATATTTTGATTAGCCTCTGCCACCGAGATCACACCAATGCCTAATGTATCCGCGGTTATTGTCACCCTTACTTTCCACTAATTTAGTCTCTCCTCCCTTTTATTTCGATAAATAACATGAATGGCCACAAAAAAGGACTATGAGATCGTTTTTTCTAATGGTTGCATATGCTGTTCTTGGAAACATTTTTTATTAACCTGTGCTTACTTGTAGTATCAGTTTTGAACCACACCATAGTAGGCGTTCGGCGTGTTTTGAAAGGAATTGGCTGAAGTGAAGTTCATTTCTCACTCGTCTCTCCTTAAATCTGTGTCTTGCTACTCCATGCAGAGAAAAAGGTGCTACATCTTTCGTTATCACCCATTTCCCATCAAAAAGTTGTAATTTTAGGACACTGAACTGGTCACATACTCGAGATCCTAACTCTTTTACTCAGATAGGCAGTTCAGAAAAAGAACTGCTGGAATCGTCTAAAAAACTGAGAAAAATTTGTTCATCAATGTCGGTGTCGGAGTTACAACATGGACAGCCTGGTGAAGAAGGCGACAATGACACGTGTTCTGGCGATGGACCGAGTGCTTCAACAGCTAGCAGCTCATTCGAGAGTACGTCTGCAGTCTTTTCCGATGGGGTACCATCATCGTCGGATGATGACATAGATCCTATAAAAAACGTACAAATCGCAAAAGAAATCAGGATGCTGATAGAAACTTACTTATCAGATGGCAGAATAGGTTGTTCGCAGATCAAAAATCGAGGGAGAGCTCGTTGGGTCGCGAACACACGTTGGAAATGAGTTTTTCTAAGGTCGGTTTCCTCATAACTGCGTAATAGTATAAAAAATTTATTACCCATTTTGGTTTAAGATACTGATTTTATCTGAATAACATTCTCGAAATTGACGCTGCTACTAACTGTAGTGATAAATCGTGGTTAAAACATGGTGTGTAATGGAGACCGAAGCACAAATGACGACGTCATCCAACTGCACTAAACGTAGAAAAAACTTGTGGTTGTTTAGTAAGTTTAATAAGTCAAGGCAACATAGTTCTTCAACTGCTGATCGGTTTTAGTAAAACCACAATTATGAACGTTAATTTTTTTATTTACTTGCTTACTTACTTACTAGGTATTTGAATAGCCAATCCTCACTGGTTGTGCGGCTCCTAGCATAATGTCCCTTCTTCGGAGATTTGCTGGTTAAGCCATTATGATTTCCTAGAGTCCTGAGGTCATCTGGCCAAGGTCTACCGTAGGTCATCACCACCACGTGCAGTCGCAGCCCTAGTGGATCAGAGAGAGATTTACACCATGCGACTTTGATACCAGGACGGTCGTGGATCCTGGGATTGGTTTACTCTTAGCTAGACTTTCTGATGGAAACGCTGGACTACTTCTCAGCCTGGGAGACTCTGCCAGGGAATGAATCTCACGCTGTACATCGCAGTCTGACACCCAGGAACACCTCTCAGCCACAATGAGGTGGTAAACTTGCGAAGTTTTATTTACTGCGTGTTATAATTTTTCATGGCTGGTATTACGTGTGAAACAACTACAGTGATGCTGAGATTTTTGCAAAACTCCGGACCACAGGTGTCTGTGGTGGGGAACGAACGTTCTTTTACTCTTTCCAGGTGCTAACGCGTTCACGGCCACACCATTCGGGTTCTTCGTTTCACCTGCCTCTCAGCTAGTTCTTCCGATCAGCGCCATCGGCAGTCACCCGCAAACGGGATTGATCCAGGAAGCCCAAATCATTTTAATTGCTTCAAATAATTATGAAATTCGTTATGAAAAAGCTGTTCAGTCATAGAAAATAGGGCAATGGTCACAGATCACCACAAAGTTGTTTTGTATAGAGTACTCAACTGCCCAACTAGGTGTATCAGGCGAATTAACGCGCTAGAATTGAAAAGGAGAGAAAGAAAATACTAGCAATTTTTTGCTGAAAAATAAAACATTCATCTCTTCATCATGTTGACACACAATCAAAGACAGCTTCTTATAATCTTTTTTTTTTACATAACCCGCTTTTACAACTACTTTGCGAAACCTATCACCTCTTCGATTTCCTTCGTTTGCTGGCACGCATTATCCACGAAGTTTTTCGAACTTTTTGAGTCTGGGGATGCTTCAAGATTTTCGTCTTCTTTACGAACGACTTTGAATATGAACCGAGTCGATTCTCCCTGGAGCCAGATAGGCGTGGTGGAGCATTCGCACCAGCAATGGAGAGAGTGAGCTCTGCACAGACAACTCTTTCACTGTTTTCTCTGCCTTAAAGGAATAAAGAGCTCAGTAGATCGGGGAAAGGTCTAGCCGGCACAATGCTCGTGATGAACGGCATCACTGCTGTTTAGCTACCCGCCACCTTTCTACTCTGAGAATAACATAAAGACAAGGATCACGTTGATCAGTTCCTTGGTGGCATGCTGTGCATGGTTTCACCAAGCATCTTGGAGGTGACTGAATGCACATATGACTGATTCAATAATTTCGTTTAACGCACGGAAGTATTAACTTGGTGTTTTTATCTCGTAGACAAGTCTGGCACCATTTTTTCGATTCTGTATAAGTGGAAGGTACAGTGAGCCCGGAACGCGAGATCGAACCCTTGAGTATTGCTGAGCATCTCGAACACCTCTTATTGTGTAAAACATCTGACAATATTCTGCGCAAAAATGGAGGAAATCGAATAAACACTACCCAGACATCAAGAGGAGATGACGACTGTTTCATTGCCAACAGATGGAATCATGGACGAGGACTTCTTATGTCCTACTTAAATGATTGCATGAAAGTATTCTTTGGATGTCAACAAAAAGACAGGTAGAAATGCGACGGTTGTGACCGCAATATCTTTATGAAAATGTGCTTCCTTGCGTAGTAATGGCTACAAAAGCCTCACATGACTTAATTAGCAGACCTACTTACAACGAATTACAACTTTTCGAGCATTTTGAAACATACGCTAGTGAAAACAAGTCAGAAATCGATAAACAATCAAACAACTCTTCTACGAAAATCTGGTCCAACGATTCAAGCCTTTGAAAATGGAATGCTTAAGGTCGTAACACATTGGCGAGAGCGCATCGAATACAATGGTTCTTGTACTGATTGATAAAGTTGGGTTTTGAAGAATTATAGGGTCTCAAACTTTTTGCTTGAAATTGCACATTCAGTAACTACTTTAAAAATAACCTTGGCATACATTATAGCGAGCACAATAGTAAGGGTCAAAAGGCATTTAAAGCTTCAATCGGCATGCTAGGTTGTCCTGAAATTTGATTTCGACATGTACCTTTAAAGTGGAAAATCCGAGCTATAACAAACTCCGCCAATTCAGGTTGAAACCATCAGAATTAAAGGATTTTCCTTAACACGCTTATTTGTTACGGCTATGTAAAGCTCTAAGGTTCTGGGGGTGATGAAGAGGTGGAAGGTAGTTTCGGCTTCCATCTTCTTTCTGAACTATTTCTTGTTTTTTTTCGGTGCATCGCGACCGCGTTGTAATTCTTAAAAATGGATTCTCTGAAACATCTAAAACAGCAATCTTTAAAACTTGCCCGAAATTTGATTTATATTGTAATTAAATAGCTGAATTGAGCTTAGCACAAATCTGTTTAATTTTTAAATTAGCATTTTTAAATTAATAATTTTCAAAGGTAGTGCCCTTCTACCCTCCTAACGGCCTCATCGTGACTGGGAAGTGTTCCTGGGTGTCGAGCTGCAGTGTACAACGGGGGTGTTCATCTCCATAGCAGGGTTTCCCAAGGTGAGAAGGAGTCCGGAGCTTCCATCAGGAAGCCTAGCTAAGAGGAAACCAATACCAGGATCCACCACCGTTCTGGTATCAAACTAGTCGCACGGTGGCGAATCTCCCTCTGGTCCACAAGAACGGCTACTGTCTCTGATGGTGAACCTGCGGTACTACCTGCGGTAATCTTTAGCTGGGCTGACCTCGGCGCTCTAGGGACCGAGTAGATAAACTAGCAAAATTCCGAAAAATAGAGATTTTACTGGTGCCCGCACAACCAGTGAGGACGGACCGTCCAAGTATTCAAGTATGAGAGGTAGTGCTATGGAATCGCCTTTCTTCTCCGCTCGGAATTGCATGGTAAATTCATCCCTTCAACATTTATTATCATAAGGCTGACCTCGGCGCTCTAGGGACCGAGTAGATAAACTAGCAAAATTCCGAAAAATAGAGATTTTACTGGTGCCCGCACAACCAGTGAGGACGGACCGTCCAAGTATTCAAGTATGAGAGGTAGTGCTATGGAATCGCCTTTCTTCTCCGCTCGGAATCGCATGGTAAATTCATCCCTTCAACATTTATTATCATATCTCTTCGTGAAGGGCGCGTGTGGCGCAATGGTTGGAGGCGCCACTGCGGCGGGCACGTGAAATGCGCCCATGGTCCACCAAGCCTTCCATCCCTCCGGGGTCGGCAAATTGGTACCAGACTTGTCTGGGAGGATAGCAGCAGTGGCTCGATACATCGGCTGGCCACCGCGAGTCATTGTAAAGGCCAGATATGCATTCAATCACCTCCAACGATACTTAATGAAGTCGAATGCATTGCGCATCCCTCAAGGACTGATCAACGCCGAAAGCTTTTAGAGCTTTTATCTCTTCGTGAACTGATCAAAGTTGCAGAAATGGAGAGGTTTTCTAAAGCCAGCTACACTAACGCCCTGAATATGATAGCGATATCATGCGGTTCATGACATACTTCTTTTATTGGGCGAACGTTTCGACTCCCTCGACCTCATCCTAGTCGCGTAGTCCGAGTCGATGTTCCACAGCAGGTTGTTTTTGCGATGTGGATGTTCGTTGTCGAATCGAGTCTAATCCAGTGGAGGAAGCAGCTCTCGAGTGGGCAATGCCACTTGGTGGTGCCATTTCATGCAAGACGGATGTTGATCAATTGCCGCCATCCTTTCTGATCTACTTTTGGGCGGACGACACGTCCTGTATCAGTTGGTAGTTCACCTGCCGGCAGGTTGCGTGGAAATCATAAACAGCGACTTTCATTAAACAGTTATGAGTAATTTTTCGCACGATTTTCAATATGATGTTCACACCTTTTAAAACTAGGGTTCAGGATATGAAAAAGATTGGGCAATCATCGGACGCGTCCGACCCAACACGAAACGCTGAGATGCCACAGTTTCTTCCAGAAATTTCAAGTCCAGAACGTCCATTTCTACGACCACCTAGTGTTACCGCAATTGAATTGATAGAAATTCACCGAAATTATCTCAGAACTGATAACCACGCGGTCGGTTAACATTCTTTGTAATGTCATTTTTTGCGACTTTAAGTTTCACCTTCAATTAGATGTACGCAGCATCGTCTGACAATGAAAATTCTCCATGGCTAGGCATTGAATTTTCAGTGGCCGGTGCTTTTGCCGCCAAATATGGAAGAGGATTTATTGAATCTGGAGCATGACGATCCGACAAAGCGACCACGATGTCTCCCACTGCCACCACCATATCATCTTTTACCGAACACGTCATTCTTCAGAAAAACGTCCATTAAGCCTCCTCCGATTTACTGCTCAGATGGCTTGCCACCGCTCAAACGCATTATCAATCGATACGTGGCAAGTATACTGGTTAGCAAAGAGATTCACTCAGTCGCTGAAATTTATCGTTGAAATATCATGTTTTCAGGTTGATCATATGAGACTTGAAGAAGAGTTACAAATTTTTTTGCAAGAAAATAGAGAAATTTTTAGCGGTCTTGGAACGACACAGAAGGAGATGAAGGAAGAGGATGAAGGGAGTACCGAAAAAGAGAAGACAGCACAAGGCGAACAACCACTGGATGTTCAAAACCGACAAGCACGGAGATCTCACGTCGTTCTTAAAAATCTTCTCTATGGCGGACAACTAACTCACTATATTCAAGACGGCGATGAATTCCCTTCAATCCCAGGCTACTTATACAACCTTCCACTTACGAATAGCAATGTGAAAATCAGTCATGAAATAGGTGTAAAAGAGTCTACAGATTATCAACAGCAAAATACAACACAAGATCTTCACTTTCCTCCTCTTAGAACATTGAGAGAAGAGTGGCCTGCTGATCTACCTCCAGTGGTGCCTGAGTATGCAACAACATCTCCAGTTATCTCTCTACAGGAGGATCATTCACCAGTGAAATCAACAGCACCACAAACAGCTGATGAAATCGTCGACATTGATGGTTGTGAAGAAGCAGCTCCTGAATTTAGCGTGGTAGCTACTGAAAGATACGCAAGTATCACTATCACACAATCCACACTGAATTTGCAATTCGCAGAAAGACGTGAGTGCCAGTCCACAGTGTAAAATTTGAACTTGGTTTCTTGCGGAATTAATGTAGAGAAGTAGGCGTATGAAGAGAAAGGCATGACGGGAGATGTCATGAATTGTGAGAACCAACGATTGGTGGATTTTTGATTATAATGGGACAATATCCATAAAAATAGCCGTTTCAGGGTTAAGCATCAGCCGGTCACCATAGCAAGAAGAGCCGTCGTTTATTGTTGAGACATTTCAAGCAAATTAATATTTATTTCGACATAAATCCACCAGTTTCATTTTGACACATCCGAATTCAGCTTCTGTTAATGTTATAAAGATTTGTTCATAACTGTCAATCAATCATGAATGAAGAAAGATTCTAAAGGAAGGAAAAACTAAACATAGTGAGGAAAATAAAGAAAACTGTTCAAATAACCCGAAATTCATTTAACCTCAGCATTAAAAATCAATATTTCGCTGTATTCATGAGCTTACAACAAGATGTTACAAAAGTTTTAAATTGGCGAGCGTTCCAGCGCCTTGATCCTCTTCAGAGCCGAAGTGATTAAACCCGAGTGTGATTAGTGAGGAGGCTAGTGAGGTTACTTTATTGGTGCGCGAGTGTCCAAAGAGTTCATTCAAGGAATGGGTAAAGGTGGGAGAGTCAAGAATTTTTCAATAGGAAAGGTTGCCCTACGGCACGTGCAGAGCAGTTGGTTAATACGTGCTCTGCAATGAACATATTGTTCGCTCGACATGTGTTTTGCGATAACCAAGGCTATCCTTCTGGGGTCGGAAAATTTATACCTGAAGATTTTAAACATCACTACTTTCCTGAAAGTCATTGGATGAGGCATGTATGCATTTAGTCATTTATAGAGTGATTTAAAGGAGTCGAATGCACAGAGTATTCCTCAGAGACCGATCGGATTGGGTTGTAAGCTGCTCGAATGAATCGATGTTCATGGACAAACTCGTGTTGACGAGAACGCCGACACCGCCGACTCCTCTACTGTCGCATGTTCCGAGGAACAGTTCTTCTCCGGTGTCGTAGACGGCGATGAATGGGTGGCGTCGTGTCGTCTCCGTCAGGCCGATGACGTCGTACTTTATCCTTCTTGCCTGAATTAGCAAGTTTTCTATCGAAGACTCGGAAGCAAGTGTACGTGCATTTTAGGTACAGATCGTCACCATAGTTCTTCGTGATCCAGGCAGATTTCACTGGCCCTTTTAACAGTCTCTCTGTACTCGTCGAACCCAACGCTGCGAAATTGGGGCTCTTTCGCGGTCAGGGGAATGTGGCCCGTTTTTTCTACTGTGTTTAGCATTTTGATACCCAGGTATAGCTTACTGAGCTCTGAAAGTGGGAGCTGGGCACAACGACGGGTAGCTTGCCAGGCTCTCCCAGAGTTGACATGGAGCTCATTTGTTGGAGGCGACCCTTAACCGCTTCCTATATGCTTCCCTGTCACTTGATTACAGGCTTTTGGCCGAATTGACTCGTAGAATACAATCCGCATAAAGCGAGAACGCATTTACACGCGCTTGCATGAATACGCCTAGCAAATACAAAGTATGTGCCAAACCAGCGCAGCAGAAACACGGAGTCCATCTCCTGGATCCACCTGCGTCTCAGGAAAGCAAAGGTCGCTCTTGGTCCGCGATTAACCGCCTATGCGCCACCTGAGGACGCGCCACGTAGCCTCGCGACTAACCGGCTCGAGATCCCTCATATGAGGAAGATCCGTGGATCTGAAGTCATAAGCCAATGAATTTTATAAACAACGCACTCTACGTCCTCATTCTGCAGTCCATTGCTTGTCGATCTTTTACTGCAAGAGTTTCCCAAATATTAGCAGTAAAGAATCCATCATAATGAATGAATTTCGTACATAAATAAAGGAGTAGCTGCTCCTATCCCATGTTGACTATTATTTATAATTCAGCGGTCATGAGGAACCAAGTTGCATGAATTGTTCACTGTGCGGAATAACAGCACTTTCCTCAACACCTTTATCTTCTCAGACACTACGAGCTTTCTACAGACAATTAACAAAAGAGCTTCCATGAAAGGTAAAGGATAAAGCTCTCGGCGTTGATCAATCCCTTAACGATGCGCCATGCAGTCGACTTCATTAAGTAACATTAGAGGTGGTTGAAAGGGCGCGTGTGACGCAGTGGTTGGAGGCGCCACTGCGACAAGCACGTGGAATCGATCCCTGCGCCCATGGCCCACCAAGCCTTCCATTCCTCCGGGGTCGGCAAATTGGTACCAGACTTGTCTGGGAGGATAGCAGCACTGGCTCGATACATCGGTAGACCACAGCGAGTCATTGTAAAGGCCAGATATGCCTTCAATCACCTCCAACGATACTTAATGGAGTCGAATGCATGGCGCATCCCTCAGGGATTGATCAACGCCGAGGGCTTTATCCTTTTATCCTTTAGAGGTTATTGAATGCATATCTAGCCTTTATAATGACTTGCAGTGGACTACTGCTCTATCGAGCCAGTGCTGCTATGTTACCAGACAAGTCTGGTAGCAATTTTCCGACCGCGAAGGGTTGGAGGATTTGATGGGCCAGGGGAGCGGGGATCGATTATACGTGTATTGCAGGGCGCCTCTGAGCACTGCGCCACACGCACCTCTAAAGAACCTCCATAGGTTCACTGAACAGTCAATCAAAAATGGTACCTAATTCGTTTGCTGTTGACATAACTCAAGCCTACATAATTCAGTTTTTCACCAGTAATTAGCTCTTCTTTTTTAAAACCATTTCCATGAATCAAAGCTATAACACGGAATGCGATATGAAAAAATTACAAGATGCTACATATATGTTTTAGATATGGAAAACTAGGTTTTTAGGTTTCGCGAATATGGTCATATCCACGTTGACGACAACTTCTATCAAAGCAAAATTGTAACACCAACGACCCCATCCGCACTCGATTGTCTTTCGTATATCACGGTGTTTCAGACGAAGATCGCTCTGCATAGATTGCTTGACGAGGACATACTTCGATAAGGCAAATGGTCCATTAGTCGCCTCAGGTGTCTCCTTCATTAATGGCATTTCGCAGACGAAAATCCCAAAGATGTTGGAGAAGCAAGAGAAGAATTAAACAGCTGCATGACGTTTGATATCGGTAATGACCAAATGAGACGAAATACCCCAATACTACTTTTTTATTCGCAGTGGACCTTATCAAATGCAACCGTACCACTGCAACCAACTGGGAATTCCTGTAGAGCACAATGAAGGAATGTGGACCAAATTTATACTAGCGTTATGTAGCACTCTCCTTGCCTGGTACAGTGACGTGAGTGATTTTCACGTATTTGTAAAAAGTTAGTATCCGCAATTCAAGATATGGGCTTATCACCACGTTGACGATTTACTATGCAGCATAAGAGTGGTTTATTTTCATTGATCAGCATCATAGAACAATCGTACGACCGTCTCCATGGGTCATTTCTTCTTCCATTTTTACATCTATAGAGAAATAAAAGGACAAGATGAACTGTTTTAGGGTCGGACTCTGGTCCTGTTCAAATACCAAAAGGAGAAATAATTAGTAAGCGCTGGCGGATCATAAAGAAGTTGGGTGAAGGTGGTTGTGGAGCAGTGTATAAAGTAGAGAATATTCACACAAAACAAGAAGTACGTGTTGCAACTTATTAAATTAATATAAACACAATGGGGAAAAATTTCACAGGAGAGCTTTGGTTCCATGCTCACGCCTAACGAATAACATCTGAGTCGTATCAGTGAAAAAATGTTTGAACAAATGTCAAACTACCACTGCAAAATATTTTAAGTAATAACTTGTCATACGAATCCCATGACTCATTCTCCCTCATAGAGCACGCACTGGACGAGATGTTTCTGTCTGCCGAGCCGCCGAGTACATCCAAGCCAGATTTTCATGCTCCCTTTCGCAGTTCGCACCGTGATTCGGTTTCACAGTAAAATTATCATTTATTTCTGGCTGATTACTCAATATGGCTAGATGGTTTTTTTTAATGTTGTATTTTTGTACATGTAGGCAACAATACAGCATGCTGTTAGCAAAACATGAAAAACCAACTTGGTTCTTTCAACAACTTATTCCGTTCCCTCAGCCAGCTACCCCATAGTTGTCCACATACGTTTCGCCTCGCGCATGAGTAGGCTGTACCTTAGTTTCCTACATATACTGAACAGATCCGGTAAAATAGAGGTAAAATGGCTCGAATGAAATGCGTTATTTTCAATGTCAATCTTACAGATTTGCGACTTACAGCAATAAAAGAACCCAGAGTTGGGTAATTGAATCTTCACATAGACAATATTAACGCATCAATAGCAATGTAGTGAGATCAACAAATTCATGTAAAACAAAACCATGAGAGTGACCAACATCCAGGCATAGTATTATAAGTAGGAGGAAACACTGAAATAGGAAAGTGTTCTCTGCATGAGAGTACCCAAGCAGTGAGGAGGAATAGCTATGTTTCACGAATGAGCAGTTGAGGAAAGCTACAATATGGCAAACGTGTAGAAGAGTCGTAGTGGAATTTGCAGTGGGTAGAGTTACTGCTCAAAAAAGGGCTCAAAAGATGACATCATTCGTGGTGCTTTTGAAAATGTGTGTACTGAAACCATTGCTAGCCTGGTTCTTGTACAATATACGCTACACGACTGAACAATTTCGCTTTACATTAGCAGTTACCACAGCATGTGGAACACTGCAAGATCAGTATAGGGTATTATTTAATTCTATGGAAGGATGGAGAGTACTCGTTATATTATGGAGAATGTTCCAATTGCGGCAGTGTAAGACAGTTTGTACACAGTTTCGATCCTGATTACAAGGTTTCCTCTCCATGGCACAAATTGTAAGAAACCACTACTACCTATTCACCTTAAACCATTGTTTCATGCAATATATTTCTCAAAGCTGGCAGATTGGAATCAGACTTTTGGGAGGATTAAATAGCAGAAATGGTGCATTGATAAACACAGCACATATAGGCTACATATGTCCATTCACTCCTAAGATACTACGAATAGAGTGAAGTGTATGGCGCGCCATTTAAATATTGTTCTACGCCAAATTTTTATCCATTTTTGGTCTCTTTGTCTCTCTCTCCCTGTCACACACACGCCTATCTATTTATCCATGTCCCTGTTTCCCATTCGGTTGCTCACTCTCTTTAAGTGGGTCCTTTGGGTTTCCATATTTTGTCTAGTTTTTCAAGTTATTTAGCCAACTGCAGATGTATTTCACATGCAAAGAGCACCTCACCTCGTTGTTTATTATGTATCTATCGATCGATGCACAAAAATTATAAGTGGCAACAGCAGTCAAAAATCAAATCGAATGTAATATGTGATATACAGTATAATACAAACTATGATGTAATATATTTCTATCACTTTGAACTACAATATGGAAGCAATATGCTTTTTAGGCTCCAACTCTCAGCTAGATTTATCATTCGAAATGCTACTGGATGTTTCAGGCAGCATTAAAGGCGGAGTCAAACTTTGTGTCCGGTGGAAGTGTACTGAAGTTAGAAGTACAGGTGAGAACCGCGTCTATTCCACTGCTGTTGTATCGAGAAGATGTCCTTCCAGATTCTTCAACGGCTCCTCAACAGACCGTACGTCGCTCAGCTTCTACATTCGGGTAAACGAGAAACGTACTGCTACGTCGTGATGACGCTGTTGGGAGAAAGCCTCCGACATATCACAAAGTTAGAGAAGATCGTGGTGGTTTTTACTCTCTATCGTATGCTACATCAGGCCAACTTTGTCTTTTCTCTAAAATCAGTCACTTTTTCAGAAGACTTGGGAGGATTTTTAGCGTTTCTTCTCAAGTGAGGATCGGTATCAACATCCTATTCGGGCTAAAACAGATTCACGATGTTCGTTGTTATTTTTCCACATGAAGCAGATTTCCTCATTGAAATAGCACTAGATGACACATTCCAAAATAAAATAAGTACTTGAATGCGGATTGACCAGTTATTGGCTATCCAGAGGCAAAGGGACAAGTTGCGAAAGACATTTTGATGCCCTGTCAGAACAATGCTATGTAGGTAGTGTGTGTCAAAATTTAAAATTACATTAAAACTTCGGCCACATGCAACATTTAGACAATGGTACCATCTCTCATAGTGGCGCATTTGGCCCAATTTTCGGAGGCGCCCTGCAACACGCACGTGGAATCGGTCCCTACACCCATATGGCACACCAAGCATCCCATCCCTCCGGGGTCGGTAGATTGGTACCAGACTCGTCTGGGAGGATAGCAACACTGGCTCGATACATCGGCAGGCCACCGCGAGTCATTGTAAAGGGCAGATATACATTCAATCACCTCCAAACGATGCGTAATGAAATCGAATGGATGGCACATCTCCCAGGGATTGATCAACACCGAAAGCTTTATCCTTTTTAGCATTTGTCAACTATTATATGTATGTTGACTGCTCTCTTATCTTAAACTTGGAATGAATAGAAATGCGTGATGTTCTGCACAAATCACTATTACTCGGAAAGCCAGACCATATGGGCAGAAGTCAATTAAAGTTGACGTTGATTTCAGTTTGATTTATAACTTAAAAGCCAAAGTAGTTGCTTAGCAAAAAAATATTTTGTTCATGATTTATATTGCAGATTGGTTTCATACATCGAGATATCAAACCTGCTAATATGGCAGTAGGAAAATTTGGCACGCCTGAATACAGGTTCATCCATATTCTGGACTTCGGGCTAGCCAGGGAGTTTGTGGTTATGAGCTCAGGCGGAAAACTCAAAATGAGAAGGCCACGTGCACGAGCCCTGTTCAGGTATTAGAGAAGTGAACTTTCACGACATTGCTAATTTTGCTGTTTTCTAGTCTTCATTTGAAAGACGAGATATTGTCCGCAGAAAATTTGTAATGTATAGTTTTTAAGGGGCACCACTAGATACTGTTCGATCAGCACGCATGAAAAATCTGAGCAGGGAAGAATGGATGATCTGTGGTGTTTGCTGTACATGCTAGCCGAGCTGCGTGGGCCTCTACCTTGGACAAATGCCAGGTCAAAAAAGCTCTGTTTTGCGAAAGATTCATAACTTTCTAAATAGTTGAGGTGCTCATTTCTGGAACAGTATGAAATAGCTAGTGTCTTCAAGTTATCGTTAACCAATAAAGCAGGTCACTATTCTTGGCAGAATTTGTTTCATTTGCGAGACTTTAAGCTAATTTCAAGAAAAAGACTTTTCACTGGTCTGTAAAGGGGCAAACTAACTAAAATTGCACAACTGAATTTGCTTATGGCGGCACAATACAATATCCCTAGACAGTATAATGGATCAATCCCGTTGACGTGTGATTGCTGATAGCACTTTTAAAACAATGCTGAGAGGAAAGAGAAACGAAAGACCTGCGTGGTGTGGTGAAGTACGCGTTAGCCCTCGAAAAGTGTGATAGCGTGTTCGATCACCACTGCAGACAGCAGCGCTCCGGAGTTTTGGAAATATTTGAGCACCATTGTGGTTGTTTTTCAAATTGTACCCATACCATGAAAAACAAGATTAGGCAGCGAATAAAAGTTCATCATGGTATAATAAATAATTTAGAAGTTTCTACCAGGTATAATGATTGTAGATGCATACTTATGCAGTGATCAACATTGTGTATCCTTCCAAAATCTACTCCACTGTTTTGCAACCATCACTGTGCTTGAAGGGTTCAGGTGTGCGTTCGACTGCTGCTAGAAAATGCATAGTCGATAGTTCTTATTGAGATGGTGAATTATGGTCAATAGTAGTTTTAGCTGAAATCCCGAAATCCTCAGCTGTTTCTAGGTGTTCACCACACATAGTTGTGGGCTCCTGTGATCGGAGGTAAGTTTTCTGCTGGCCCTTAGACGCTGGATCGAAACAACCGGTCGATAGTTTATTGCAGAGCATACTTATCCACTGCACTACATGTGTAATTACAACAAGAATGAGTGCCAAATGTTAACTTATAAAATTCGGAAACTTCAGCGACAAAAAAGAAGTGTATGAGATTAAGCGAAGAACGGAAATCGATGTCGTATTGGAGAATTGTCCTGTACAGCTGGTAAAATTTGCAGAACACATCAGGTGAACGTTAGTAACACAAACAAGTGGTTCTTTTCATAATTTTCTAATCTTTCAGTAGCTTGAATTATTACATGCGACCAGATTATGTGCTACTATACGAGTTGTTGAGAGATGTTATGAAGGCAGGACGATTCAGGTGGGACTGTCGCACCCCACATGGAAGATAGTAGGTTGAGGTTCTGCTTTAGGGTTGTGTGTGTACAGATATCGGTGACTTACGCTTCATCAATGGTTCAAGAAAAAATCTCGGCTTGATAATAATTGTTTATTTAAAATCAACACTAGTACCATTCGAGTCGATTACATTGGGTCTTCACAGCAATATTGCCACAATTCAAAAGCACTGCCAGCTAAGCTTAAGCCTTAGTTTTCATAGCAAATGATGACGATGTGTCATCAAAGATTAATGTTATCCAAATGCCCATGGTTATCTCCGAACTATCTCATCTCGATTCAATAACATAACCCCGTCACATGTCACCTGAATCATCTGTAGATCTGTTAATCGTCGAGTGACTCGAGCGTACGCCAATAAATCCTCCATTTTTCCATTTAGGGTGCAAAAGAAACCCAGTGAGTTCTACTCGCTCTAGAGACTCGTCGAGCATCATATCTTTCTTCTACGCTCTTCGTGAAAAATTCCGACCATTGGGTCGGTGGTCTTCCTGCAGTACGTTTGACATCCTGAGGAATCCAGCTACTTATGACTTTTGTCTATCGGTTATCATTCATATGCATTACGTGTCCGCCCCACCATATCTTCGACGGTTTGGGGTATAGAACGGCATATTTGATTTTTGATCGTTGACGTAGGGCGGAGCATCGGATCCCATCCCTTACGTGTGTGAAAGGGGAGACTCCAGGCATCGTCCTTTCGACTGCGCGTTCGATAACGCTGAGTGATCTTCCATTTTGCTTAAGCAGCGACCAGGTTATTGATGCATACGTTAGGGCAGGAAGAACCGTTGAGTCGAAAAGGCGGGCATGGAGTCGGGTGTTCTTTGTTCTCTTCATCCTCGATGCTCTTAAAAGCTCCCTAAGCTGTTGGTTTCTTCTGCTCAGCTCTGGAGCTAAGTCGTTCATCATATTGATTTCCCGACCTAGAAAGACATAACTGGAGTATTCAGAAGTATTCGTTCCGTTGAGCATGAATGGTGCAAACGAAACCAATCCGTTCTTCATGAACATTGTTTTCTTGAGATTTAGTCGAAGACCAATCTTTCCACACGCTTTATCAAAGTCGGCCAACATACGTTCCGCTTGGCTAATGTCTGGTGTTATAAGAACGATATCATCAGCAAAGCAACGGTGATGTAACTGCCGACCATCGATTTTCACTCCCATATTATCCCATTCCAATGTTCGCATGACGTTCTGGAGGGTGGTTGTAAATAATTTTGGCGGGATTGCATCGCCTTGCCTAACTCCTCTTTTGACGTCAACGTTAATATCGTTGAAGAATGGTGAAATCTTGGTTGTGAAATTTTTGTACAGCTCACGAAGAATTTCTTTGTATTGAGTAGGGACTCCTTGACTACCAAGAGCTTCCATGACTGCTTCTATCTCAACTTAATTAAAGGCCTTCTGTAAATCGGTGAAATTGAGACAGAGCGGTCTTTTGTACTCTCGCGATACTTCAATGGGCCTTGCTATCGTGTGAATGTGGTCCATCGTACTAAATCCTTTTCGAAACCCTGCTTACTAACATAGTTGTCCTTCTTCCACTGAGTAGGGACCTTGCATTCAGACAGGCAACGTGTGAACAGCCTAGCCAGTGTGTTTACGAAGACTGGCAGAAGGTTCTTCAGATGTTTTAGTTTTATTCTATCCAGACCTGGTGTTGTTCGATTTTTCACCGACGAAATGGCATGTCGGACTTCGGAATGAAGAGCAGGTGGTACAACATGTCCATCCTGTTTCATTTCATAGGACGAGAGGTGGACGTGGCTATCGAAGAGATCTGAATAGTGTTCATGAATGATTTTCTCCATTGCCTTTCTGGACGCTGTTATTGCTCCGTCTGAGCGTCGGAGTGCAATAATCTTGGTCTTGTAACTCGCGATGCTTCGGTGGGCTTTGCGAATGCTTTTCCCAGCCCTTCCAAGTTTGACCATTAATGCTGCTCTTCTCTCTATAATATCTTTTATTGCCTGTCTGCATTGTTTCGCAAGTTTGGACGTTAGTTCGTGGTTGCCTGCTGCTCGTGCGATTCCACGCTGGCGTTTCAGCTCCAGAGTTTCTGGAGACAGAGGTCTCTTGGTGACTTTCCAACTCTAAGCTTTCATAGCGCTAACGTGAAGATGTTGAATGAGCCGGCCGCATTCTTCGTCGATGTCGACAACGGCATCTTCCCAGTAGCCGGTTAATACATTGAATAAGCCCCAGTTTGTGGTGGTTCTAAGACTTTGGTTTTTAAATTTAGCGGCTTTTTCTCCTTTCCGCGAGAAATAAAATTTTGCAGGAAGGAGACGGTGGTCCGATCCCATGTAGATTTTTAGGACAACAGCGACATCAGTTAGGCAAATCTTTCTATTTGCTGTGATGTGATCTATTTCGCTATGGTACTTTCCATTGAGAGATTCCCACGTCCAGCGTTGAGGGTTGGTTTCTGAGATTGCGAGTTACCATGGATGGTCTTGCTCGTCATGATAAACTCAGAGAGCCGCTCACCCTGTTCGTTCCATTCTAATCCGTGGGTCCCAATGTGACGTTCCTCAGACGATCTTCTTGGTCCAATCTTGGCATTGAAATATCCAATGATGACCTTGAGGAATGTATGGTCTTCTGTGTTGAACTTCTCCAAGTTCATGTAGAGCGATTCGACTTCTTCTTCTGAATCATAGTTTGATGTTGGCGCGTAAACGACGAAGATTGTCAAAGCCTGCATTGATCCACATCTTATTAATCGCAAACGTCCGATTAGGGTTGTAAGCTGTTCGAATGAATCGATGTTCATGGACAAACTGTGTTGACGAGAACGCCTACACCGCCTGCTCTACTGTCGCATGTTTCGAGGGAACAGTTCTTCTCCGGTGTCATAGGCGGCTTTGAATGGGTGGCGTCGTCTCGTCTCGGCCATGCCGATGACGTCGTACCTTATCCTTCTTGCTTGCATAAGCAATTCTTCTATCGAGATTCGGATGCAATTTTACGTGCATTGTTGTTGCAGATCGTCACCATAGTTCTTGATCCAGGTAGTTTTCATTGGCTCTGAGACTTTAGCAGCCTCTCCGTACTCATCCTACCCAACGTTGCGAAATTGGGGCCCTTTCGGGGTCAGGGAAATGAAGCCCTTTTTTTTATTGTGCTTAGCGTTTTGATACCCAGGTATAGCTTGCTGAGCTCTGAAAGTGGGGGTTGGGTATACTCACGGGTAGCTTGCCAGGCTCTCCCAGAGTGGGCATGGAGCTTATTTGTTGGAGGCGAGTCTTAACCGCCTCCCATATACTTCCTTGTCACTTGATTGCAGGCTTTTGGCCGAATTGACTCGTAGAATACAATCCGCGTAAAGCGAGAACGCACCCACACACGCATGCATGAATAAGCCTAGCGAGTACAGAAAGTATGTGCCAAATCGGCTCTGGAGAAACAGGGAGTCCATCCTAATGGATCCACCTGGATACGTGGCGCGTCCCAAGTGGCGGATACGAGTGGTTTTCATCGCGGACCAAAAGCGACTTTTGCTTCCCTGAGACGGTCAGATGTCGATTAAGAACCAAAGCACGTACGACTTCGTTTTTCTATTCCCAACTCTGCAGTTTTTGGTTCTGTTATATATGTGGTGTAGATATGTAATCAAGTAAGGTTTAGTGGTATTTATCAAAAAGAATGATGAAAACAGAAAATGTGCGCAGCTATTTAAAACAGTATTCGTAAGAGAATACTTGAACTTGACCGTCCAGCAAGAAATTGAGGCCTTCAACTTATTTTAACTAGTAGAAGCAAAAGTAAAGCTGTTATTGAGAGCTATCATTCCATTCAATAATTCGAATTTCAACGCTTTCGGCTGTGAAAAAATTCAGCAAGCAGTTGGAATGCTTTTGAGTTACTAAAAAAAGCGGGGGTACAATCTAGAAAGTTGTTTTAAAATTTGTCACCAGACATCCTTGGCACGAAAGTGTTTTCAGTTATTCCGATCCGTACGATTGGGAAGAGATCCCTAATGTCGAGATTTCAAAAGAGACAAAGAGTGATGCAAAGAAAACGACGTTTTCAATGGCATTGTGAGCTGGAAACATTCTTCTCTGTTTTGAGTAAATGACGAAAGTTCCACATTGGACTGAAGCGTCTTTTAGTTCTAATGGCAACAAACCCTCGCAATCGATAAGTGTGCCAGCTTTTCAATCCGATAGGAAGGTAGAAGATATGGTAATTGCTCTCATTCTTTCTCATTCATAAATTTGGTGTTAATACTATAACTTTCTTTCAGATCTACCAGCTAATCGACGAGAATAACCCTTTTCCTGTGGAATTCTTCGCGAGAAATGCACTCGGATTCTGAGAGTGGTTTCGTGTAAATAGTTTGCCTATTTGATATCTTAACGTAGAGCTTATCATTAGAGTACTTGACTGAAACATAGAAATTCATCATTGGTAAATTCGACTGTCTATTCATCTGCTGTTTGTTTTAATTGTCGCTTTTAATTTTATACTAGACGATAGTTTTCTCTTCGGAAATTTTTCGTTTCTGTCTTATTTTCTAACCTTACTAAAATCTAGCTAGTTGTAAGTGCTTTCTACAAGTTATGATGTACAGTTTGCCTTATCTGGAAACATCTGAAAAATGAAAATGTTCATGATAAAGTAAAGACAAGCAGGAAAACGCTCAGCGTTCATCAGTACCTCAGGGATGTCAAGTGAATTTTACTCCTTTGAGCATTACCGATGGGATTGATTGCATTTTATCACACAGGATGACTAGCGAAGACCTACGAATTTATCGAGTCAATATTTTTATCAACTCATACAAGTTTGGTACCGAGCTGCCGACTATAGAAGGGATTGGGTGGTTGGCTAAGCGCCTGGAAGAGATTCACTTCTTATACTGATTCTGAAAAAGAGATGGTTAAGAGTTGTGAAAGGTATTCCCTTCCACTATCTCTGTTGTTATTTACTATGTGAACATCATCACAGCTATCAATCGAGCGGCCCTCATCTATTTATATCATATGTACTGAATAAAGCACTCGTTAGAGACGTTGCAGAAGCATACTAGTATAGACGATACATTTTATTTTTTTCATTTTATTCAGATACATTTTGCAGTTCATATGAAAGTCCGGTTAGCTAACGAGACCTAGCCTTTTTTTGACTATGGTAGGAATTTCCGAAATCACAAGACCACACTCATTGGTGCTTCTTAAGTGCACATACTTTGAATGAGAGTATGGAACAAACGTAAAAAGTGTAGCGGTCGGCGCTGATAAATCGCTCTTAGATGTGCCATGAAATCAACTACAACAAGCATTGTAGAAGGGAGTGAATGCAATCTAACTTCCAATTTAGGTGTTCTACTAGTGTATTATGTTAGTGCATCAATTTTCTCAGACTAACACGGTACCAGTTTGCTGACCTCGGAGAAATGCGAGACTTCATGGCTCTACGGAGTAGGATCGAACTGAAAAGCTATCGACTGTGTTTCGCACTCACCTGTAGCCACTGCGCAACACAACACCCCATCTTCTTTGAGAATGCATAATGGAGTCAAAAATTTTTTGCTTTGATGTCAATGTGCTAAATCTCATAATTTCACACTTCATATGCAGACCAAATCTACAGTATACCTGAATCACTTCTGGAGGTAGAGAAAATCCAATTCCAAAATCAGAATCTACTACACCTCAGCATACTTCCACACAGTTACGGAAAACTGAATAATCAGTACGTTCTCATAGTCAGTTGTACGAAATATCCAAAACATCGGCAAACTTATGTATTCAAATAAATGCGTGTGTTGTGTAGAAGGGTGGCCTTGATCTATTGATTACAGTATATTTCTTATCTGGCTATTTATTGTGTTACACGTACAATCTTTTGCCACACTTAAATAAAGCTTGGTCAATTTCCTGACGATTCTTCACTGACTTTAATACAATCAACGCGCAGCGAAGAACTAGACTTGTTCTTTGTAGTGTACGCGATGATGTCACGAACGTGTCCATGCTAGGAAAAATAACGAGATGGGAGGTTTCCAAATCAAAATTGTGGTCTGCAGCTTCTAAAGCTCTTAAAATTCTTACTCTTTCTTAAAATTCTCAAAATTTGCTTTTAAAATCTTCTTAAAATTTTCTTAAAATAGCTCTTAAAATTTGCATGTAGAGAGATTCAATGCTTAATCGAACTTCAATTTTCGTTATCTTTCATACCCACCTTCGATAAACTACTATGATGCTCGAAAGTAATACCATTTCATTTAAATTGTACACTAATAAGTTCCATTTCGACCTATAAGGTTAGTAAACATGTTTATTCGTCGAACGACTCGATGTCTTCGTCTTCGTCAGATCCCAGTCGACGGTCCACAGTTGTTCGGCTTCTCGATATGGTCTCTTGGTCGTCGCAACGAGTCATATTTTCCTCAGTAGAGCACATTTCGAACGAAGCATACTCACTCCGTGACGCTCTTTTATGTAGGACTATTGATGTCTATGTGAATACTTGACACTTGGTACTAGAATGGCCCGTACTCATCGGTTGTGTGGGCCCTAGCATAATCTCCATTTTTCGGAGATTAACTGGTTAAGCCACAGTGGTTTCCTGGAATGCCGAACTCAGCATGGCCAAAATCTGCTCCAGGCCGACACCACCAGAGGCAGTCTCAGCCCTTTGTGGACCATAGGGAGATTTGCCACCATGAGACTAGTTTGATACTAGGACGGTGGTTCATCTTGGTATAGGTTTACTCTTAATCGAGCTTCCTCATGGAAACGCCCGACCTTTTCTCAGCTTGGGAGATCCTACCAGGAGATGAATCTCCCACTGTACATCACAGTCCGACACCCAGGAACACCTCCCAACCACGATGTCGCGGTAATCCGTTGGGAGGCGATGTGACTATCCGTTGATAATATTTCTTTTTCGATGGATCCATCCTGCAGCGGTCGGCATTATATTGGCTAGCACATAGCGAATAGAACAATAATATTTTTCGAACCGCCCCTCATTTAACCTCGGTAATAATAAGGAATTTCCTCTTGGGTTATTATTTTGAAATTATTGCCTTGCCATTCGCTATGTGGTCGCTGACATAACATGAACTGCTGCAGGATAGGTTACCTGCTGCAAAAACAAAACATTGTCAACGGATAATGATATCAACATCAGTCGTCTTGTATAAAAGACCGTCACCCGATTAGAATGCATTATTTAAGAGACGCTAAATTGATGAAGATCCCATTCGATACGAAGATGAAGGCGCCACATTGAGACCATCGACACCAACCGAAATAAATGTGGACCATCGACTTTAGTGAAGACGAAGACTTTGAAACGTTAGCCGAATAAACATCTGTATCAATCTCGCGTTAGCTTAACATTCCAAGAAAGTATTCATTATTACCACCGAAGTCGAATGATGGTTGGTTTGAAAATTATAAGGTTCTATATTTATTGCATGATCTTATAAACTTGTCTTCTTTAGATGATGAGAGGTTGCTATAGGTCTCCTTACAGATCTATCGTCATTTTCGTTGTTGGTGTTGTTGGTCGATGGCCGACGTTGCGGCGACTTCGCCTTTCTAAGAGCCTGGACGCATTTTATATTAAAGCTAAAAAGCTCTCGGCGTTGATCAGTCCCTGAGGGATGCGCCATGCATTCGACTTCATTAAGCATCGTTGGAGGTGACTGAATGCATATCTGGCCTTTACAATGACTCGCGGTGGCCGGCCGATGTATCGAGCCAGTGCTGCTATCTTCCCAGACAAGTCTGGTACCAATTTGTCGACCCCGGAGGGATGGAAGGCTTGGTGGGCCATGGGCGCATTTCACGTACGCGCCGCAGTGGCGCCTCCAACCACTGTGCCACACGCCCCCTATAATGAAGAAGATTAAAATTTTTAAATAATGAAGTAAAATATTTAGTAATAATAATTATCAATAAAGATTAAAATTTTTAAATAGATGGTAGGTTAGGATGCCGCGGTCAAATGTAGTATGGTCAAGTATCCAATTAGTAACTATGGTGGTTTTCGGATTTGGCTTCATGAAATTTGCGACTTTTTGTCATTTTAGCAAAAAATAACATCGTCTGCTAAGGAAGCGATGTTGTGATCCCATGTAAAATTTTGAGATGACAGCGAGGTAGGCTGCGAGGGCGTCGATTTACTAAAAGTGTAATCTATTTACTTATGAGACCCTCCACTGGAAAACTCGCTTGTCTAGCGTTGAGCGTGGGGCTTCCGGAATTGTGAGTTACCTTAGATAGTTTCAGGCATTATGACAAACACAGGCAGGCTCTTACCTTTTGTGTTCCATTCTAATCCGTGAGACCTAGTGTGACCTCCTCTCCTTAAGATATTTTCACTGGTCAAATCTTAGCGCTCAAGTCGCCCATGAGGACCTTAAAAAAAGATGCGGTCTTCTCTGTCCTTCAACTTCATACAGAAGGATTCCCCTTCGTCATAAGTTGATATTAGTTCATGAGTCACAAATATTGTCAAAGTCGGTTTTGATCCAAATCTCTTGAACCTTGAGTGTTCGATTTGGATTACTACTTCTTCCAAGGAATCGTTGCTATAGACAAACTTCTGCTGCCGAGAAATCCAAAACCGCTAACTGTTCTACCGTCGCTTATTCCCAGAAACAATTCTTTCTCGCGTTTAACCCCTATCCTCCACTTGAAGTTGGGCCATTTAGCCTCACGAGTAATTGAGTAGGAATCTCTCAGTGACAAAGATCCGTGGCCAGTTTATTACATTCAAATCAAATTCAAATGATGGAGTTTATACTAATGCTGGCTTAGATGACTCGTCTTCACGTGTTGCGTCGGTAGAAGAAAGTCTGTCCATTCATTTCCTTTTCTTCAGCTTTCATCAAGACGTATATGAGCTTATTTTTTATGGAAACCTAAAGTACTCTTGCTAGAAAACTGTCAAAGCGTCACTACATGCATTTTCTAGCTGGTGTGTATTGAAGGGAATTTGCCGTCTTGCGACTTCGATCCTTCCATGACGACGGCCATTCCTGATAGTAGCGACTTCAGCGACTAACCTACCAGCTGCTCGAGGACTGCTCAACAAGTTTTAACTTAACGTTTGAGAGCGCACACAACATCCATAGCTCTCACTGCCTTTCTCTTTGCACGCTCATAGTAGGTGACGGCATCCCTGGTGACCATCTCGAGGAAAATCTTCAGAACACCATGGGTTTCCCCATAGAACAGTCTCACTTCACCACGACGAGCCAGACGACGAATTTCCGGCTTGATGATTTCCTGGATGTTCTTCTTGAGCTGTTTACGGTGTCGTTTAGCTTCTCCTTTGCCGACTTTTTTGCTTCTTTTTCCAGGTCCGGACATGTTGACGATAGCAGACTAGCACACAGCAGTCATATATGTAGCAGTATAACACCATCGTAAAGTGCTCAAGGACAGCATCGAAGCTTCAACTTATTTATACACAATAATTCACGAGAGCCTAGTCAAATCTTTAACAATTTAAGCACCTTCTTAGACAACTTCGTTGCTAATTATCTAAAAAGCACAAGGGAAGGTGGTCTAATTTATTTATTTGCGATCTTATGAATTGATCTTCTTTATGAGTGCGAGGTTGGAATACATCTTCGCTATCGCTGTTGTTGTTGTTGGTCGATGGCTGACGTTTCGGCGATTTCGCCTTCCTCAGAATTGGACGTATTTTATATTAGAATACTTTATTTTTTCGATGGAAAAAAGGCTAAAGTATAAATAACGATCAAGCGCTTAAATAGATGGTGGGCAAAGATGTTACGGTCAAATCTTGGTCTACACCATATTGAAAAGAAAGGGTACTCACCGTGATGTTACAAGTGAGACTGGACCACGCGTTGTACACGTGGGATCGCGAGTAAGACACATCCCAGGGTCAAAACGTCATTTTGAAATAAGGCGCCAGGTCACGTGTGATAGTGAGGCATTCGTCTTTCCGGTTCATCTTTGGATTTTTGAAATTTATCCAAAAGGCCTCAAGAGTTTTGTGCGTTGATGTTTTCGATTCCTGCGCTAGAATCAGAAACGAAAAGAAAAGAATCAAAAAAAAAAATAAGGAACGAGAACGAAAACCTATACCAACCACGCATCAGCTAAAAGATCAGTCTATAAGATCATATAAATAAATATATCAAATGTCTTTGCCGAGGCTCATAGAAAGTCGTTTTTTTTAGTTATAAGGCTGTAGCTAATTTCACGTGAAAGCTGTCACCATTTTGGTTCTTTGATGAGATGGCAGTGGCGGGTGAGTTCTCGCACACTTTATCTTCTTTCAGTTCTATAGCCAAGAATTTATCAGTGCGTTTTGCTTAAATTTTCAAGCGGTACGTCGCCACAAACAATAACGGAGGTACAACCACACTCTTTGTTTAAACGATGTCTTCCCGGTATAAAAACGCTTTTCTTTGACTCTCGAGAAACGAGTGTGAGTGTGTTCCTCGATTGTTACCACAGACAGTCCTCGAGTCTGATGAGAGTAAAAATGAGGCTTGAGGCAAAACAACCAAGTTCCTTCTAGGAGCGCTGCAATTTTTAGCTAACTGAAATTCCGGCTTGAAGCGTTGAAACCCCTGATTGTTGCGCAGAAACGAGCTATCCACTTGTATGGAGCGGTTTTTTGTCCAGGAACATTTTGTGTTTGGAAGAAGGCGAAATTTTCTATGTACAGTCAGCGATTAACAAGGTTGCTCAGCGCCAGTCGTCCATCGTTTCAAACACTAGTCATTTGTCTCTTTTCGTAGTAACTGTTACCTTGCTTAAAGAAAGCATAACATCAGCGGAATTGCAATTTTTGAATTTTTCTTGGAAGCATCGGTTCACGGGACGGGTGCAGCACAGAGATTGAGGGGACTCTGCCCTTGCCACGGAAGCACTCACTTGATACATCGGTAGGCAAGTCCAATTCACCATATTGGCCAGATATACAATTCGATCATCCTTAACGATGCTTGGTGACGTCGAATGCGTACTGCATTCTGTATGAATTGATCAACGGTCACTATCCTTTATTTTTATCGATCCAAGCAATTTTGGTAAGAATTTATAATGCTGGTGTTTTTCGGTCTTGTTTGCGGATCAGAGTGTAAAACAGAAGTGTAGTGAACGACGACTCATTAAACGGCAATGTTAGCTTACATATGAAGTAGTACAATATGCGATAATTAAATCGGGCCTGTCCATGCAATCCGAGCCTGAAGATCATTTTGAAACCAATTTTGGACCGAATAAGTAGTTAGCACCTAATTTTGGCAGATATGTGTAATAGTACCCAGGAACAGATGAAAAAGGCGGCTCTGAAGAAGGCGATTCTGCCGAAACGTCAGCTACGATTGTGTTGTATGTGTGTTATTGCATGGAAGTAAACGTATGCTGTTTAACAACCTCGCGATTGCTGAAAGAGAAAACGGCGAATTGATATGTGTAATATTACAAAAAAATTAGGCTATCGAAATTTTAAACTCTACCTTTGTGTCGATTTCTAGAGTGCGACATTGCATTTCACTTTCCTGTAGGAGAGTAGTTTGAAAGCGATAGAAAATACTGACGCCCTTTGGAACTGGTGGATATGAGCAGTGTTTAAAGTGAAGGATATCGCCCCCGACGATTATGTAAACGTATTAAGCCTCTTTATTCTAATCAAAATAATATTACCAGACTTCCGCCTTGACTTCAGATCCATGGAAACTGCTCTTCGCCGGAGAAAATATTGTCACGTCAATAAATCAGAAAGTATTTAAAAAAAACGATGCTGAGATGATCTCCTCCATTTTTTAAGCTCTGCGGCTCGACAACATACACTTTGCCGATCCCATCGCTTGCCTCACTTGTTTAACTGTCTTAAATCTGTCATGTATGACGTGGAACCCTGACAATTCACACTGCAAGCCTAAGATAGCTTTACTAGAACAACTTCGGCCTTCACTACTCTTTTTCAGTTGCATTTGTAAATTAGAGAGGATTTCCTCAGACAACTTTGCACAATTCGCCGACGTCGATGGTAGAAAAGGCTTGGCCGGCCTGGGTGTGGACCAACACAGACTATGCTTGTATTCGACGGCAACTCTTATCACTAAGTTTTTCCAGCATTTGAGAATTGATTTCTTCGAAAAAATAAGCAAAATTTTAGTAAGGACTGTGGAGATTTCATTTCTGGTTAGTAAACCAACAGTAAATATTATATGGTGCCACGGAAATTCGCCGACGTCGATGGTAGAAAAGGCTTGGCCGGCCTGGGTGTGGACCAACACAGACTATGCTTGTATTCGACGGCAACTCTTATCACTAAGTTTTTCCAGCATTTGAGAATTGATTTCTTCGAAAAAATAAGCAAAATTTTAGTAAGGACTGTGGAGATTTCATTTCTGGTTAGTAAACCAACAGTAAATATTATATGGTGGCAGTAAAGGAATATGTATAGAGGTGGATAGCAGAGTAATAGTGATGTCCATCTTCACGAGCATGGTGTTAGTTCGATTTCGCTCCGGGCCAAGAATTTGTCTGAGAGAACACAAAACCTTTCAGACCAACTGGGAACTCTCCGGTCTGGCTACCTCGTGACTCCAGGGAGAATTGCTCTACCAGGATTCTACGACATACAAGATGAAATGAAAATCCTCAAGCAGTAACCCACCGTGCAGAAGACAACAACAAGGCTCCTTGAAGTATCGCGAGAGTACAAAAGACCGCTCTGTCTCACTTTCATCGACTTAGAGAAGGCTTTTGATTCAATTGAGATAGAAGCAGTCATGGAAGCCCTTGGTAGTCAAGGAGTCCCTACTCAGTACACAAAGATTCTTCGTGAGCTGTGCAAAAATTTCACAACCAAGAATTCTCCATTCTACAACGATATTAACGTTGACGTCAAAAGAGGAGTTAGGCAAGGCGATACGATCTCGCCAAAATTATTTACAGCCACCCTCCAGAACGTCATACGAACATTGGAATGGGATAATATGGGAGTGAAAATCGACAGTCGGCAGATGCATCACTTTCGGTTTGCTGATGATATCGTTCTTATAACACCAGGCATTAGCCAAGCGGAATGTATGCTTGCGGACTTTGATAAAGTGTGTGGAAAGATTGATCTTGGACTAAATCTCAAAAAAACGATGTTCATGAAGAACGGATTGGTTTCGTTTGCCCCATTCACGCTGATCGGAACGAATATCTCCGAATGCTCCAGTTATGTCTATCTAGGTTGGGAAATCAATGTGATGAACGAGTTAGCTCCAGAGCTAAACAGAAGGGAACGAGCCGCTTGAGGAGTATTCAAGAGCATCGAGGACGTAGTGAAGAGAACAAAGAACACCCGACTCCGTGCCCACCTTTTCGACTCAACGGTTCTTCCTGCCCTAACGTATGCGTCAGAAATCTGGTCGCTACGTAGGGAGGATGAAACATCACTGTGTTATCGAACGCGCAGTCGAAAGGACGATACTAGGAGTATCCCGCTTCACACAAGTAAGGGATGGGATGCGAAGCTCCGACCTACGCTAACGATCAAAAATCAGAGACGCCGTTCTACACGCCAATCAGTCGAAGATAAGGTGGGCCGGGCGTGCGAATGATAACCGATGGACAAGAGCTGTTAGTGACTGGATTCCTCGGGATGTCAAACGTACTGCAGGAAGACCACCGACCCGATGGTCATAGTTCTTAACGACTGGGTGTTCGATCGTCTACTAGAGATTTACAAGGATGAAGCCGAAACTCAGCGCTTGCACTGGTTGATCAATCTAGTGCGGAATATTTTGAATAGGTTTTTGAAAAGTGCCTATTTATTTATTTTTTTATTACCCGTAATGATGGTATAAATCAGCACCAAGAATTTGAAAGGGTTTAATCGTATAGGAACCATTTTAATCATTATTAAACTACCTGATACTAAATCCATGACAACGTGCGTATTCCGATACTTCTATCATTCGAAGGCGTGTGTGGTTGGCACGATCGAGTGAAGTAATAGCTCGCACAAATTGAATAAGTTCATGACCACTATGACCTACTCCATTACTTCTTCAGCTGGAGCAAAATTTCCGGGAGTAACACACGACGTAGTGAATGAAGCCGCTGCCTAGGACAGAAAATTTACGGCGTCATCAGAAAGCGATAGGTTCCTATGAAAGGTGAACAAGACTAGAGGTTGAATTTAAACTTTTACATTAAAACGCCAGAAGAAACGAAAACAACACAATCATCGAGTTCGGAGACAAACACTGTCAGAGATTTCTCGCTAAGACCATTGTTAATTGACTTCTGTGTGAAAATTCTTCTAGTTTTGAATAAAGCTATTTTAGCACCAAGAATTTGACTTGAATGTTTCCCAATTAGCTCTTCTTAACGAATCCACTAGGATTCTGAGTGGTTATTAGCACAAGGCAACTCTTCGGTATCACCTTAAAGATGCGCATCCATTTATCTGTTTCACTATCTGCTTGCATTTAAAGCAAAACTTAAGTGTACTGTTTATTAACAAAAATATTTTAATAAAAGCCCGTTAGTAGTTATATATGACGTTGTTTAGAAATAAAAAAATTTTGAAATATTTGTTGTTTTAAAGTATTTTTTGTTAATAATTTATTCTTTGTACGTCCATTACAAGTCGGAAATCTTTTGCTGGCATATCTCTTAATAACTCAAAAGACTGTTTTCCTATAGACTTCAGCATAAATAGTTGACGTATTTATTTATTCGGTCTTATAAACTGATCTTGTTGAGTCGATGCGAGGTGGCTACAAGTTCCCGTTGTCGTTGTGGTTGTTGTTGGTGTTGTCGGCGGTGGCAGACGTTTCGGCGATTTCGCCTTTTTCAGAGCCGCGTTGTTGCGAGGTGGACTCCAGCAACAACGAACGACATTAGTCAATAGAAAAAGACCAACGCCTCTACATGACAACGCACGGCCTCACGTTGCGGAACCTAAAAGATACTTTCTGAGTCGATGTAATGAGGGTGGGCAGGTAGTGTGTGCAAGGCTTACCTTAGTGTTTACGAACTTCATTATTGCCTAACACTAACAAAGACAAAGAAAACATTAACGACTTCCAAACAGATCGTCACTTAGAAAGACCTTACCGCCCTACTAGATTTTCCCACTTGTTCGACTTTCTTCAAATCCCCATTTGCTCACAACTCTTTCTACTTCGTCATTGCTTGTTTCTGTCTGCGTTGATTCTTCGTCCACTTTGATGTCCTCTTTGCTCGTTCTCACCGTGTTTCCTTTCATCTCACTCATGCAGTGTCATCACAATTGGCCAATCACCATTACTGAATTCATCCCAACAAGTTTGCTCTTTCTATGCCTTCCTAGATGTATTTAAAACAGAGGTATGGTGTATGGGTAGACCAAAAGGTATATCTAGATCAAGACTGGTTACATCATAAGTTGAATAAATTAGCCTAAATTATGGGAAGATCAAAAGCTATAGCCAGAACAGTAGGTAAATCAAAAAGTATAAGTAGGTCAGCAATAATTTTAGGCCAAAAAATAGGTGGTTTAAAAATTAGAAAAATAGATCTAAAGTTATATGTAGATCAAAAGATATAACCGCATCAAGATTGGTTTGGTAAAAAAAAAATATAAATGGACAAACAATAGGTTTGGATCAGAGAACAGGTAGATCAAAAGTGAAAAAAAAGTCAAAAGCCAAAATTTATGCCTAGGTCAAAAGTGATAATTAGTTAAAGGTGGACAGATCAAAAATTGCAACTAGGCAAAGAAAACGTTTGAATCAAAAATAGGTGGATCAAAAATTAGAAAATGGGTCAAAAATTATGGGTAGGTCAAGCGTCGCAAAGAAATAGGTCAACTGTGGGTGGATCAAAAATTATAAGCCAGCCGATTATCGATCAGCCTGAATGGCTTTATAGAACTCGTTTAGGTCTTTTTGCTGATAAATTCGATAAAAAGGTAAGAAGTGAAAATTCGGGAAATAAATCAAAATGTTTTGGACAATTCTAGTGGGAGTGAGAAGAGGGAGGGTCTTGGCGCGGCAAGTAGTCATTTTGAATGGCTACAAAACTGCAGCTCAGGTTAAGTGTAGCGAAAACCCCAAGCCCCAAACGATAACTCTAGCGGAAATAAGGTCCCGTTTATCCGCCTGTTCATTTCAAATTAAGTAAGCGCAGCTGTAAAACGCTGCTTGAGAAGGGCTGGTCTAGAGAATTCGGTAACGGTAATTGAAATGCCCCCGTGTAATGTAAGACGCCAGCTAGTTCCTAACCGCCTATATGACCGTCCATGTGCAACGAAAAATTGTATAATTTGCAGTAATGGTTGAGACGGTGATTGTATTGGTTTCGGTACAGTCTATTTGATCTCTTGTGAAGCGTGCGAGGACGATTATATTGGCAAAACGGGTAGAGCACTCTGCGCTCGTGTAAAAGAACACTTAGTCAATAAACTTAAACCAAATACCCCACTAGGCACGCATAGGACGCAGAGATATAACGGGGAAGATTTTGAAGTAGGGGTTGTGATCCTCGCACAGGAATCAAAAACACAAGCGCGCAAAACTCTCGAGGCATTTTGGATTAATTCCAGAATCCGAAAATGAATCGCCGGGAAGAATGCATCATTATCACGCGTGATATTGGGCAGTATATAAGCTTGTTATTCTGATGAGATGGGCACATTACGATTCCATGTGGACTCTATGAGGTTGTTCCCCATGTGACATATTCAGTGAAAGACTCATAGTAAGAGATGAGTGTGCAAAGAAACTGCTCTATGTCAGTGTGATTGAAATCTTGCTTCAACATCTTCTCTGTTTAGTTATGGAGGCATTTGGTTGGGTAGATTGCGGTCAACTTGAATTTTCCAGGCTCAGAGAAAGGCGAAATCTGCAGAAACGTGAGTTCGTTCTTAAATAAAGTAAAAAAAATAACACCTCGTGTTTGGTAAACAGAGATATAATGTATTTAAAACAGGTGTAGAAATACCTGATTTTTTTACTCGAAACAAGAAAAATGACGGAATGTTAAGGAAACATGCTCTTTCTACTGTAGAAATACAACGGAAACCTGATTCGTATGTCCTGTATGAACTGATATCTTAGAGCAGTTTTGTTATTTCAAGATCTATGATGAGATATATTACACAAGATTACTGGACCCACTTGATTGCAATTACAGTATCACTTTTGCCTAACGGTCACTGAACGAAAGTTAAGAAATAGATGAGGCGGGCCACAAAGTAATGTAAAACACTTTACTTTTAAACAACTGCTACTTAAACATTAATCACAGTTGTTGTTCTTGAGAAAAAAGAATCACATTGTTAAGAATTCCAGATAAAGTTCGAAGATAATTAATATTCGTTCTTTGATGAGCTTACACGAGGTTGATAACAATAACCTTTATTATCATCTAACGTTTCGATGTCTTCGTCTTCATCAGAGCCGATGATCCGAGTCGATGGTCCACGCTTGTTATTCGTTTCGATGTGGCGGCTTCGCCTTCGTGTCGAGTCAGGTCTTCTTCAGCGGTCCATCTCCTCGAATGAGGCACACTCATTCAGTGGTGCCCTTTTATACACGGTGCTGATGGTGGATATAATGATAATGTCCGCTGATAACTACTTGTTTTTCTTCCGGACATATCATCACGCACATCGTGCAGAAGTCGGTGTTATCATTAGCTAGCACAAAGCGTATTACTGCTTCGAAACCGACTTTCCTTGAACCTCGGTGTGCTTAATCAATATGTATTCGTTCTTTGATGTCTTCGTCACAAGGGTGGACCATCGACTCGAATCATCGGCTCTGATGAAGACGAAGACGTCGAAACGTTAGCCGATAATAAAGGTTATTGTTATCAACCTCGTGTAAGCTCATCAAAGAACGAATACATATTGATTAAGCACATCGAGGTTCAAGGAAAGTCGGTTTCGAAGTATAATTAATATTGTTTAAAAATCGATACTTCATTTGAAAGTCTTCAAAATCCGTACTGGTTTGGCGCAAAGACTTCCGTAGGAAAAAGATACTCGATGGCGTCCTGAAAGACGATTGAGACGAATGAGTGGAACAAAAGCGCTCGGATTTTTGTGTAACAGAATGTGATTGATTGAATGTGAGTGATTAAATAGCATAGACTTAATATGAGCAGTACGATACCACGAAACAGTAGAGCATAGTGGCCAAATCTTAAAAAATTCTGCAGTGATTTACGAATTAGAGGCCGGAAAATTGGTCAGGAATGCTGCGCAATATTACGCGTTTGTTCCATAATTCTAATCCGCTTCTAGGTCAACCAAACCACCCGTGCATGTCGCGTAGGCGAATTGATACAACTAGATTTTTCTGGAAAGAATGTTCTCCGACATGTCAGTCCTATCGGGTCATTGTCTTAGAAATCCAGGAAGGCTCATCACTAATCTAAGACTTGTTGTCATGATAGCATCCAACAAAATTCTTAGGAAAGAGAAGCCGAGTAGCAGCCGATCACACTTTAAAAAAAGCCTAAAATCCAAAGACCATCGTGGATAACGGACAATAGGGAATTAGCTGAACGCAAGATCCACAAGGATCAGCGCCATACTTTGAAGGTGGATAATCTGTATGGAAAGATAACAAACAAATTACCAATGAATAATCTGTTAGTAGTGGCGATAGAGACCGCGAAGACTCACTTCTTTGTTCACTGTGTCTAAATAGCTCTTTTGATTTCTTGAGCATTCAAGATTTTTTTTTATAATCCTATGGTAACTAGCAATAATCAAAGTAAATCAAAAAGAATTGTTTAAGTACTGCAATTTTTCCTTCAAAGAAAAAGCTAAAAAATGAAGCTCTTCATGTTAATCAATCCCTGAGAGATGCGCCATGCATTCGACTTCACCAAGTATTGTTAGAGGTGATTGAATGCATATCTGGCCTTCACAATGACTCGCGGTGGCCTACTGAAGTATCGAGCCAGTGCTGCTATCCTCCCAGACAACTCTGATACCGATTTTCCAACCCCGTAGGTATGGAAGAGTTACTGAGCCATGGGCGAAAGGATAGATTCCACGCGTGTGTCGCAGTGGCGCCTCCAACCACTGCGCAACACGCGCCCTTTCTGCCAAAGACGTGCAGCTCAGTGGTTAGACGCGCATTCATTACACATGATGACGATCCCGTGCCGTAGGCTCCACCAAGCCTTCCATTCTCCGAGGTCGGCAAATTGGTACCAGACTTGTCTGGGAGGTTAGCAGCACTGGCTCGATACATCGGTAGGCCACTGTGAGTCATTGTAAAGGCCAGATATGCATTCAGTCTCCTCCAACGATCCATAATGAAGTCGAATGCATGGCGTTTCCCTCTAGGATTGATGAACGCCGAAATCTTTATTCTTTTACCCTTTATTCCTTATCACATTTCTTAACCTTTACATAATAACATTGAGAAAGTGTCTTACCTAGCGGTGGAAATGGAAGCTGTTGCAGTTTTCGACTGTGGACCACCTCCCTCCCAGTCAAATGGTTCGGAAAACCTATACCAAACATAACAAATATGAATGTTGGATGTTTTATGTGTAACACATTGTGTGATATACTATGGATATACTATGCAATGCGTGTGATCCTTAATGCATCCAGCGCAAGCTTTCCCTGTTTAGGTTTTCGGGAAGATATTTTACGCGAATCAGAGGCTTGGCAAAGGGTCAGCAATTAGCATCAGGCATTATCATCGGTTTTAGGTATAAGGTTGAAGCTCAAGTTTTCGATCGCTGACCCTTACTCTATAGGCGATACAATGACGCGTGCTTCATCTTCTGTTCCACACAAAACAGAAAGTAGTTATATAATAAAGTGATATCGAAAACCAAGTAAAGATGTGCACTATAGAACCTCTTATCCTCCACGCATTAAAAAAAAAGACGCTCATCAGAAACATGTACAGAAAGGCTAAAAATGTGTGCACAGAAGAAAAGGAAAGAAAGAAATCGTTAAACTTGGCTCTAAAAGAAGCCATGTCCATTGGGTATGAAACAGACGCCACTCGGATGTAAAATGTATACTGATATACATTTTATTAGGCCAAACACTTCAATAACACTTACAGTAAGAAGAAAAACTTCATGGCAATTACATGATCAACAGCTTCTCGAAAAACTCACCGCTTTTTTACATGACTTCCAATGAGGAAGGTCATAGTCGCATATGGTTGATGACTGCGCCACCCCACATCAGAAATTGATATATAGATAGGCTTTTTGGATAAATGCCAAAAATCCGGCAATTAATAGCAGGGAGGAATGCCCAGAGGTTACACGCGACCTGGCCCCGTATCTATATATCAATGGTTGATGACCATGGTTTGCGCAGTCATCAACCATATGCGACTATAATCAGCTGTTCTAACCTTCCTCATTGGAACTCATGTAAAAAAGCGGTGAGTTTTTCGAGAATCTGTTGATCATGTAATTGCCATGAAGTTTTTCGTCTTACTGTAAGTGTTATTGAAGTGTTTGGCGCAATAAATTGTATATCAGCATACCCTTCCAGGCTCTGAAGAAGGCAATTCTGCCGAAACGTCAGCTACGATTGTATTGTATGTGTGTTATTGCATGGAAGTAAATGTATGCTGTTTGACAACCTCGCGATTGCTGAAAGAGAAAACGACGAATTTATAATCCAATGCCGAGGTTAATAGAAAGTCGATCCTGGGTACTATTACAAGATGTACCAGCAAAGTGCTTTTTTTATATTCAAGAACTTATACGAAATAGGGAGGGGATAACACAGTGGCAGTGATTTCCGTCATCACCAACGTGGTGCTAGTTCGATTCTGCACCGGGCCAATTAACCTCTTCGTCCCTCCGGGATCCGGGAACTGGTACCAAACTTGTCTAAAAAAAATCGTTCACTCCTTACCATCTAAATGGGAATCCTCCAGCCCGGCTATCTCGGGACGCCAAGGAGAATTGCTCAGTCAGCATTTTAAATGAAATGAAAATCCTCAAGCAGTAAACGAAACCACACGTAAAAGTTGGAAGGTATTTGTGGACGATGGATACGAGGAAATGAGTTAAATTTGAAAAGTGCTGAGATCCGCACAGTAGAGATGAAGACGGGTCAAATAAAATAAAGTAGAAAATATACGAGGTCGTTATAGAACTTTATTGTCTCTGTAACTAGCTAACACTCCATCGTCTGGCCTTCATCAAACGACAATGATTTGAGTCGATTGAGCACAGCCGATTGTTGTAGCGATGTGGGTGTTGGCAGTCGCTATCAATGTGTCTTTGAAGTAGTCGAAAGAGTCGAAACATTAGCCAGCTGTAGCAGCTAGTTATAAGGTTTATAAAAATTTCGTGCAAGTCCATGGGTATAGGAAAACATTAAATGACATCGGTTGGCATGGTGACCGAGAAGTCGTTGTGGTTGACTATGTTCCCAAATCCTTCTTTGCATGATCAATTCCTCTCCATTTAACGCCATATTCGGCAATTGTCTTTGTGCAAGCTGACATGTAAGAAGATTGACTTTCAAGCTCCGTTTCCCACTGGAGCATTTTAATATGATGAGAAGCCAGAAATGCTATTTAATTCAATAATGTTTTTGTTATGAGGAATGTGTTGAGCGGAATTTCATCAGCGGACGCTTCACGTGAGAAAATATGAAATACAAGATATTATTTGACCTAATTTCGAAGTTCACTTTTTTCCTTCAACGAGCAAACACGAAGCTGGTATGGCAGGATTTATTAGCACACAATAAGTGACGATCCGGCGGTTTCGCCTTCTTCAGAGCCTCGAAAGGTCAAGTCGACGTACAATCTACTCGGCGATACACTTTTATAACATTAGCAGATAAGACTTAAAACGCAAGTTTGAGTTAGCATAATAAACGTCTTCTTGTAAACAACCACCGTTTTATGCATTTTAAGTACTCAGTTAACTGATGGAGAGCATCCTCACAGAGTAATGCATGGGCGAGGACTGTGCCTAGGTCATGTCATAGAATCAGCCTGAGGTATGTTGTTAGGTCACGAATGATGACAGGACACCTTGTTGTGGTTTATTTTTGGATTTTTGAGATTAATCCAAAAGTCTTCAAAATTTTATCGCGCTGGTGATTCGGATTTCTCTGAGAGGATAGTGAGTTTTAGTTCAAATTCTTCTCCCTTATATTTTTGCGTGCTATGCGAGTCTAGCGGAGTATTCGGTTTAACTTTAACTTTACCGATTAGGTGTTCTTTTATACGGTACAACGGTCTTTCTGTTTCGCCAACGTATTCGTCTGCACATACCTTGCAAGAGATTAGGTACATCGCACCTGAACTCATGCAGTCACCGTCTATATCGTTACAATAAAAAATTAAAGCTATCAGCGTCGATCTACTCCTAAGGGATGCGCTATGCATTCGACTTTATTAAGCATCCTTGGAGATGTTTGAATGCATACTTGGCCTTTACAATAACCCGCGGTGGTGTAAATCGATCCAGTGGTGGCACCCTCACAGTCAAGTCTTGCACCACTTTGCTGACTCCGGAGGACCGGAGGGGCTTGGTGGGTCTGAGAAACGGGGATCGATCGCATGCGTATTCCAGGGTACCTTCGACCACTGTGCTATACGCGTCTTATACCGTTGCCGTATATTATGCAACTTTCGAATGTTCGGTAATACAGGCTGTTACGAACCAACTTTCGTCTAAAATGTCCAATGGTGTTTCTATCACTGTAATCGAATTATCTGGACTGGCGCTTCTTAAGCGACGTTTTATAGCCACATTTATTTTGCTGGAAATAAAGGTCGGGATAAACGCAACTTTATTCTCGCCAGAATTATCGTTTAAGGAAGTGGTTTTTCATCTACGCCTATCTCGAAGAGCTGTAGTTTCGAATTCATTCCAAATGACTACTGCCGCTCCAGTTTCAAAGATTCTTCCTTCTGCTCGCTTCCTGAGCACACGCTGGCGGCTCTTCGAAATTTTTTTTTAACATGTGGTCTTTTGGTTCGTGAGGGGTGAGAGGAAAGGTAATAAATTACTTAATTTTTATTAGTTGGCTTTCCGCACCATTTTGTAATGTAGCCGTTTTCGGATAGGCTAATTTGAACGCTTGGGAATGCAAACCCGTTTTTCTACTCTTTCTCTCGGATAAATGCTCTGACTGTTCGTTCAATAGCTGAAAGCATTTGTTCAAGTCCTCGTATCTGGAGCAGATGACAAAACGATCATAAATAAATAATAAATAATAGCAATAATAATAATAATAAATATCTACAGTAGAATAACGGTCGGTGATCGATTGCGGTGCTTCCGCTTTAGACATAAAGGAAGTGACAAGGCTTGGTACCAGTCGCTGTTCCATTGCCAACCCATTACTTTCTGCCTAATATTTCCCGGGCCATCTGACGATCGAACAGCTTAGGCAAACCTTTAGGAGAGGGGGCCATAAGCTGCTAGATCGAGAAGCTATACATGTTTATTACTCCTTCGTGCTGCAGAAGAAGATCGCTGATAACTTCCACTGAGGAGTCGTTCGACACGTTAGTGTAAATGGCGGTAACATCGAAGGACATCATGACGTACGTTCTGTCAGGACGCACATTACGCAGACGATTCACGAACATTTGGGTACTCGCGGGATGGGATGGTATATGATTCAGCAATTCGATGAGTAATAGATTTGTAAACATAAGCTATTCTATCGGCGGGCTCGTCTACACAATTGATGATGGGCCTTGCCTCCATAGTTGTGTGGTCTCGGTGGACGCCAGATCATCAGCAAATACTAACTTATGGGTTTTGATAAGCAAGTATGAGAGAGGACATGTTGGCAATCCGATTTTAAGCTGCGAATTATCTGATGATTTTTAACCGGTCGCCTTTGCCACTTTGACCCATTCGTTGTTCAATTTTCGATATTTTCGATATTGATCTCTGAATTCCTTTTCAGATGATGCGCGATGAAACGAAGCGTTTTCAAGATGTTTTTCGTTTTCTTGCCATCTAATTAGCGAAGAATCACTACAAGCTCTCCATCCATATCAGTAGCCGATAGTCGAATTGCTTTTGATTTCATTAGTTCTACAATCTGTCGCTCTTCTATTACTTGACCCAGGCACAGTCTTCTCACATGTATTACTCAGTACGGCTGCTCTCCACCAATTAACTGAATGCTTGAAACTCACTAGACGGTGGCTGTCAAAAAAGCTGTTTATTATGCGAGTACAAACTTATGTGCTAAGTCTTATCTGTAAAGTTAGGTCATGAAAGCGTATGGCTGAGAAGATTGCATGAGAATTTGACCTTTCCAAGCTCTGAAAAAGACCAAACCGCCGGAAAGTCAGCTTGTGTGCCAGTAAATTCTGTAATGACACCGCCGTGTTTGCTCACTGAAGGAAAACAGTAAATTATCAATCAATGCCGAGGTTGATAGAAAGTCGATGTTGGCAATCGATTTACTAATGCTGTCAAATATACTTCTTAAGGATTCTTCAGACTGTTTATTAATTCTTTCAAAAACGCAGAGAAAACACAAATGTGATAAAATATGGGCTAAATTACATGAGACACGTTTATTCCCCGTTAAATTTAAAGAGTGAGCAACTGCTTGAAATCGGAAACTACGCATGGTGGGAAACATGACTGAGATGTACAAAAGAATATATCACTTTTGATGAGAGTGTATCACAGCACATGCTGAGAATTGAGATCAGTGAAGCATGATGTTCTCGTTCAGAGGATTCCGGCTCAGCTTCGGAAATGCCAGTGAAACTAGTCCTTTCCGACAAAATCGACGAAGTAATTTTTGCATAGTAATACAAGCATCGTCGTAAGTGAGCTATTTCTTAGCCTTTGGAACGTTTCTGAACTGCTCAGGAACATCCGACAAGATGCTATGCCATTGTCCAATGGGTTTCTTTTTCTGAAACAGATTAAATATTTTATATACGGTGCGATTTTGTATAGCCTTTTTCTGCTTTCTCTAAGAGCGATTTTACGAGGTTGAAATCTCATCGCTGCAATTTGTGAGGATATTTCATAAATATTCTTCACCATAATTTCAGGAAATGAGATTGATGTGACACGTACATGATGATCTTGTTACATCGTAAAGGAGGAAGCCTCTAGAATCTCGAGATGATCACGTTTTCCTTTTTCTAATATTCAGTGAAGGAATAACACGATAGTTAACGCACTTGATCGTTTGAACCGTTTTGGGAAAGTGAAAGAAAACAGTTTTCCCATTGGAGTCTTCCCTCTGGCGTTGGGCTATCTTTTCCAAGCACACAGCATCCGAGTAGATCGTCCTTTCCTATCCTGAAAAGCAGTGTTCTCATTATGTTTAACGAGTTATAAGTAGAAATTCCTCATATACGTACTTCCTGATGATAAAACCTAGATAATATTCTTATTTTGAGTGTTACAATGCTTAATGTTATTTGCTAATGGGACATACTCAACGACCGTTGTTCCAGTCATTTTAAGCTCAAAAGATGACAAATCTGAAATTTTTATGGAAATTCTCTGTCAACAAACGCTTAATACAACATGTTAGCGATCATGCACACGTTGTATGGTGATATCCCACCTGTCCCAATCCATCACTTGCACAAGGAAGTTCGTCTCGGCCACCTGATTCAATGGAAGATCGTATTCTAATGTTTCGTGATAGACGGGATTTAGATTGGCGCGTTTACAGCTCGATTTGCGCAACTTTACCCGTTTTCCTCTATATATCTGCTCCACTTTAACATATGGATCTGAAAAAACAGCATATTGGAACTCGAGTTACTAAATCATTTAATTTCCTATGGTGGTCGGAGATCAGAGCGGAACGAAGAATACAATCGAGTCAATTAATACGGAAAAAATGACATTAATTCGATGCCATCCATTGCCATGTGTTAGTTGTAAGCTTTTATTGTAACCGCAGCTTACAATGATACTTCTCGTAGACTTTGTCTATCACTCAAAAAAGGTTTAAAGAGTCCACATCGCTTACCAGATGCCCCAGTTATATCCATTGGTCGAAGATTGTATGCTTTCGCTACGGTCACGTAAAGTTTCTGCTCATTACGGGAGTACAATAGGTACAATAACAAATCGCCGAAGTCGTTCTTTTCCTAAAAAATTCGATTCTATTAGAAAGCTTTTGATGTGCAACTGAACTCACTTGACTTCCAACGATTTGCATAGTGTACTCAGTCCACGAGTAAAGGTCGCTTTTGTCGAATAAGTCCCTCATGATTACATTCCCTATCAAGCCGTGTCGTGTAAACCGATCGAAATCGTATACTGTGAACTGAAAGATACAGCTTCATGGTGTCGTACGGCTCTCGCTCTGGCTGCCATCGGCTTCCTAATAAGCAATACGCCCGATTAATAGCCAGCATACATATCATTGATAACCATAAAACAATAGAGCAAAGTCTCTCATATCTCCAGTGCTTCGGCATCTCTACGTATTGAGAAAAACTTTTTATTGTCAGAAAACCAGAATGCCAGCAAACGAAAAACTACTCGCAATCGGTTGGAGCAATATCGAAAAACGGTAACGGTTGTTAAGTATTAAAGAGAAGACGGTGATCTTATTGGTAATAATTCTAATAGGTTAATAGAAGAAAGGGCGCGTGTGGCGCAGTGGTCAGAGGCGCTCTGCAACACACGTAGAATCGATGCCAAGTCCATGGCTCACCGAGCCCTCCATCTCTCCGTGGTCGGCTAATTGGTACCAGACTTGTCCGCGAGACCTGTTTCTCCATTATTAGAAACATGGGTTATTGCGCCCGGAAGGGAATAAAATTATACCATGGTAGAACCATTCGAAGAACGTATGCCGACTTCCTTGATAATTGCATACTTTTTAATGATCCGTCACCACACCTACTTTGCCAGTCCCAGCACTTCTTGCATTCCCTACGCTTTTATCGCATTCATCGTCCATAAAGGTCTTCGGAAATTTCGCATGCCACTTGGCTTCTGTTCGAGGATTTCGTCTTCGTTAAGAATGCCGTAAAATACTGGTTCAGTCCATTCTCCTTACAGTCATGAGATTAGATTAGCTAAATCTATCTTGCATCGATTGGAGGAAAGCGTTGAGGAGGGTGACGATCTAGTACCTTGCTTCTTGATGGGCACCAAGCGCTTCCCGTTTTAGTACACAGCAGTCCTGACACGCTACAAGGATAAAAGGAAATGTTAGTGCCACTAGCAATTCGTTGACGACCAACCCGATCGTAGATAGCATTTAAGTGGCAGACTATGTAAAAAAGTTTGTAATCCGAACCTTCCTTTTGAAAGGTGCAGCTGTCCTTGAAAAGACGTTAGCTAAAACTCTTCATAAGCAAACTAGCTGAAGAACAAGCAGCCAAACTATGTACTTAATTTTAAACTTTATTTATTGTAATATTTCAAAATTATAAAAATAAAACAATAACAATAGAATAAATCAGTAAGCAAATAAAAAAATAATAAGTTTTTTTTATTCATTGCGCGTAACACGAATAGCGCAGTGGTTAGAGGTGCGGTTCAAAACACATGGGTTCAGTCTTGAGCCCACGGTTCACAAAGCCTTGCACCGGGCTACTCTTGCACGCCTCAAGGAAAAATGGAGGATTTGCTGGCGCCCGCTCGAGTCACTCGACGATAAACGGGACTACAGGTAATACAGGTGATTGTTTAAGATGGTGTGTGGCGCAGTGGTCGGAGGCGCCCTGTAACACATACGTGGAGTCGATCTTCGCACCCATGGCCCCCATGGCCCACCAAGCCTTCTATCCATCCAGGGCCGGCAAATTGGTAGCATAGCTGTCAGCGAGGACAGCCGCACTGGCTCCTTGTCTCGGTAGGCCACCGCATGTCAATCAATAGGCTAGGTATGAATTCAGTAACCTCTAATGATGTTTTATGAAGTGGAATGCGTGACTCATCCATCAATGGTTGATCAACACCCGTAGCTCTGTCCCTTATGCTTTATTCACTGTCTACTCTTTTTTTTATGGCACGGCATTATGTAATGTACACCCGGTTTGAAGCGCATTTGAGATTTTTAGATTTTGTCCATATCTCAGCATCGTTGCCATTATCGTTGTTTCACGTAATACCCTGTAATGAAAAAAAGAATAGCTAATCAATAAAACTGAAAAGATTGCGATTTTGACTACAGTTTCAACATAACTGGGTTCAATGGCTATTCGTGCTCCCCAGATCATTCCTGTTGACGGTTGATTGCTGAAAGGACTGTTAGGGTAAAAAAATTGGCTGAGAGAGTAGCAAACAAGGGCTTCGGTTGGTACAGTGGATGGCATGCGAGTTTCGACAAGGATAACCGCTGATTCGAAGAGCATCTGGGGCTCCGAGTTTTGCCTATACCTCAGCAACCACGAATGGTGTTGTCGATTGTTGATAAGCATAAAACGGATTTTCAGATATTACATAACTATAATGTAAAAAATGTCGCAAATAAAGAAATCTGGGTCGTAGTGAGATGTTGTTTGCAGAATGTGCACCTGTAACATCCTTCCAGAGAGGCTATTGAAGGGAACGTCAAATGAGAACATTTCATTGAATTCTGGATCTAACGACTTCTTGCAAATCCGCGTTTTGCAGTGATTCCTCCTTTCTGGTAGTAAGTACATTTTTACATACGGATCAACTGTTCGAGCTTTCTCCTGAAAAAGGAAGTACCACTGAGCTCTAGTACCGTTAGGTGAAAAGAATACTTAAGTAGTTCAAGAAACCGCTATTGAGAGTTTTTCCATTGCCTAATTTTACTTAACGTTATTTAAATGTGTTTAGCCTATTTTCGTTCCCATATAGAACAACCAAAAAGGGCGAAAACTTAGCGATTCCATTCATTTTTTGTGTCAAATGCTACTTCATTGCATTCCGAGCTGCCTGCTCATGTATGAAAAGATCAGCATTATTTATGAACTCATATCGCACAACACGAAAAGCATCTTTCAGAACACATGCGAAGAGCCATTTCCAGAGTAGCATTTGTAGCAAACGAATGGATAAGGATGAGGAAAATTTTTAAAACATTCAAGCTTTTCCATCTCATAAGGCGAACAGGCAACTATGCAAGATTTCTGGACGAGGACGTTTTCGTCTCACCTCAACATTCAGATGGTTCGCGCGAATCACGTGCAGCATCAGCACTCGATGAATGAAGTCGTAGCGAAGAGCGAACGTGAGACTTCCACGATAGCAGTGGCTGCCACTTTTCTCATAGAAGCCGAGCTCGTAGTGCAGTACGGATCGATCGTCCATTTCGTCAAGCTGGAAGCATTCTGATGAAAACAGAACTAATAAGCGAAGAACTCACATCTCTCTGCAATAACAATTATTCAGTCAATATACGATGTTGTTATACTTGCTTCACTTGTTATTTATTCGTTACTGTTGTTCACATGAAACAACATATGCGCGAAAGGGGTCCTATTATGACTTTGGCTTCGTTTTTATCTATATTCATCTCATTCTTGTATTTAGTTATTTCCCTAATTTATTGCAGTACCAGTTGGTGTTGAGGAAGTTTAGTGGTGGTTTCACATAAAGCAATCAAGTGTTAAAAGGAGAAGAGATTATTGTCACACTCTCTCCCCTTAACACGACGATCACACTAACTTTGATTACAAAAAAAATTTTTAAACCATTTTATTTACCGACTACTCTTTTTAATGGCAGGGTACATTGCGAAATATAATTTCAATTATGCTGAGATGTTGGCAAAACTCCGGACCGCAGGTGTCTGTGGTGGGAAACGAACGCGCTATTGTCCCAGATCAATCCCGCCGACGGGTGATTGCTGATGGCAGAGGTCTATAGAACTAGTTGAGAGACAGGCGAAACGAAGGATCAGCATGGTGTGCTGGTGAACGCGTTACATCTCGGAAAGGACAAAAAGACGCTTTCTTTCCTCACCGCAGACACCTCCGGGATGGAGTTTTGCAAATGCCTCAGCATAATTAAAGATTTTTTCATTTCTAAACCAAGTATCTTTATGTATTGAATGGAATATGTTCGAGTTAACGATATAGTTCCCGCAAGGAATTATGAGATCTCTAAAAGTAAAAGTTCTCCTGACTTGCATTATTACATTTACATTATTACAAGATGCCCCTAGAACATTCCTAATGCAGATATTTGTGAGGTGATGTTTCTTATACTTCTAATTTTCATCAAAATGCTGATTCCATAGTTTTTCAGCTTCGTCGGAGAAGCGAACTCGTACCGTCGACAATACGACATTACCATAGATACTAGCATGAAAAATTAACAAACAACATTCAGCGATACACTGTGCGAAGAAGCACCAGCGAGGATCAGATGGAATGTGCAAAATGGAACTTGCGGGAAATATCAAGGGATATATAAGCGACGAATTCGATACAGGAAAAAAAAACAGAACGACAGGCCAACAGGCTTGTAGGTGGAGCTCATAGCCACATCAAAATATTGCTTATGATACTTATACATAATCTGACAAAGTAGAACGAATCCGTGTTTCGATAGACAACAGGAACTTGGCATAGTGAGGAATCGTAAATGGTGCTACAACAGTGGCTCGTTACCTCAGCAAGCACACCAAAAGAAGGCCATGTCGAAATTGTAACGGGTGCTAATGGAACAGTAGTCGTCGATCTATGGACTAGAACAGGTAACGTCTTCAATGTTTTTGTTTCCTTTCGCCACGAAGACGATTGGTTCTCATACTTTCCAGTTCACCCATTAGTGATCCTCGTTTCTCAGTCAACAAATGTCAGAGCAATTGAGTCCTTCGAACACGTGGCCCGCCGTCACAAGTATAACGCTAGGAACCTTCAAATTTCTTCACATATGACAAGACCTCGAAAAGTTCATCATTTTTATCCTTTATATCAATGGAGTTTCATGATTTCATTTACGTTATTTGTAGACATATTTACCTATGGAATGGTTTTTCCATTAAATTATATGAACTACTATATCAATTGAACATTCAGAAGAACAGAATAGAGTAAATATAAAAGGAAACAAATTAACTATGCTGTGTAAGAAATATTCGAAGGTGAAAGAACGCTAGTCGTAGGATGGCAAACCACCCTCCAATAAGAAAGCGTAGGCAGTGCTTGTGACGATGGCCATGAAACACACAAGTTCTTCGAAATTCCAAGGAAAAAGCGAGAGTTGCCCAACCAGCAGGTAGCCCCAGTATATTCAAAACCCTACAGGACGAAATGAAGTCCACCTGAATCTAAAGGCTGCGCTAAAATGGCAGAAGACTATGTATTTTATAAAAAAAAACAAATATTCAAGGCTTCTAGAGCACGAAATTGTTTGAAAAAATTTTCGGCAGTAAATCAGCTGAAGTCTCCTCCAAAGTACGGGATTTATGCATTTAAATTCACTCAAGTACGTCAGTGTTCGCGAGGAAATGCCCAGTTGAGCTTCTTCATGCAGCATAATTGGTCTTTTCTGCCCTTCTGCTGGTTGAACGTATTGTTTACTTGGTGCTCTTTGTCGGCTTCCTGAAATTTAGTTTGGCGAAATACTTTTTCCCCACAATGCATGAAACCCTCTTGACTTTTATACAGAATCCACAGTTAGTCGCATGTCGTCGTTCAGCGAACTTCTGAGGCGTAAGTAAACAACGCGAAACAAAATTCAAAGCGACGGCTTTTGTTTAATTCCGTTCACTGACGGCTGAGACTTTTTCAGAACCTCAACTTCAAAAGTCTTTCGAAACCGTACTTTTTCTCAGTTCTAATTAACTTGCACACCCTCGAATTCATACGGGTGGATCCGCTTCAGTTGTCGTCTTCATATGAGGAGCTTCGACTACGGCGGTCGTCACCGGTCCTTTTCGTCTTCAGGACTTCCATCCCAACCACGAAACTTTTGTAGACGACGGTGTAGGCATCGTACGATTGCGATCGATTTAAGATGCAAACACAGTGTAGCTATTACGAGTTTTTCTTCTACAGTTTTACGTTTACATTTGAATTCTTCCAAAAAAAACTGTTCGAAATTGTCTTTTCACTTTTGTTCCAGTAGTCTGGGTCTCAAGAGGCCTATAAGAGCATAGATGGCAACATTACTGGCAAGCTGCGCACGAAACTTCTATATGATAAGAAAATGAAAATGCAAATGCCTAGAACGAAGCTAAAGTTGAAGAAGAAAAAACCAATTTCTTCAAAATCATTCAAAAGGTCAAAATTCATTTCTCAAAAAAAGCCTATCAAATTTTTGGCTACAAAGAAGTTCAACGACACACTGCAAAACATTTTTAGCAGTCGACGGCGAAGAAATGATCGCAGCTTTTCTGCGAGGAGCAGGACTCAGGCTTTTAGACGATTTAAATCGTTTTGTGGACAAGGCCAGAGTTTCAGAAAACATTCAAATAGGACACAAGCGGTAGCCATAAGTTAGAATTCTCCGTTAGAGTCCTCAGTCCTTGAGCAGTTTCAAAATGCATCACAGGAATAAATAGTTCGTAAAAAGTGGCACTGCAATTCTACTGCCCACTCGTCGTTATTGTCGTGCATCGGAGCTACACAGTGAGCCCAATTCGGACACAAGGACAGAATGAGAATTGCCTACATGATCTTTTATTTTTGCCATCATTGGCAAAAGAGGTGACTCTAGAAGTTGTGTCATGGCAAACGGTTACTCTGCTGGGTTCCGAAAGAAACGCCGATGTTAAATTCAGCATAATTGATCCCGGAAGCAACGCTCAGTATAATGAGGCGGTAAGCCATTGGAATTAGAAAACCTCTATGCAATGAAAGAGAATGGAGATTTGAGGGCGAATCGCAGAAGCATTTGAGGAAGAACAGAATTATTGTAGTCTTCTTAGCAGAATATCAGCCGTCGTTATCGGTAGATAGACAGACTATGAGACGGTCTTGTAGTGCCAGATTAAAGCGATGTGTGATGAAATGTTTCGGGAAAAGGCAAGCTGTGGCCATAATTTCAGAGTTTTCTGAATATTTGGAATGCGTACGCTCAGACTTCACCTTGAAGCACCGACAGCAATAGTTGCTCTGATTTTGAAGAAGGTATAAACAGTACGTATCGTTAGGAAGCAGAGAGAAGATCAAGGTGCAAACTGCTGCAAAGTCAGAGCCATTGCTTTGAAGCATGTAGATGCACAAAATAGTGAACGAAATTATCTGAGGGTTATTCAGATAGCAAGTGTTCTCGAAATTCGCGGCCTTAGTAGATTTCCCTCTTAAAACGACTTGCTGCAAATTTGGCAGCATTTTTTCCCTGGAATCCATCAGGTGATTCGCTTGTTGTTACAAAGATGAAATATCAAAGTTGTAAAATAACACCTTTTATCTATATCCAAAATTCTACCACGTGAAGCGAATGTGAATATTATTTCACCATGTTAAGATAGTTACTCATTTCAAATGAATGACGCTATAGATCTCACAATGCGTATGGAGTTTGACGAACTGGCTGAGTGCAGCACGCCGAATCAGATGACGATAAAACTGTGAACTTCAGCATTTCATTACATCATGAAAAAGCATTGAGAGGTGGCGAGAAGTCAGAAGACACTGGGAGAAAGGTGCATATGGCAATGAAAAACAACGAAAACCATTGGTTTCTTTACACAAACAATTATCCCCGCGGTATTCAATTGGTCTTGGTGGTTTTACATTGATAGCTTATTTAGAAAATGTGTAGGTCTAGAAAGACAAATGAGAGAACAAAAAATCTACCAGATTAAAAAAGAATATGGATTTAAATGATATTTTATATATATATATATATAAAAGGAGGCAGGAAACGCAGTGGTACTCATGCAAGCCATCACGATCACGATGCTAGACCGACCTCTCAACGCACCAACGAAGCCACTGATCCCTGCGGGGTCGGAAAATTTGTACCAGACTTGTCTGAGAAAGAAACACTCACTGCAATCTAAGTGGTAAAGGTGTTGACCTCATCTCAAAACCCGAAGAAGAATTGACTCGATCGGCATTCGGCCACATTTATGACGAAAGGAAAATCCTCAAGCCGCTGTCGAACCCGCATGCAAAAAGTTGGGAGAATTTTATGGATGACGGGTTCGAGGGACGAATCAAATTGAAGGAGTGCTTAGATGAGCAGAATAGATGTGAAAAGACGGATTATGCAAACATTGCGTATGTACGCAATTATAAATATAAATATAAGTGTAAATATAAATACATAGAAAGATAGGTAGCAAAAAAAAGTGGTACCGCGAGCTATAAACGCCAATAGAAAATCCATCGAAAGCGGAATGGCGAAAATCACATTTCAGCTGGTGAACATGGGAATAACGGGTGAGTTCTATCACTGGCGGTGGACTAGTCATGGTTCACGGGAAATGCAGGGGCCCAACCCTCACAAAGGACACCTATTTACATTCTTTTTAACTTGAAAACGAGATTGCTTAGAAATGTTCTTCCACATGGAAAAGTGACTACTCGCAAAAACATAACTTCTCACACTTTAATAGTCGAAAAAAGATTTGTGCCCTGTCATACTCAAGAGGAAATATTAATAGTATTGTGTGAAAATTTCCCAAGAGCAATTTTCACCATCTACTTTAGAACGATCAATACTTATTTTCTTTCCATGAGGTGATCAGAGGTTGCCACTGACGGTTGCTATTCAATTAACTTCTTCAGCGGTATTTTTATTCACTTCATTAAGAAACTAAATGAATAAAAAGGATAAATTTCTGAGTTGATTATTCCCCGAGGGATGCACCAAATATTTGACATAATCAAGGATCGTTAGAGACGATTAGATGCACATCTGGCCTTTACAGTGATTTGCGGTGCTCTACCGATGTATCGAGTCAGTGCTACTGTCCTCCTAGGCAGGTATGGCACCAACTCCGGAGAAATGGAAGGCTTGGTGAGCCTAGTGTCCAGGATTGGTCCTATGTGTATTGCAGGGCGCTTCTAACCACTGCGGTGCACTCGCTCACTCATCGTACATTAAGAGGATAGATCGGCATAACAAAAGTTGTAGACATATTAGTAGATGTCTCGAAATAAATGTCTTTTTTGACAAAAAGCGACAAATAAAAAGGAGACGAAACGATATCCCTTATCATCTTTTTCAAAAACCCTGATCGATGTCTGCATTATCGTTCGGATTACGTGTATCTACTGCATAAATTACAATTACGTTGCCATTTGAGGCCGCATCTAATAAATAAAGAATTGTTGTTCGAAGATGTTCGAAAGAAATTAGTATTTGAGTTAAAATGCAAGCCTAACTTACTTTTTCCATTCCCAATTCTCCAGCTTATAATATTCGCAGTTAGAGTTTGGTAAGATATAAGAAAGAAAGAAAGAGGTAAGAAATAAATTCGAGTGCCTCTTGTAGGTCTTCAAACGAACACGGTTGACCGTATCATCCAGCACTTCTATTCACTAGAGGTTTGCAACAAAAAAGTGCTTCATTTTTCTCGTATCAAATCACAAATTGCAGAAAAATCTTGCTGTTTTACGCTGGGCTTTTAATCTGATTCACTAGTTATTCAACTTCCCCGTTAGCCAAATTAGAGCGTATGCTACCATGACAGCGGCTAGAATCAACTCAGACCACACAATCCCTTGCCTTGCAGAGAAGAAATTCCGAAACGATTCGTACAATCTACCCTGAATCGTGCTCTGGCATGTTAGAGCTGAAAGCGAAATGGAATTATAGCCTATCTATGACCGTATCGAGAACGAAATTTTCCAGTGATTCTTTCTGTTTACCAGCACTATGATGAGCTCCTTGGAGACTAAGTAGTCTAGCGAAGAACATTAGCACGATCAATGGGCTTCAAGCTACAAGACATATCGCAAACGTTAACTCCACAGCAGTCTGAAATGTAGCCAAAGTTGTTAGAAGATTGCATTATTTTGAAACAAGGCAACGTTGAGGTTTTATATTCACTGAAACACTCGAGCGTGTCGGTTCTGCCGGCGTTTTCAACGAAGACCACGACATACTAAACAATAGATGGAGGCACAAAACAAGTACGTCTCGAAAAAATTGAAAATAAGCCATTGTTTAGGCCCAACGACAAAGCCGCTATCAAACAAAAACATGTGGAACTGCTTTTTAATGAGATGTATGAAGTGAAAATACGAGTCAGTGATGCAAATATTCTTATAATGAAGCTACACATATCATAGCGAAAGATAAGAAAGGATTAGAGTGGATATATGGCACTTTGGCTCGATGAGCGCTAAGCGGCACCTCCACACGATATCTTCTTACGAAGGTATAGCAAACGCGAATTGCAAACCAACTATTTTATTTTGAAATTTTTATTTCACGCAACCTCACTGATGAAGGAATCGGAGAAAAATTATTTGTTTTCTGCCACTAAGTGAATTCCGAAAAATATTTAACTTTTGAACTTTTGAACCTCATAACCTTTTAAAGAAAATGAGGACTGCGCATTAAGGAGTTATCGGAATTTATTATAACGAAATGCTCCAAAGAGGTATCTAGGAAAGAAGTCGTGGTAGCGCAACTCTACGTTTCTGTCGGCCGCCTACCGCGACACTTCGCCTCTCGCGAACTAAAGGATTCACCCTGTTGTCAGTGGTGACATCATCGTCGAATAGAAACAAACTGTTCCTAGTGCACGACATCCGCCGCTCGTCATCCGTCAAAAGATCGCAGCTGTCAGGTCTGAAATTACTTCATCGTTTCAGAAATCAGGCCATTTTTTCTTGACCTCTTAAAGCTACCTATGAATCAGGCACAACAACTACTCAAATTTCCTACATCACATTTTTTTCACTTTTTTTCATAAGTCTTTCACTAGTGATAAATTTTGCGTGGTCATTGAAGTTTGGTACTTGAGGTTTCTAACTTCTAATTTCTAATAAGTGTTGCTAAATCCTCCAGATGAATAAAATTAGAAACAAATAATGAAAATCTATGTTCTCACGCTGAAGAAGACATAAGCCATTGATATCACATTGAGTGGTCAGAGAACAGCTCCCCCACTGCTAATTGAGTGTGTAATTGATGCGATAATTCGATTTCCATAGAGGTTTAGCGAACGGCTATTCCCTACTAACATCATCATCACGCCATCACCACCATCATCATGACGGCCTCCACGACCCGCAAAGAGCAGATCCCACGCCGAGAGCTTTGTCCGCAGCCTATGCAAACCATCCGCTCACACTTCTGCGCACATCATTTGGAATTCGACCAATTAATTTAAAAAAAACCTCCAGATTCTTCCAGGATAAGCTTCATAAACCTTACGGGTAACAAAGTAAGGACGGTTTTGTCTTAGAGTTCAACTTATTGAAGGAGTGGCTAAGCGAATAGTTAAATTAGGCGGTATTTCTCTCACACTCACAGAATAAATGCATGACTACGACTACTCAAAACATTTTACTGCGGAACAAATCATATACAATTCATAGGCGTCCAAAACAAACAGCTTCTCAATTACCTGCACTTGTGAAACAGGAAAATTATATCATCCTCCTTAGTCAACGGCTTTCTGCTCACTCTATACAATAAGCAGGAAAGCCGCAGTGAGACTCAACTGGACAAGCGATGTAGTCTTAATAACAATTTTTCGCAAGATACAGTCTATAGAAAACAAGTTTTCTGGGCTGACGCCGGGCATAACATCTATGGTAGCCATTGATTTTATGCAAAAGGTACTGTGGAAAATGTCCGCATAGCAAAAGAAAAATCCAAAAAATAAATAACTACACCCGCTAAAGTACCCTACCACATATGAGTCGCACGCCACTCACACATTGGCAGAATTGCAAACGTGCACGTATGTTTGCGATGTCAAAGGCTTGGCTTCTTAGAAGTATTGCAAGATTTTTAAGTGAATGTTTCACATTTGCGGAAAAAAAACCTCGCTGTCGATGCTTCTTATCGACGATTACGTGGCACTCAGCTTTGACATAGCAGAGAAAAAAGAAAGAAGGCGCAAAATATTTGGAAACCTATCACCACTATATCTCCTTAAATTTCCATATTTTCTCTACCTTCACAGAGATTTCACACTTTGTATTTGCTGCACCGTTCTCTCACGCACTGAGTACAGAAGTACTTCATGACCATGCAAATACAAAGTACAGCATGCCGACTGGCTTAGAATGCCTTGAAAATAGAGACAGCACATCGTTTACCATGTAGAATTTTACTAATATTAATTAGTTTAATATTAGGTCTAATTTAATTTGATACTAATTGACAGGATTAATATTTTGTTAATATTCGTTTTTAAGTGTTACAATAAAAATGGATAGGGGAACCCACGCCGATGCTGGAATCGGACTCGTGAATGCTGAGCTTCTGGTGCATCCGTGGCGGTGATCCATCCAAGGTGGGGAGCAGCCGTCACGTGAAAAAATTTGGGCCTTGTACGAGCCATTCATTCCTGAAGTTTGGAATATTACATTCAGATGGAATTGAAAGCTATTAACGAACAAACGCTATGCTCCAATCACGAATATTGAGATGGGATTCCGAATGGATGCGAACAAATCTCGAAAGGCGGTGTACAAATCGTCTACAAAGAAGAGATTTACTATGGGCTCATTAATTTCCCAGACACGCCACTATGTTTCTTCATACTGTAAAATTTATTACACAGGTGTCATAATTCGAAGAAAACAGTGAATTTGCGTATTTGTCCTAATAACTACCTTGGCTTTTTGAATTCTGGAACTAACGCTATAAAGAGAAAAAAATGAAATGATGATGGAATGATTTAACGATAAAGTTGATTTTATTTCTGGAGCACGTTGTATGAAAAGTGACGAGCGAGACGAACTCTCCTCTTTATTGGCCATAGGGGATGAACAACATGCTCATGACGATCATTCTCATTATTACAACATGCATGGAGTTATTTTTCTTCTTTTACCTTTGTTTCGTATTTTTCGTCTAACAGTAAACTTAAAAATAGTTATAATAATATCACACACAAACTAAACAGATTAACAGGCTGTTTCGAAGACCCTTGACTACCTGGATGGTCAGCGGCGTTGACGAAGTGAAACAAATCATACGATGGCGCCACATGGTGCACAGCCTTCTAATGAAATATAACAACTTTACACTATCGGTTCAGAAGCTGCATCGAGCCCTACACCATCACTGTCACATTATTTTCATAGAGTGAACAGAAGCAGGTGGAAAGCAAAGAACTTTGCTGTCAAGTTTCTCAGAGCACAGAATGGCTTGAAAAATGTAGTGAGTAATTATGAGATTCGATTCTCGGTTAAATAGCACATTTCATTTATGAAACCCACAATCAGGAGTGTTTGAGCAAACACATGGAGACGACAAATATCGGACTCGAGAAGGTTCTCCTATGCTGGACTTCAGTTTCAATACCACAACAAACAGAAATTTCTGTCTCCTAAAGGCTAAAGTAATGAGAATTTTTCCTTGAATAGCATAATTTCTACTCCACATTACTCATAAATACTACGCTTGCGTTAATATATAAAGCAAAACTGATTTCTTCATTGTTCCAAATGGTGTCATGAATCACTTCTCATGTATTAGATATGTGGAACCATAAAGATGAAAAACACTAGCTATGTTCTGGTCACCGTTTTGTCCTAAAAAAATTGGAAGAAAACTGAAGAGAAGGGTAGACTGATAGAAAATCTATAGGAGAAAAACTGCTGGTGCCTAGGAACATACGAACGGGTAGAACCGTGCTGAGGACTCCAAGCATTGCCCTCGTCCATGGCGGTCTTCATATATCCTTTATATTCATGGAAAATCGATAATGTAAGGATTGCATGAATATGTTGGTATGTTTTCCCGTTAACCTTTATTTTTCTTCAATAGAAGAACTGCATTCCATGGTAAAAAGAAGGGCATCATAGAATCTTTCAGCCTGCATACTCAGTAGTGAAGAGGGCAGTTAGGCCTAGGATTATCGACCTTGATTATGCTAATGAATGTAGCAATGGGATGATACAGCAGTAGTCGTAGAATGAGAAAAATATTCGAATGAAAGTACAGCTCAAGGATTTCGAGCAAAATTTACCAGAAGATTTGATGACAATTCAGAATAGAGGAAAAAATCCCAAATTAAGTGGGATGAATCAGTTCTTTTTTCATGAATTTTCACGATGAATCAGATGATTTCAGAATATTTTTTCTAAGGGCATCGAGCGTGAATAGAAAAGCTACCTAAACATGAAATATGAATATTATTAGTTGTAGGAAAGGCCATGAAATGATTTCCAGGAAGGCAATCGAAGATTAGATTTTTTTTCTTTCCTTCCCTTTTCTTTCCTCCTTCTGCTGTCTAAGCTTCCGAAAAGCTGATATCTTAGTCTGTGTACATGGGTAGCAGTAGTTCCAATGAAACTTTCCTTTCACTTATAAAAAAAAACTTGATAGCGAAAAAACATTTGATTCACCTCGAAATGCATAGATAATAAAAAGATAAAGATGTTATATTTGATTAAAGTTTTACTTGATAGAGACGCCATGGGATGATTTTCCAGAATCGGCATCGAGCAGAGCTGAAAAATAGGCGTGCAATTCGCAAATAGCTTTGACAATGTAGACAGCTTCAGCAATATGATTGGACCCTTGGCAGAAAAATTGGATTTTCTCTGAAATTTTGAGATGTCAAGATAATGAGCCACCTATTTTCAATTGGAGTAATGTCAAAGCAATGTTTAAGCAACGAACTGCACTAGTTCTTCAGAAAATTTTACCACATCACTTGTAATAAAGGATTGTTTCATAGGGCAGCGCTTAATTTCAGAAAGTGAAGGGACAAGCAGTTGGCATCACAAATGGAAGTAGCCCACAGAGTATGACTTTACATAAAATTTTGGAAGAGTATTGTAGTAAAAAGAAAACTTGTCACAGAAAACAAAATAAGTTTTAAAAGAGCTTTTCAAGGCGACTTATGAGTTCTCAGGGCCAGTTGACGCGTTTTTGTCACACTGAGAAGTTGCATAATTATAGAGCACTAACGGTCAATGTACCCTATAGGGGAGAGACAGAGGATATCGAGGAACATCGAGAATGCAACTGAGACAACGGAGACAAGAAGAAGAAAAAACTTGGAATCGAAGGTACGCTGTACTTTCGACTAAAACATGCAATTTCGTGTCGTTTTGAGTCCTGAGTGTTCTTGTACTAGTATTCCTATAAGCGGTTTACAATCAGATTACTCCCAAAAATTTTCCTGAATGCTAGCCTTCAACTTAACGTTTCACAACTATTAGTTTTGAATCGCTGTGCGTCCATAGTGATATCTCGAGAAATACCCAAAATGGCAGCGGAAAAAGAGTTAGGAAGTGTAGTGCATAGAGGCGACTTTCAAAACAAAAGTGGTTCGATCCTGTGCTATGGTTTCGTCAACTCTTCCACCATCTCTCAGGGGGCAAATTAGTACTAGATTTAGAAGGGATGAGAGAATACCAACTGGATACATTTGCATGCCCACCAGTCTTTGTAGGGGCAAGATATGCTTTCGGTAATGCGTAACAGACTAGAATGCATGGACTATCCCTCAAGGATTGATCAACTTTGAACTGTTTGCCGTTTATATTTACACACATGTATATGTCAAATATTGGCATTCTGTATATTATCTACGTATACATACTTATATTTATAACAGAGTGTCAATATTTGACGAAAGGACGTCGAACATGAACCGGGAAAACATATTACCCTGGCTTTCAAGCACAAATGAATTAGTGCGATGGGTTTTGCTTATCGTAATCCTGATGAATACGTAAGTGGGTGTTCCCATGATATACGAATTTCACTTAAAATTGCCAATTTGATGAAAAGCTAGCCATGAAGAGATCAAAAAATAACTCGACACGGTTTGGGGTTGCCTCAATCAAATAACAACACGTTCCAGGTACTTCGACCATGTACTCACAAATGAGCCTCCCGCTACAAAGTCACCAGTTGCAAAATCCCTGCAGACAACAGTGGTAATCAATGAATATGAATCAATGAATCAATCAATCATATTAATAATATGGTGATTTTTACATTCCTGAAACTATGAAGAAGTGATAAAGCAATGAGGCACGGTGCGTGATTGGGATGAGCGAAGCTTCCGGGTAATCAATGAATATGAATCAATGAATCAATCAATCATATTAATAATATGGTGATTTTTACATTCCTGAAACTATGAAGTGATAAAGCAATGAGGCACGGTGCGTGATTGGGATGAGCCAAGCTTCCTGAGAGGCGCTGAATTCACTTGGTTAACAAAGTTGTAGGTAGTGGTTATTAAATAGAAGGATAAAGCTCTCCGCGATGATCAATCCCTGAGAGATGCGCATGCATTCAAGCTTTGTTTGGAGGTAATTGAGTGCATGTCTGACATTTACAATAACTCTGGGTGGCCTACCAATATATCGAGCCAATGCTGCTATCCTCCAAGACAAGTCTGGTACCAATTAGCAGACCCCAGAAGGATGGAAAGCTTGCTGGGCTATGGGCCCGAGGATCGATTCCTCGCGTGTGTTGGAGGGCGCATGCGACCACTTCGCCACACGCGTCCCTTCTTTGCAAATAACACGTCAAAATTTCGCTAGCGAGTTTGAACATGATCTTATTATTTCAGAAGTATTTTCGCAAGCAAGTAGCTATTCGTAGGAAATAAGCCTGAAGAATCTGGAATACGGCCTATGCTCACTGTCTTAACCGTATGGCAACACTCCAGTATTCATGAACCATACAAAATTCGAGAAACACATTCCAACTATGCAAAGCGTCTAGATATGCGAGGGAAAACTCTGGTCGCAACTACACAAGAATAACTCTGGAAGAACAGCCCGCCTGAATAAAGAAGAATGTAGTCGTTGACCAGCTTTGAGTAAACGCCTTGTCTCCTATTCACTTCTTCTACGACTTGTTCATAGTGTTCGCTATAATAAATATGTCTGCAGACTTCGTTACTATTATGCGATCTTCAATTAAAATGCGATAAATGAATTTAATACAAGAAGCTGGAGCGAGTTATACTGGGTGTAACGAAATCATAAAGTCCTAACATCATAGTCATATTGAAACCTCCAGGGAGTCTAGGAGAAGATGAACAAGATGTAATCAGAACGAAATCATCTTTCCCATTGCAAAGAGCACTGAAATTTCTTTGACCAAAATTTTCTCGTCATCAGTTCTGATTTATTTAGTTGCCTGCATCAAAACTAATACGACCACTAAAATCTCCGAGGTCCTCTTCAATATGAATAGCAATGCTATACCTCATACGAGAACTGAATGCTTTCAATAATACCTAATCTTTTGTCGTTTTTCTTTAGTCACTGCGGAAATGTGTGTGAGAATGTGGTCTGCGAAGTCAATTTTTCATGTGAGATTGAATCGGAAGTGCTCGCAAAACTTCCTCAGGTGGCTTTCATTCTTCGACCAAGCCCTTTTCTTAAAAGATTAATTAAAAAGTAAATAAAAAACTTATAAAAGCAAACGCAGTAATACTGATTGTGCACAGGCGATGAGGAGTAGGATTGAACCATGCTGATAATGAGGTAATGGCATATAAGCATACTCTATGAAGACCATTCTCTACCTCATGGAGAATACTTCCTACATCATCACGATGTTGTTACTCATCAAACGATTAGTTACTGCATGAACACTGTTTGAGGTTGCTCCTTCTCGAAACGATCACTTATGGCGTTCCGCACAATTCTAATGGAGCTGCTCCTCTCCTCTCAAAATAACGTCTCACGTGTAAGAAGAGTAAAACGAGAATAAGAAGGCCCTTCATTTAATTCGAGTAAAACATCCTATAGAGAAACTAGTCAATAGATGAAACACCAGATTCATCTACCTCATACCACGAACTAGGCTCAACCGGGCATATTTTAATGTATGGACTAGTACACCACTTATATAAAACAAATACACAGGTGACCAAGCTATTATATACCAGAATACACTTGACGGGACCACCGACGAGGACTAAACAAAAAGGCTCATTCATCAAACAAAAATGGTTCCGACAGAAATGAAAAAATCTAGCTTTTGCCAATTAAATGGTGGACGTCATTAAAATGCACTGTGTACTACATCCGTCAAAAAAGATAAAGTGTAGCAAGTGTAGCACAGTTTTTCCTTGACTTTCTAAAGCAAGTGTAAATCTTATTGGAAAAAAGCTTTTGTTTCATGAGATACAAAATATGTATAGAAGTAGCCTAATCGCTGAAAAAGAGAAATCCTTCTGCAAAGCGAAATAAATATTAATTAAATCACTACAGAACTTTCCGATTGATGTAAAGCGCATATGAGATGAAGCTCTCCGCTTCTACCAGATAATCCGCCTGTCTCGTAAAGTGTTCAAAAGGCATTCACTAGTAAAACGCCATCTCACCGAAACAAAATGTAGCCGCCATGCAAATGACAACCTAGTCGTTCGTGTTGATGCTCGAAATAGACTCTATGAATCGGCAACTCGACTAGGAAGAGGCTCTAACTGCGTAAAGTGCCGAGTGAAAAAATTCGATGAACAGAGATGTTCGTTGAGAAGAAGAACGGGGAATAAAGCAAGAACTGCCTTCAACATAATTGATCTCAAGCCAAACTAAAGGAAATATGGAATCGATTCCCGCGCCCAGTGCCCATCAAGCCTTCCATCCTTCCAGGGTCTGCAAATTGGCACCAGACTTGTCTGCGAGGGGAGCAGCAGTGGCTCGATACATCGGCAGGCCACTGTGAACCATTGTATTGGCCAAATATGCACTCAATCACCTCCAACGATGCTTAATGAAGTCGAATGCATGGCGAATCCCTCAGGGATTGATCAGCGTCGAGGGCTTTATCATTCTATCCTTTATGGGTCCTAAGCAGTTTCCATTTTGGATGCAGGTGATTGATGCGTGCGATAGAGACATGACAGGAGTGCACGTTGTTCGTGGCTACTCACCAGGACGCCTGCCATGTTTTGAAGACCACCCGACCATTTTCGTTAGCCTTTCGTTAAATCTTCTCATTGCCTTCCAAGTAATACATGCTTCTATTTCGATGCTTATTCCTCTAGATCTCAAAGACTGATTCCGAAAGCCTGAAAACTACATGGGCATGTTTGATGCTGCGTGTGTGTCTGTGTGCTATCCTTGAAAACACGTCGTTCATTGGTTCTGGGGATGGGTGAGGCGTGAAGATTTGAACATGAAATGTCAGCACACATTTTCGCTGCATAACAACGATAGTTCAATGAGATCCAATAAATCAAAATGGTAAGCACTGTGTTTTGAGCCCATTAGTTATCCACTTGCCTTTCTATGCAGTTCGAAGGCAACAAGTATTGCTGGTTGAGGGCCGCGTAGAATGTGATCTCTGCGGTAGTAGAATCATCACTGTTGAATAGCTTTCCGTCACATTGTGGTTTTCCATGAATGTGATTTGTTCCAATTCCGAATGAGTCTATAGCAGCTCTACCTTGTTCTTCTTTTCGTTGAGCTTTTTCAGCTTCACTAGCACTTGGCGAAAGGATAACCGTTGTTGAGAAGACGAAAGTGCGACACATATTTCCCATCAATGGTTACTACACCATTCCCGCCTCGATAAAATGACTTCATAAACCACTATAATATTGCTGTGCACTGTTTCGATGACGTGGCACCATTGAATTATCAGACCTCAATGTTATGGTATGGAAAAGTCGTGACGGGAAAATTGAATTTTTTGTTGTCGAACGAGGATAAAACCTCGTTCATTTGGGTTTTTTCGAATGCCCTTTCATAGTGAAGAGAAGAAAGATAACAAATAGACAGAATTTTTCGAGCCCTTGAACGGTCTTGATGGTTCACACAATTTCTGTTGAAGTTATTCTTGCTCGGTTCGTTGAGTTTCGTCCAAAATCTCTGACGTTTTAGTTTTTGTAAAGAGACCATAACTTAACTAAGACTAAAAAAGCTTAGCAGAATATGATGGCCGTTACCAGAATACATTTTGTCAAAACTTTTTGAAGGTGCATTAGTAACTGGTGTGAGAGCGTTGGACATAGATTGTGTCCTTCATTTCGACGCAAGCAAGTTTTGATGTTATCTATTTCTGTTGTTATACCTCTTTTAATACTTTTTATCGTAATCCATCATTACAAAAGAAGGATTCTTTCACCTTGAAAGACTACTTTACTAGTTTGTACGAAGTTTGCAGGGAGGGAAAAACCGTAGTAAAGCTTCCACGTTATCATTTCCACATCAAGGCAGCATAAGGTCTGAATCCCATTTCAGTGCGGTCGCGATGAGAGCAGAACACTACAGATGATACGTTAGTGTGACAGAATCGAATATGTAAAAATATTTTTTCTAATATTAGATATTATTATTAGTAGGGATGAGGCGTTAATAAGGCAGTGTTCGAAGATGACAAACTGCCACATGCAGCCAAAGGGTTATCGCCAGCCGAGTCCAGGATGAGAAATGTTCACCATTTCGATTAAGAATAGAAGCCGAGGTAAAGTGTAGGAACGTTATTGAAGTCGCTCTGAAAAAAATCTAGTCAAGAACTTCTCTCTTATCTTCGAGAGTTGATGAAGGTTGTGACGAATCTTAAAACGTTCTGGAGTAGGAGTCAAGTGGCTCTAGGGTAAAATCCTTGCACAATAGCACATCTAACAATCAAATGCGAAATCGGCTGGAACCGAAAATTTTGTGTCTAATTTTTATAAATTTTTTTATAAATAAATTTTTTCAATCTATTCTCTCGGAAACTCTTTAAAATACACAAACACTTGAAAAGAGATCTTTCTGGAATGGTGGTTGCAACATCGGTGTTGCGCGCAATCAGCGTAACACGCATTTGGCACATTAACACAACTTGTACTGAAAAAATAAAAGAACCAGGCTATTTAGGCAAGGACCTTCATTGGAAGATGTGAATTACGAATTAGGTGAAGACGTTGTCCGCGTCATCAGCAGTGCCTATAGACTGTGGTCTCTTTCAAAAGCACGTCCACTACGGAGAAAAACGACTTCAAAATTTCATAGGTTTTTCAAATTCGGGATTCCTGGCACTTCATTTTTTCGCTACATTGTTTCCCCTTATCTTACTAGTACGTGTAAGTGGAAAAGAGAAGATTTAAAGGATAAACTTCGGCGGTTAGAATATCACGTAAGATTTCGTTCACAAAGGTGGAGATTTGCGTTTGTGAGAAAGTGTCTGGCTAATCATTGAAATTTCGTAAAAACTCGGAATTCTAACCCACTTCCGGTTCCACATAAGCATGAGTTATGAGCGATGGCGATAAGTCAGCTTTGTGCACCAATGCCTTTATTGGATGGACCGACACGTCATCATGATCCAGTAATTTGTGATGAACAGCGAGTTGTCTTTTCAAACCTCTGTTCTTAGTGATTCGCCTACATGAGATAAATAACGGCAAAAGGAAGCATCAACAAAGAAGGAAAGTACGATGGAGTTTTGCAGAATTTCGCATATTTTTACATATATCTGCGAAAGGGGCCCACAGGTATATATATATATATACACATATATATACATATATATATACATATTTATATATATACATATATATGTCATATAAACGCACGCATACATATATGGTGAAATGCATCCGACCACCTGGCAACCGGCCGACGAACGAAATCATTCACGAAGTTTCAACGAAGTGAATTCCAAAGAAGGCACGCCGTTGGAAAGGAGGCTGGGAGTGGCGATGATTCCAGTGGTGCGCTTGAGAGATGAGAACCCTGTGATACCAGCAATCAATGCCAACGACTAGCTCTCTCACTCCTTATCACCTGCCTTGGTGAATTCAATGACATGACCAGTTGTATGCATTCACCTTGGCAACTGCCCACTTCCCATTAGAAATATAACATCTTCGTGGCTGAACGTTGTATTGTGCACCCTGCTTTAAGTAAATCCTCTTTTAAAGGAATTAGGAAGTACAAACATTTCACCCACACGGAAACTCATTTCACCTCCACCTAAACTGCTACTTAATGAAAACGGGTTTCTAAGCTTCTAATAGTGAAATGCTTCAGTTATAGCTGCGAAATTTTTACTGAGTGGCTCTGTGTGTTTCCAAACCTTGTAACGAATTATGAGGTAGAACTGCTTTTATATGGAGATGGTCACATCATTCTAAGTGGGATACATCGTCAGTTTGTTTCTATGAACAGTAAAACAAATCAGATTCAGACCATCGTGGTTTCGATGTTAGAACTAAGATGTCGAACAGACTGAATAAATTGCGATTGTAATTATAAAGGTGTTGTGGCTCGAAATACCAGATGTGTATTCGGGCATCCGAAGAGTGAATGATTCTATTCGTTACACTTTGCAGAACGTCGTGATATTTGGGTCTTCAAAGACTGACTGGACAACAAAAACTTTGCCGATAACCAAAAGCAATAGAGGTGTATTTTTTGAACAAATTAGCTCTAATTGCCCTCAGAGACTGGACTACTTACTATATGATAGCTTTTAAAGGGTTGTGGGTCTCGTCTTCTCAACCAAACCATTGAATTAAAAGCGTAGCTATATAGTTTTATAGTAGTGATCGATAAATTTTAACACCTACAAAATTGCACCTATCATTTTCAAAGATGACGGAGATAGAGATGTCAGTAATGCGTGATTCCCGAGACCTGCGTAGTGTTTCTTCTCAGCATTTTTTCACCTCAACGGTGCCATCAGCGATCGCGCGTCAACGCGAACGATCTGGGAAGCACAAGTCGGCTTTGAATCGAGTTAAGCTGATGGTGCTGTCGAAATCACTATGTTTCAATTTTTATTCACTGTCTATTTTTTTTCGTGCTAGTATACAGTGTATAACGAATGTTGAGATACGAGCAAAATAGGGAACTTCCGCAAGACGACTACCCTATGAAGAGAATTCTCAAACCTACTTGAACTAAACGTTGTCTTTAGGTAGGGTCTACCTTAATGAGACGAATTCCGGTGTTAATTGACAAAATTTTTCATTGTGATGTCGGCAGAGTATGGGAGATTGCTTTTCCTTATCTCTTGATCGTCGGACTGACTTTTATTCTTCGTAAATAAATAATCAGGTGCATAAATGAGAATCTGTAGAATGTGACTTATACGTTTATTTAATAAATGCACTAGGTTCTTGTACAGTGTTCTCAAAAAACAGTAAAAAACAAAAGGAATCATACGAAAAGTTAAATGCTATTCCTGGCCCTTGAGAGCGCTAAGTCCGCTGGTCAGTTGTGGTTCTAGACATCGATGGATGATAAGCTCACCGGTAGCTCAAGTTGTTTGATGATTGATATCACCAAACATGATTTAGGTGAACATAGTAATCGAACTAGGACCAACTGGTGAGAAACTTCAATCAGCGTCCTTTCCACATCAAAGGAGAAGCAAAAGAGCTTCACAACTGGTATCGCATAGCTCGCCAGGAATGCTACTGTATACAAAGGCACTGAAAAAAATTCTACATCCTTCGCTTAGACCATCCTCCACCACTCAGTGATTCAAAAAGGAGCCTCAAATCAAGGAATCAAAAACTGTTGAAACCATAATATGTTCCCCACAAGAAAAAACTCGCTCACAATCACGACGACTAAAGCCTCTTGTATGGAAAATTTAGGAACGCTTCGAAAAAAATTCTACAAGAAAACTACGCTTAAAAACTGTCGGTTAAATAGCTATTGATCTGTAAGGGATCTATTAGCTAAGAGACAGGCAGGGGTGCGAAGAAATTTTGCACAGCCAATGATCACGCTGGACACTGTGACCCAATCTTTCTAATAATGAAATCATTTAATCAGGCTAAGAAATATCTCCTAAAACAGTAAGCCTTTAAGCCATTTCGGATATTGGAAGTCTAAATAAACGCTTTCACCATCAAATTTTTTCGAAACGCTTTGAGAAAGCTTGAAACTTCGGTTTATGAAGCTACATAATTGCAGGAAATCATTGTGAATCGAATATAGGAAAAGAGGGCGCGTGTGGCGCAGTGATCGGAGGCGCCCTGCAACACAAACGTAGAATCGGTCCACATGCCCATGGGCCACCAAGCCTTCCATCCCTCCGGGGTCTGCAAATTGGTACCACACTTGTCTGGGAGGATAGCATCACTGGATCGCTGCATCGGCAGGCCACCGCGAGTCATTGTAAAGGCCAGATATGCATTCAATCACCTCCAACGATACTTAATGAAGTCAAATGCATGGCGCATCCATCAGGTATTGAGCAACGCCGAGTGCGCTATCCCTTTTATCCCTTATATAGGAAAGAGAACAAAAATCCTACCGCATAAATAGTGTCTACCAAAATATCAAAAATACTACGGAAATTTTTTCTGCACAGGCCAGTGGTTTATTTTTGTTAATTTTTTGTCTTGTAGATGGATGATATTTGAACTTTTAAGTATTTTATAAGACATATGTGTTCTATAAAATACACTGTCATACGGAAAATGTTTGCCAATTAATGAAGCGTAAAGCCCAAGCGCTCGGCGTTTACCGCTCCCTTAGCAATACACCGTGCATTCGACCCCACTCTTAGGTATCGTAAAGGTGATACAATTCATGAATGCCGAAGACTTCACCATTGTCGTTTCCGCCAACATTGCACGGAAATGTAACTGGTTTTCACTGATTTCTTCTGCCTTATTTAAAGCAACGACTTTCAGTTCAAAATCGCAAAAGAAAGAAACTAAGTAAAAATAAGAAAATATAAAGGCAAGTGCAAAATTTCCAGTGGTCAGCCATGTCCCTTTCTCATTCGCATACATTTCATAAATCTGTCCATAAAGATCATTAGAATGAGAAACATTGCCTTTCTTTTGTTCTTTCCAAAGTCACAGACAGCAATGGTCACGTTTATGGAACCGGATCGGCTACTAGTTAAAACATCACAGTACTGTAATGGAGAGGACCTTAACAATGGCCTTACAAGGTCCTCCACACACTTCATCGTTGAGAAAGATGAGTAGGCGATAGTAGTAAATAGAGGAAATGATGAAATATTAGCTCTGCTGACTAGTAATGATAGTGTCTCGAAATCTGGAAAATGATATTCGACCCCGTAAAAACGCACTGACTTCATCTATGGGGCAGTATTTCTTAAAATCGGAGTGGAGCGAAGAATGTGCAAAAAGAAAAGTTTGAGGAAATTACTTCAATTAAATGTAAATGTGAATGAAAACCATTGTAGAAACTTTTGTTTCTTTCATTTGAACCACAAAATGAGTAAAACTATAGCAAAAATGATGAGAAGAAGGGTCTCACGTGGAACTTCCCTCGACGACGATGAAGTCGGAGGCATTGTGACTCGGATCTGTGGCAATGAAGTCGGCACCTCTGCAAACTCTTCTTTGATTTTTGAACAAGCACAGAATTCAGAGGACCTTGTAAAAAAAAAGGCCATCGCAAAGAATCGTAACCTATTTCTTGATGCGTTTTACATAAAATTCATCTAACGCTTTGTAACCACGGAATATTCGTAAAGAACAATTAGAAACGATGAAATATTAGCTCGCTTTCGTCTCATTTGATGCCTTATGGATGACTTGCATGCACATGTGACATTCTCTGCAAAGATCTGCCGGACTTGTGCTGGACTGCATTTTAGCGACTTCAGCCACTTTGCAAAACTCTGGACTTCTGGATCACTAGGTCCAGAGTTTTGTAAATATCTCAGCATCGTTGCAGTTATATTTCGCATTATAACCTGCCATTAAAAATAGTAGGCAGTAAATAAAACGGTTAACATTCAGCTACTTTCTTCATGTTTTTCTCTTCAACACATAAATGCTGGTTTTGTTGATAATCCACGAAAAGCTCTGGATCACTAGGTTTGAGGTATTCGGAATGTTTGGAAGATTGAGAGCTTCACAGAATCGTCACAGTGGAGTTTTCACTAACTATTTGTCGCGCGTTTATTTTTTGCAAGGCATTGTTTCATCTTTAAATTTGTTTAGAATTACAGTTTATGAAAAATTGAAAACAGAATTTGAATATATAAAATTTCCAAGGAAAGTGTGGCAGGTGCCCATCAACGATGCATTGGCGAACACCACTACGTACTGCCGGATGATATGCTACTTCTTCAGTTCATTTCGCATTCGAAAGACGAGAATCGAGGAAAGAGGACGAGAAACAAAGCGTTAGGACTCCAGAAAATCCATACAGCCTAATCTTGCAAAATAAGAAACGCCGTCGCCGGTGGAAAAAATCATTAGGTTCCATCGGCTTCTATTTCATCTTTTAAAGTACTCTATGGACTAAAATATGTCTTGAAAAACTAATGTGGAATTCATTTCCATGCTGCACGCGGTGATAAAATACACAGAGTTAGAGTTGTGCTTTATGAAATTTTTTCAATTTTATAATAACTTCACTTTTGTTTCAAAAATGCTCAGTTACAAAATAGATTTAATCTCGTTCGCAACTCTTCGTACCAAAATTCGTGCTCATCGAACACCTGCACTCTCTTCCACCTTGGCTCGACGTCGATTGAAAGGCTTCTATTTCTATGAAGTCATATGTGAGTTGAGAATGTGTCGCTCCCGATCCAGGATTTTTGTCATTTAAACGTTAACGATGTTTCGAAGAGTAAGAGCTCCAATGAATATTTCTTAATTACAACCAACTCTTTCTCAAAACTTTTCAGTGCTAAGGTATCAATAGTGGCGCGAACCTTTGAAGACATGAAGAATCTCATCATCAACAGGCAATAAACGTTCGGAAACAACACGTTTAAAAAAAGTCGTACACGATACTTTCTGAGGGCTCCGTTGCGAACAACTTTACACCGCAGGTGGAATGCAGAAAGCACATGCCGCAGAAAACAACGTTAGCTCTGGAAATTGCCTAGACAAAGAACATATCACCCTCTCTAGAGATCGACGAGTTACTGTTTGAAAAAACACAAAAAACATCTGAACAAGCACATGATTGTCTTTTCATTTTTTATTTCCATTCCACATTTTTCCCCAATCTATGACTGAACTAGCGATTTTCAGTGAAAAGGAAAATTTTCTTTTTTCAGCATTGACTGCTTTTTAAAATCTGTCAACAAGACAAGAAGAAAAAAAATGAATAGCTTTTTTGATTTCCTTTTCATTGCTTTTCGTTTGAAAGGAAACTCTCGGTTTCTGCTCTTTCTCGACTGAATATTTGCTCTCTTTTGTGATAAGCAGACATGGGCATGTCATCTCCAAATCGGACATAACTTTGTTCTAAAAGCTCATCTAAATCCCAGTTATCTCCTATACAGATTTCATTTATATAGAACTTCCTTGATCCCGTCCTGACCCCAGCAGACATCTCATCCTGATGTAGACGACAAATTGGTGAGCATCTTCTCCCTAATTAAAATTTTGTTCTAGAACATTAATAACCTACTAAAATTTTGTTCTTATACCACACATTTTATGCAAAGCCAAAGCTGGAAACTCAATGGGTTGGTTTGAGATTTTACATACTTGATACTGGAATGGCCTGTCCTCACTGGTTGTGCGGACCCCCAGCATTCTCCATTTTTCGGAGAGTTGCTGATTAAGCCATTATGGTTTCCTGGAGTCCCGAGGTCAGCCTGATCAAAGTCTGCCCGAGCTTTTCACCACTATAGGCAATCGCCCGCTTTTGTGGATCAGAGCGAATTTTGCCACCATGCGACTAGTTTCATACGAGGACGGTGGTGGAGCCTGTTATTGGCTTACCTTTAGATGGGCTTCCTAATGGAAACGCCGGACTCTTTCTTAGCTTGGGCGACTCTGTCGAGGGATGAATCCCCCACTACATCGCAGCCTGACACCCAGGAACACCTCCCAGCCACGATAAGGCGGTAAACCGTTGGGAGGTTTGAGATCAAACTAAACAATTGTAGTTACAAACTCAAAATCAAGATTGGAGCCAAATGATTCTAATCTAAGTCTTCAATTTGAGATGCTTGAAAATGGAAAGTGCCATGTTGATGATAAATGCTGTGAAATACACGCATGGGGTCTCCGGTTTGACCTGGCGCCACACTGACGAAACATTTCATCTTTAAGGATCGCCAGATGGGTGCAATACTTGTCTGGGAAAAGACATCTCTGATCCAAAAGAGGAAATTAACTACGATGACGTTTCGATAAAGCCTCAGTATTCCAGAAACAAATAACTCGATCGGCTTTCAACGACAGTCATGAAAGTCTTTAAATGAAAACCAAGGCAACACGGAAATCCGAAGCCTTTAATGAATAACACATGTGACACGAGTAACCGAATGAAAGAAGTGCAGAAATCCGTGTAATATGGGATACTGCGCTGTTGATAATAACTAAGTGACATTAATAATAACTAGCGATAAGAAAAGTGTAAAGAAAAAAAGGAGTCATTGAATAAAGTCTTTTTTCAGTACCGGCGTTCGCGCCCATATTTACCTGGAACTGTTTCTGAAATGCTGATAGATTGTAACTTCTTGCGCACGTTTAAGAAATCTATAACTACCACAAATGCGTTAAACTGCTGGAGAAGCGCTTTACCTTAAGTTTCTAAAGAACCTATTAAAAGCGAAAAACAAGCCAATTGCTGTATAATGTTGACATTCCTTTTGGATACGAGAAGAAATGAGTACGTTATGCTCATTTTACACCATGTACAACTCACTTGGCAAAAAATGTTCTAATTTTTAGAATTAAAGGCTTGTATAAAAACATACATGAAACTATTGTTCTTCATGAAATTTTCAGTGCTTAAATAAAGAAATCCAGTAGATCGTTGGTTCTAGAGAACTCAGTATTATACGATGCCGAAGATGTCACAGGCCGTCATCAAAGAACAAGAGATATGTGTAATCAGAAACGCGCAAAACCCAGAACGGGAAAGTCAGCTGCAAGATAGGAAATGAATTCGAGCAAAACACTGATGGGTGGACAGCGTATTAAAAAAAAAAAACTAAGCAATTCGACGTAGCTGATAGCTGATTAGCTAATGAAATTGTAAACAGCCGGCTTAAGATCGGGTTTCGAAGAAGCACCGACTGGCCCGAGACGACTCACCACGACTCCTACGTGAAGTCGCTGATGTTTCCTGTTTTCCAACTGGCACTTCACTTTCGACGAGTATCAAAACGGAAGTGAGGAAGCGGGGAAAGTGCATGACGGCTATCTTGTTATTATAATGGATACCGTGAAAAATAACTACAACTGCTTCATAAGAAATGAGAACTTATGAAAGCTTATGACGGAAAGTGAAAAGAAGCGGTTTAACGTGATAGTAAGGAAAGGATAATATAATGAAAGCTAACTCTTCATAACTTATTGACAGCAAAAGTCGAAAGCATTGTCAATATCGTAGCCTTTTAAGTGAAGTGAGCCAGCTCGTCCAGACTCGTGTTGTTGGCGAAGACTAACAAATTTTACTACAACTCCAATATTCAAAAGCATCTATCACTTCTGTCGAACAACGTAAGAAATAGTGTGCTCGTCAAAACAGAGTGTAACATTAATGATCTTCTCCATTGTGGAAATAATACGTGATAAAAAGTTATGCAAGACGCCTTTGTTCATCTGCTCTTCCAAATCAAACTAGTCATTTGCTTTCATGAATCATGATGGATCATCGGCTCTGATGAAGACGATACCGTCGAAACGTTAGCCGAAAATAAAAAAAATGTTATCAACCCTGTGTGAGATTATCAAATAATGAATACATATTGATTAATCACGACGAGGTTAAAAGAAAATCGGCTTTGAAATATCGTTAGGCTTTATACTAGCTGATAATGAAACCGAGTACTTCAGGGTAGATTGTCCTGAAAAAAAGTCGTTATCACCCGAAAATCACTGATGTCATCATACCCTGTATAAAAAGGCATCGTCGAGTGAGTATGGCTTATTGGAAAGAGATGCTCCACTGAGGAAGATCCGGATGGGTGCACAACGAAGCTGGTACCTCGAAAACACGAACGACTGTGGACCATCGACTCGGATCATCAGCTCCGATGAAGACGATACCGTCGAAGAACCTCATGTAAGCTTATCAAAGAAAGAATACATATAGTCATTTGCAGTTGGCGATTTCACAGTTAAGATACGGGCCGATCCGTTTAATCTAATTGTGCCAAGCAATACGACTTTAATCTTTAATTTGAGGTCCTGGAGAGATAGAACCGTAATGGTTGTGATACATGCCATGGAACGCCCACATGACCACTGGTTCGAAACCACGCCACCGTAATGAAGTATCCCTTCTCCCGGTCTTGGCAAAATCGTATTAGATTTGGATGAGAAAGGTCCCCACTGCTCCATAAAAGTTGTGGAAGGGCTGTGATAGAAATCTGGGAAACTTCTAGCGGAGTTATGCCAGGATTTCATATGAGAACCCTTCAACGACATTATTGAGGTGAACCCACACGCTAATCCGAAGACTTTCTTAGACAACAGGTGAGTGACAACAAAGTGAATAAAAGAATTGCCGCTATTAGCACAATATTGAAAGATAGGTTATACGAAGAAATAGACTAAGCAACGATTTTGCAATTTTTGAAAAGGCTACTTACCGATGTGGCGCAACCTGCGCAAGATCTTGTGCAGGCGACGGCGCATCAGGGTCAGCATGAAAGTAAACTGCTGCATTGTCGACGAGTTAGAGCCTCGTCAATTAGCGATGAATTCATGGCCAATCAAGTTCGAATGGGAAGGAAGTGCTGCCTAAGCTTTACTGTTCAATGTGACATACGCCTTCCGTGTTTTTTTTTTACCACATAGTGCTTTTCTTCTTTCTCAGTGAAGTCGAGCTTTTCTCCACCGCCAGCAACTAGAAGGCTCAGATGATCGACTTTGAATAAACCTCGGCATAAATAGTTGGTATATTTATGTCTTTACGAACTTTCCTTGTTGAACCGATGCAGGGTTGTTGTTTCTGTTGTCGTTGTTTTTGCTGCTGCCGCTGTTGTTCTCGTTCTGTTGCTGTCGTTTGATGGCTGACGCCTCGGCGACTTTGCCTTCCTCAGAGCCGTGCTATTGCGAGTGGAACGAGGAGGCTAGCTCTGCACGGCTATTAGAAAGGCGAAATCGCCGAAATATCAGCCAACAACAACAACGACTTATACCAACCTCGTATCAGACCAACAAGGACGGTTCGTAAGAACAAGATAACTGCTGGCCCACTCAATCAAATTCGCTAAGTTATGGGTTCTAAAAACTTCTTCCATGAAGAAAAATCACCTCTGAATTTTTGTTTTACATGTGCTTAAGAAAAATTAAGAATTAATTAAGAATTAAGAATTAAAATTAAGAAAACATTAAGAAAAATGAAATGAAACCATGAAATACAATAATACGTGAAATACAACCATGGCGATGCAGAGACATAAGCAAAACTGGAAACTCTAGTTGTGTTCTGAACTAATCAAATTCGCTAAGTTATGGGTTCTAAAAACTTCTTCCATGAAAAAAAAACACCTCTGAATTTTTGTTTTACATGTGCTTAAGAAAAATTAAGAATTAATTAAGATTTAAGAATTAAAATTAAGAAAACATTAAGAAAAATGCTGTTGGATAGTTGGTTTTCGTTTCGAACAACTAATGAGATTCGATAATAATAGACTACCATAGAAACTTGTTCTATGAAAAAAGCACTATTATTTCAGAATTAAAAGCTTAACTTCTGCTTTCTCCCAATTATTTTTTTCCATAGTAGGGCATTACGTGAAATACAACCATGGCGATGCAGAGACATAAGCAAAACTGGAAACTCTAGTTGTGTTCTGAACTCACGACTATTTTTTCCGAGAGCTCACATGTTAACCACTTCACCACTGAAGCGTTTGTCTTGCCTTTTTCTTGGCTAGCTTTTTATAGCAATTACTAGTTAACAGGAAAGATCTTGGGAGCACAAAGCGATATTGAACCTAGTTAAGCTGAAACTAAGCCGACTATTATTTCGTTTCTGTCAGAATTTGTGTTTGGACACAGTATTGACCAATACGCCTATAAGGGATCTGTAAAATTTTTACCCGAAATATAATCATATGATTGACGTTTTTGTCTGTACCATCGTTAGAGTAGTTTGTTCTAGTTGACCACACCGTGTGAACCTCCGGCGATTTGTGTATCCACAGCGTTGTAATGCGCAAATGAAGGAGCACCACCTGGCATTGGTTATATGTTTTTTAAGATGTTTCTCCATCGACTTAGACCGAAAATGATCCATTTTCTTGACGAAAATAATCGAATCCTGGAATAAATTGATGCTCACTATGGACTGATGTAAGGGCGCGTGTGGCGCAATGGTTGGAAGCATCCTGCAAAACACGGGGATTCGATTCCCGAGCCGATGGCCCACTATGCCTTTCATCCCCCGGGATCGGCAAATTGGTACCAGACTTGTCTGTGAGGATAACAGCAGTGACTCGATACATTGGTAGGCCACCGCCGCATACGCATTCAATCAACTTCAAACGATGCTTGATGAAGTCTAGTGAATGGCGCATGCTCAGAGATTAAACAACGCTGAGAGCTTCATCTTTTTTATCCTTTATGGATTGATGAAAACCCGTGCAAAAAATAAAAGAAGAAAAATAAAATAAAATAAAATAAAAAGCTATTATAAAAGTCATTTATTTTTTAACGATGGAATCCTGAAGTTTCGGAGTCCACGAACGTTTTATTTTGATTTTTCATCGAGGTGCGTAACTAATACGGCGAATCGATCCATAAAGTCGTGCTGTAGGGCACGATGGTGTCAGCAAAAATATAACTATGGGACGTTGCTGTGTTACCGTTAAGAAACTTTCCATTACATTCACAATTTTTCTGTGGTTTTAAAAAATATCAAAAATGTGAATATTAATGTCATAGCACGAATTCAACTACTGCGATTGTCTTGGCAGTCTTTTCTAGTGATGTGTTTTGCCTGATATCCACCAAGCGTTCTGGTTATCACAAAACCAGTGTCGTCGCCATTATACTAATGTGGCTTAGCGGCGAAAAAACGGGTTGTAAGAGACGGATAATCTCTTCACAGTTCGTTATGAGATGCATAGGGATGACATCTAGCAAGGTCTGGAGCGAAATGAGCAGCAACACCGCCTATTGCTGTTGGTAGTTCTAGTGAAGAACATCACTTGGACTGCAGACGCTATGAAAAGTGAAAAAATAGGTCAGATTTCTTCTTTGCATTTGATCGATTAGAATGCCACTTTTGCCATTCCATGTGATTTAAAATTGTAGAAGACGAACGTTAAGACATTCCGTTTTTCGTTGGAAATTAACTTTCCAAACTGAAAAGAACAACGCCTTTAGAGATTCACTGTATATCCAACGTAGATGGGAAATGCTGATTTACGACAAAAAGGTCATCTTGACACATTCAAGGCGACGGCTCATTTTGGTCCCCATTCGTTATGAGACCCACAGTGGTCACACCAGCTACGCCGTCCCATTGCAAATGACGTGCACACAGGTCACGTAGTTGCGAATGTGTTAACATGAATGCCCATCTGAGCCAACATTTCAAACTTCTTTTCCGAATCACAAACCAACGATATCCTTGGATTCCTGCTCTCGATAGTTTGAAAGTTTCCTGAACTTCCTTGCTATCTCAAAAGGTAAAACCTTGATACGAAGCTATGAAATGCATATCAGAGCACTAATTGTTATAGACAGAATTTCAAAAACAGGCATTCTCTTAACATTCATTCTTATCTGCCTCGTACTAGCTTATCAGTGAAGAAAAAAATACATGCTATAGACAGAGTTATAAATATCTTCGTCCCTTCTTTTCCTCTGAGGGACCTGGGTAATTAGGTAACACTCGAACCGTTGAAAAAAGCCATGCTCGCTTGTCCATCGTGTTTCTTCTTTGATGTCTCTTCTCTCTTCAGAGAAAACATAGTCGAAAAAATTTTCTACTATTGGTTAGTCAAGATTTAGAGGTACCATCATCGGCAACAACCTCATCGCAACCTCTGCTGTATAACGTCTACCTAGCTTCGCTTTCAGTTCACTTCATTCTCAATTTCAAATGTGTTCCAGTAAGGGCACTTCATCGAGGCTATTAATTGCCACATGGTGGAAACATTCCCTTGTGGGAAAGACGTAAATAATCAAATAAACAATTAGTGAAACGTCAAATAAATAAGTACCAACCAGAGTACTTAAGGTGATTGGATCGCCATATATACAGAATACAATAGAAGAATTGCGTTGCAAGCAAAAGTGCACAGAAGCCGATCACGACGATGATGATGAGCCATGCCCCCTCCATGAGGAGAGGAGCTACACAGATTGAATCTGAATCTCAGAAAACGCTCTAGAAAATCAGAGAATTTATCAACAACTCTTTACAGATAGGAATAGATAGAACTGGTATTCTAAAAGAGGCGATTTCATTCATAAAAAAAGTGGATTAATGTGGAATGGCTGTCTACATAGAAATCAATAAATCTTTTCGCAGCAGGTGAAAGTTTCCATGCAAGATAAGGGATTAATAAATCCTGAAGAGCTTACAAAAATCGATTGTGTCAGTTGTTTGTGTTTTTTGTGTAAACAAGGAAGAATTAATGAAAAATCATTGGCCTACGGTCATGCTGACGAATAGGGGCTTGAAAAACCTCACGCGGTTGCACAAAATATTCTGCATTCGCAACACTCATAGCTAATGAATTGAGAGAAGGCGAACGTCGATCGGAAACACTGCCAGTCTTGAAGTCAACGGAGCAATGACTTCACCACCACAAAACGCTTCCGCCACTGATGAATAGGTCGAAAACAATGAGCTGCGTCGTTAACGAAAAGCGAAGTTAACTACTTTAAGCAGAAGTAATAAATTGTTCAACCTTGTCGTTGATAATGTAATGGCTTAATTTTAAAAGTGAAATCTAAATTTGGCAACCACAAACGACAGTCATCGCGCTTCCATGTAAACTCTTTGCGGTTGGTCTCCACGTGACATATGTAGTGGAGGACTCATAGAAAGCGGCTCTGGGAAGGCGAAATCCGCCTATACGTCAGCTTGTGCGTAAATAAAGAATAAAATAACACATCGCATTTGCTCAACAAGAATATAGAGAATAAACTACAGTGTTTTTCGTGTATCCGCACTCCAGCTAACACACCGGCAAGTGGCCGGTGTACTGATAATGAGACTTGACTTACATACTAAATTGTGGATGCCAGTCTATGGTGAGTTTGTTACGATGAACCTTCTCACTACAAACAGGTCACTCATGGTGAAATACAATGCTTTGTTTGCTTGAGTTCAGGTGACGCTGTGTTAATTGACTCTTTGAGGCTCTGCGGTTCCTGGACTTAATTTGATAAGGAAAATAAAAATAATTTTTCCAAAATGGCAATGTGATAAGCGCAAGAGGGAGCTGTCGATAGTGTGCATGTAATAAAAGTAAACAAATAGTAATCATGACGAAAACAGAACATGAAAGGAAGGGCACGTAAAATCCCCAACAGTTCGTCCCGTAATTGAAGTCAGATATACCTCAGGCATTGATTGCAGGCCAAAAGCGATCTTTGCTTCTCTGAGACACAGGTGGATCCAAGGAAGAACTGTTTCTGTTGCGCTGATTTGGCAAACACCTTCTGTGCTTGCGAGGACCTATTCATGCATGGGTGCGCGGGTGTGTTCTCGTTTATGCGGATTGTATTCTACAAGTCTTTTCGGCCAAAGGCCTGCAATCGACTGACTGGGAAGTATTTAGGAGGCGGTTAATAGTCCCCTTTGACAGATAAGCTTCCACTTCTATTTTGGGAGAGACTTGCAAGCCACCCGCGAATAAACCCAGCAGCCAAGTTTAGAGCTCACCAAGCTATAAGTGGATGTCAAAAAGCCAAACACTGTAAAGTAAACGGACCTCACTCACCTGACTCCGATAAAGAAGAAAGGCTATTGAAATCTCAGATCCATTCTAGGCTGCCTAATTCGCAAAGGATCTGTAGCTACAATTACAATGAACGCTTGCATCTGAATCGTCGATAGAAGACTTGATCACACAGGATAGAAGGATAAGGTACGACGTCATAGGCTTGCCGAGACGAGAAGACGGCACCATCCAAAAAAAGCCGTCTACGACACCGAAAAAGAAACGTTTCTCTAAACATGCGAAAGTAGAGCAGTCGACATCTGAAGAACCTTCCGTCAGTCCTCACAAACACACTGGTTCAGCTCTTCACACGTTACCTGCCTGAATGCAAGATCTCTAGTCAGTGGAAGATGAGCAAGACCGTGCTATTATTCAAGAAGGGTGATTTCCACGATATCGGCAACTATCGCCTTTCATTCGAGTCATCGTACGCAGGATTGACCGGATATTGGTCGAAGGACAGCCATGTGGGCAAGCAAGGTGTTGTGAAGCACTCACTATGATGGGCCACAAATAACAAGACTCACTGAATTATCATGAAAGCACAAAAGACCGCTCTGTTCCATTTTCGTTGTTTTAGAAAGAGCTTTCGACTTAGTTGAGACAGAAGCAGTCATGGAAGCTGTGGATGCCTAACGTCAGTTTACAAAGATTCTCACTGAGCTATATAAAAATCTCACAACGAAGATGTGTCCCAAAAGACCGACTTTCTATAAATCCCAACATAAATAATCGATATATTCAATTTTATGTTCTTATAAACTGATCTTGTTGAGCTGATCCAACTATTAAAAATCAAAATGATTTTTTGACCTGGATGGGTCTCACTCGTCGTCTATCTTCAACAACACTCGGGCAGGCCCACTCCTAACAGCACGGTGAGTAGTTTCTGATCAATATGTCTCTTATTTTTTTTGTATGTTAGATCTTCGTTGACACATTGGTTTTTTCTCAGAATTATTAAGCTATTTTTGTGTAAAATACGTTGCTCTGAGGAAGGCGATATCGCCGAAAAGTTAGCCATCGACCAACAACAACAACAACAACAACGACAACAACGACGACAACCATACCAATCTAGCCTCAGCTTATCAAGATCAGTTCATCATTTATGATCATTCTACAACGATATTAACGTTGACGTCAAAAGAGGAGTTAGGCAAGGCGATACCATTTCGCCAAAATTATTCACAGCCACCCTCGAGAACATCCTACGAGCATTGGTGTGGGCCAACATGGGAGTGAAAATCGATGGTTAGCAATTACGCCATCTTCGCTTTACTGATGACATCGTTCTTATAGCTCAAAACATTAGCCAAGACGCGCGAATAGTTGCCGACTTTGATAAAACCTGTGGAAGGATCGGTCGTCGACTAAATCTCACAAAAACGATGTTCTTGAGGAACGGATTGGTTTCGTATGCCCCACTCACGCTCAACGGAATGAACATCACCGAACGCTCCAGTAATGTCTATCTAGGTCGGGAAATCAACAAGTTGAACGGCTTAGCTCCAGAGTTGAGCAGAAGGGAACGAGTAGCTTGGAAAGCTTTTGACAGCATCGAGGATGTCGTGAAGAGAACAAAGAACACACAACTCCGTGTCACGTTTCCGACTCAGCGGTACTTACTGCGAAATCAATATGATGAACGACTTAGCTCCAGAGCTGAACAGAAGGAAACGAGCGGCTTGGGGAGCATCGAGGATGTAGTGAAGAGAACAGAGAACACCCGACTCCGTGCCCACCTTTTCTACTCAACGGTTCTTCCTGCCCTAACGCATGCGTCAGAAACCTGGTCGCTACGTAAGCAGGATGAAAGATCACTCAGCGTTATCGAACGCCCAGTCGAAAGGATGATGCTAGGAGTATCCCGTTTCGCACAAGTAAGGGATGGGATCCGAAGCTCCGGCCTGCGTCAACGATCGAAAATCAAAGATGCAGCGCTACACGCCAAATTATCGAAGATAAGATGAGGCGGACACCTATTGCGCATCAACGACAAACGATGAAGAAAAGCCGTTGGCGACCCCGGGATGTCAAATGCACTGCAACAAAACCACTGACTCGATGGGAAGCCTAAAAGAAAACTATGATGCTGAAGGAGTTCATAGAGCTAAGCCTACTGGTCTACTCCTCCACGCAACAAGGAAAATGAAAGTTTCATTTTTTCATTTCATTTCCGCTTAACTCACTCGAAGATCAACAGGACGGCAGGTGATACAGGTGATCCAACTGCTTAGCTAAGAGTAACCATAAATTACTCTAGAGCCCGCGAAGCTACCCTTCGCTTGTCTTAAGCATGAAGGAAAACAAAATTAAGAGATATTCTTTCTTCTTTTAAGCAAAGGAAGGACCAAAAGCAGCTTGAGCGCCAGAAATGGAAGAATAAGACTTTTACTCGTGCTTACCTGAGTTACCCGGTGAATAACAGATTTATCGATAGCACCGATGATGCAGTTGTCAAAAAAACTAGCTCATATTGTCACATGTTGTGAAGGCTGAGTGAACTGAGGTTAATTCACACAGGAGAAACAGAAAGATTTGAAGATAAGCTCAAAGAAGTTTAGTTCTTGGTGCATTGCAAATGACACAGTAAAAGTGACGAGAGCTAGAAAAAGTAAAGCCAGTTAAACAAAACTAGTAAAAACAATCGATGAAACGAAAAGCACTAGTGCTACGCTTTCAAAAAGTTCATTTTATTGTTTTTTATTGTTGGGTCACTAAAGGCTTCAAATAATCATAATAATGCCTACGTGATCATAATGTAAAACGGATATAAAACAGTATATTCTCAAATGGAAATAGCACGTGAATCTGAACGAGCGAAAAGTTGAAGTGGAAAACTTCGTTTTAAGTGAAAAACGACGAAAGAATGTCAGGCCATGTGGATAGAACTATGCGATTCTCGACTTTCGAAGAGACCCGAATGGCAAGCTTATAGTGAGTTTAAGGTAAGGTTTTCTATTAGAAATTCAGATCTGTTCGCGACTATGCACTTCTGAGTTATGCTGAAAGCCGGACGACTAGTAACTAGGTAAGGAAAAAAAAACAGACAGGTTTCAGACATATGGAAGCATGAATCTCTGTGCTTGTATGACCGCCGTAGGACCGCAAGCCAACCGTTACGGGAGTGTGTACATAGTATATCGAGTTTTGTGATTTTAAACCACATTTACAAACGTGTGGCAGAATTTGCGGTGAGAATAGTTTGATGCCTTGTGAGAATGTCTTACAACAATCACATGTCACCTTAATAATCTAAGAAAATGTGGTAAAAATACTTGGACCTATGAACAGTTCACGGATTACTTCAACTTTAGAAATACGCCATAGTGGCACAAGGTAATTCTCTCTTACTAAACCTCTAAAGAGATGCATTTGATCTATAACTTGTTCGAAAAATGGAGGTACTTTTAGCTATACTCAAACATACAACGAAGGTGAGTAAAAGGATAAAGGATAAAGCCCTCGGCGTTGATCCATCCCTGAGGGATGCGCCATGCATTCGACTTCATTAAGCATCGTTGTAGGTGATTGAATGCATATCTGGCCCAATGGTTTGCGGTGGCGTATTGATGCATTGAGCCAGTGCTGCTTTTCTCCCAAATAAGTCTGCTACGAATTTGCCGACCCCAGAGAGATAGAAGACTTGGTGGACCATGGGCGCAGAGATCGATTCTACGTTTGTGTTGCAGGGCGCCTCCGACCACTGCGCCACACGCCACGATGAGGAACCTGTGCTTAAATGCGCTTTGGATTTTGTTTTATAGCGTCTATAGTACCACTCGCATATTACGCGCTAAAAAAAACTAGATATAAATCATACAAGTAGAGATTACCTAGAAAAGTTGAAATTTGAGAGGAATCCTGTGACTTTTCTGTCAGTATGTTTTTCTCCGCCGTTTACTAGTGGAACGCACGAGAAAGTAGCAACGGAGTGAATCGCTCTGAAATCAATCGACGAGTCGAAATTTGGATGAAACATCAGATTGAATGTTTTCCACAACTAATATTTAGTGAAATCTTAGTATTGCTAAAAGAATAAGCTCATCAACTAATTTTTAACATAGCAGTCGAAATCTCTAATATGCAATCCTCATGTCTTCCAAGCAACCAGATGTACATTCTGCGGACAGAGTTCAATCGTAGCAGAAACCGCATGTTCGATTTTGGACCGTGTAAACGTTATTCTCATCAAGTTTGCTCAGCTCACTTTTTTCCTGAACTACAGCTGCATTGATAACCAGATTTCTTTCATTTTAGCGATAGTCGATCATGAATGAAGAATGTAACCAGTGTTGGTCGATCTTTCAGGAATGCTTCACGTGATCAATTCTAATTATTATCATAGAAATGCTTGAACGTGAAACCGGTTTTGATGTGTATCATATTAGTGCTTTTCTCCTCCACCCGACAAATCCGATACCAATTTTCCATTCCTGGAGGGATAGAAGGCTTGCTTAGCCGAGGGTGCGGCCAGCAAGTATGTTGCAGAGCACTTCTGAGTACTGCGCTACAAGAGCCCAAAACCTTTGATAGAGAACCTATGTCGCATGCTTGTTCGTTTCGACAGCTTTATAATTATGGCACCAAGCAATGAGATGACTTATAACCAAAATGACGCCTATAAATTCGAGCTAAACTCGACAAAACTTCAGTATTTAGCCATCTCCGGCCAAAATATGTTGATGCTGTAGATCATCGGCGCGCGATATTAGCAATAATATCAAGGGAACCATGCCAAGACTTCCTAAATGAGCCAAATACATTACACCAGATTGAGTGTCACAGACTTGAGCATGGCACTTTGTTGCATGGAAACCGATCCTAAATTGTTAAAGCACGAACCGCATTTGTGAGAAGATTATTTGAAGTCATAAATTTATCACAAATAAGTGCTCTATACAAGAATTTATGTTGACTGAAATACCGAGGAATAAGAATAGTGAAATGCGGTAATCTTCCATGAAAATTATACCTTGGTAATTTTTAAACGAAGTCGAATAAGGCGCACGTAAGGCGCCATGAAGAAGAAAAAACACTTTGATCCCGTACGTTTCTACGAAATCACACTTTACACTATGCTGACTGAAAAAGTCTATGAAAACCCTATCATTTCTACAAAGGCATGTTCCAGTCGGACCTTAGCACAGTGCGCTGAGATTTTAAGCAGATGAATGGATGATATCTGAGCAACGGATAATTGCTGATTAACACAATGAAAGGGTTGAGGACAGAAAAGGAGTGAGTTAAATCACCGAATGGCATAACTTTATGTTAAAAGAGCCATTCCTGTTAGTTGCTGCATGATTGAGACTCAACTACTACAGGGCTTTGTAGAGAAGCTGACGGATATTGCACTACGAAGATTCTGACGAAGCCTCTTAAAACTATAAAAATCTATCTACGTTGAAGTCATTACAACAACGATTGTTCGAAGTCATCAAGTCATTCAAATTCTTGCTCGTAGGAATTGTTGAAACGAGTTCATCGTCAGTTTTCCCTTTCTGGAATAAATGGCATACACAGCGACGCTCAAAATGGAAAACGGTATGGCATTACAAGAAAGCTGGGGAGTAAGTATGGAAGAGAGAGGCGAATTGTGTTCGAACACTCTCGAAGGTGTCTCCACATTGTGTAGAGACCTTTATTTAGCAGATGACGAGCTTTGAAAAATCTAACGAGCTAGAAGCAAAGAATGAAGAACTACTTTAAATCGTTGTGTCTGTGATAATAATCGACGTCTGTTTCGTGTTTCCATTATGAAAACATCATAGAAGCTTTATGCTGGAAAATAGGTGTTCATGACATGAGCAGACTACTAAGCATCTCGAGTGCTCGTAAAAGCTGTATATGTCCAGAAGGTTATTTACGCAGCGGAAATTTTGCTCATAGACGTCATCTCCATCCACTCCATTCTTCCGCGAGTGTCAATATTATATATACATATTATACATATATTACATTACATACATATTACATTACATATATATATATATATATATATTATACATATAATACATTACATATTATATATTAAATATATATATATAATATTTTCCCACTGGGCTACTCTTGCACGCGATAGGGAAAAATGGAGGATTTACTGGCGCCCGCTCGAGTCACTCGACGATCAGCGGGACTACAGGTAATACAGGTGATATATAATATGTTAGTCTATATGTACACTTGAAATGCAAATATACACAATGTTTAAACACAGAATAAATAAAGTACACAGCGCATGCAGCGCAGTGGTTAGCGGTGCCCTGCGAAATACATTAGGACGATCCCCTCACCCCACGCTCACCAGCCTTTCATCTTTCCGAGGTCGGCAAGTTGGTAAAAAAGACATGTCTGGGAGGATAGGGGCACTGACTCGATACATCGTTATGCCGCTGTAAATCATTGTATAAGCCAGTTATGCTTTCAATCGCCTCCAATGATGAATGATTAATGAAGTCGAATGTATAGCGTAGCCGTAGGGATTGATCAAGGCAGGACCTCATCTTTTTTGTATAAAGCACACGCATATAAAGAATAGACAAAGATATAAGCACATATATACATATTTTTACACACATATATGTATACATGAAAAAAGGCAAGAAGCGCGGCATTATAGTGATAATACATACGTAGTCGCTGGGGCTCGAACCACTGTTGAATAAGCCAAGACCCGCCTTCCTCAAGATATCGGAAAATTGGTGACAGACTCGTCGCAAGGAGTTCCTTCCGATCCAGAAATGTGTGAGATTGCCTGTGGTCGTGGAATGAGAGCACGCTAACCAGCTACCATTGTTTTTCAAGAAGATATTCAACCAGCAATCAGCCATATTCACGAAGACACTCTCAGGTGGCAGCCAAGCTCATCAGCAAATCGCAGGAAGCTTGCGAATGAAGGATGAAAGATTAATTGGATGACAGAAGTGCTTGGATCAGTATATTATGCTATGATGAGTCACGCAATAGATAAAATAAGTAAATCAATATATGTCTTGTTATAAACACGAGCCGAACATAAAAATGCAGAATTATGTTCTTTGTGCTAACTATACTTCAAAGGACAGCTTCTAGGAGTCTCTTTGCTATCTATCAATCACCGTCTTTTGAAATGCTCTTTCTAGTTACCTGGAGAAACACTGCCAGAATATGAAGGTGACTGAACAAACAGGAAAGTGTTTGCAGCACAGCTGGTTGAATAGCACCCCGAGGGTGAATTATGTTTTTAACTTATTGCTGAGTTTCTCTTTTAAATTGCAAGCCGTGGTCACTGGTCGATTTAGTTTCTTATATCCCGTATTCTTTCTTCGCGAACATTAATCCTCGCTTGGAAATCCTTCTTCAGTGGCACTGGAGATGCTCGTGTAATCAGTCTTCTTTTCATTTACTGTAGAGTGTTCACTATCTTGGGAAGCGCCCTGAATATTTTCCCTTCCCCATTGGTAGGTCTCAAATAGAATGAGAACTTTACCTTCGTCGAAAAAATTTTTTAAAGAAAATGTCATTGATTTGATTTTGATGGAAAGGTGGCAGAAATAGTCAAGGATTAACACTGCAATCTTGCGTAGTAACTTTTCTAAACTTAATAACTCATAGTATTCATGCTAGTGCGCACCTTTAGTAGTGCTTAACAGCTTCATCGGAGTTGGAGTAGAGGTTGGCGGATGAGGGTTTCCGAAGCAAACCGTCACCGAAGCGTTGCCCAAGCGAAAAAGTAGTTCAACAACTTTAGAGTCTAGTAAAAATAGGACTGTGCTATTCTCGAGCACGACGAACTAGCCGAGACTACGTTCCAACCAACAACCGCTAGAAGAGCGCTGGTGAAATTGTAGTGCTATTCTCTCCCTTTGATAGATCCTAGGAAGATCAGGTGCATGACGAGCATGAATAGAGTTTGTTGTTGTCCGCTTGAGTTTCTCGATAATCAATTAAGAGTGATGAACAGCGTATGGTTAGAAAATGCAAAATGCTGAGGCGTTTGCTGTGTCTGGCTAACATTAAGATGTTTGGGATTCTTTTCAAATTCGCACCTTAGTGCAAACTTTTTGGTACAGGAGAACAAATGAGTACCTACAAAAAGTCGGTATATGCGTATCTTTCAAAATATATTTAAAATCGCTAAATGCTTTTATGAAATAGGACTCAGTTGGTCATATCGTCCTCAAGCGGTTTGCCGACTAATCAAAGGATTCGGTGCCGTCACAAAAATCGGTCGCTGCTGTCCTTGACGAATCTGATTCGTAAAGCAGTTAACCCACTTCCGATCCACAAAAACAGATGACATGGTGAGGACTCAGGAACGTTGACCGGAGCAATTTACAGATTACATAACTTCTAGTAGTAACCGTACTCGTGCAAAAATCTATAAACGAACAAAATAAGTGCTGAGATCCTCACGATGATTTGAGGAAAAGGACCATCGGTGTTTTTAAACAGGTGAGTTTGCGAAATTTCATTCTGTGTTTACAGGCGTCAAACTTCCAATGGACGCTACTGGCAGCTTTAGCGATTACATGTGGGATCTTTTCTATTCTGCATTTGGAGAAAGCTCTTTGCGGTTGGGCCGTTTAGTAGAGCGAGCAACCGCGATCGCCATTTCCCCTGAACGCTTTCAAATTAACTTCCATTTTGCCGTGCGTAGCATTAGGTACCTTCCAATATTGTTAAGATGAAAAACTTGTCGTGGAAATGAACTAAAGGCAGTGGAATATGCTTCAACCATAAGTCTTTGAGAATACAGCTTCATTGGTACGAAATGACACAAAAATAACAAGTTAAAAACCAAAAAAAATATGGCAACTTTTGTACTATTGTAAAAAAAATGTAAGCAACAATTAAAGAAGTTCAGAATATGGAGCAATTATAATAGGGATACCTTTCGATTGGGAAATAGGCACAAGACTTGTCTGGGACAAATTCACTCGTTCTAATTCATATAGGAATACATCACCACGGAAATCTCAGAATTTCATTCGAGATTCCACTCCACCACCACCCAAAGGAATTCATGATGAAAACAAAAGATTCTTAAAAAGTAGTCCAACTCACAAGCAAAGGAAGTTCGAAGACATTCGAGGATGACGGAAACGAGGAAATGAATAGAAAGCAAGAGGTGCTAGGATCTAAACACTATGATCGTTGCGATTCTGGGTCATGTAACAAAATAATTAATGATCAAGATTAACCCTTTTAGCATCTGTAGTGTAAATGTCCACGATTACTTGATTATTCCATTACTGCAACGTAGTGTAGTATCTTTTCCTTTCCAAGCACATGGTCTTTAACTTGAATCGACAGACGGAAGTTAAGCACTTTGATGCAGAACTATTGGTAGTAAAATGCTCTTAGAAAAATAACACGATCTATCAATGGGGATTTCTAACTTTTTTTGTTGAAACTAACTTCAGTTTAACTAAATACATATTATGTGATTTACTTCTAAGTCACTGTCCTCTCAAATAATTTATACAGTAGTAATAAATGTGAATGATTGAATAACGTCATAAGAGAACATGACGGTGGTGCTGACTTTTCGACAGAAGTATAATCAATAATTCTAAGCAGAGTATAAATATAATTTTTTTCCTGGTTGTTTCTATATTGCAGAAGTAATTTGGAGCTTTTGGCCACAAATATCAGCAACACGTTCTTAAGGAACACCACGCGAACCGATAATTCTTCTGAAAGCGGAGTGCTTGAGGACCTAAAGGCTTCATTGATTCATAAAAGAAAGTCCGCCTCACCGATTTCGAGCTACATAACATTTTCTCGTGGTTGTTTCTATATTGCAAAAATAATTCGAAGCTTTTGGCCACAAACTTCAACAGCAGCATTAGTGAGGAACACCACGTCGACCAAAGAAAATTTCACCTGTTGCATGGCATTAATCTTCGAAATATGTGTTTTAGAGAGGAAGGATGAGAAAAGAGAAAGATACTTAGGCTAAGGAAAACTCTCCCTTACTCGGGATTAACAAATTTTTTGTTTTTTTTTTTGGAAAAAGCATATCGATTCACTAGGAGTTGGTGTTTGTTTCTATAAATTTAAAGCTCCAAGTCGTTTTCGTTCTCGTACGAGTCACGTGTGCGTCATGTTGCTGTGGATGTTTTAGCAAAGCAAAGTAACTAAGACGGTCATGAAAACAATACAGTTGACGAATACACAATAACTCTTGAAGGCTGAGTATAAACTGCTTGCCAAATATAAAGAGTTCCCAAGGAATAATTAGGCTGTCGCTGCAGCAGTACAGAAGAATTTGGTGGCTACTAGCATATTTTCGATAATGTTTCAGAAGAAGAGTTACTTGAATCAAATGCTTTGCAATTAAGGCCTGGTTTGGGTCTCGTTATAGGAGTTGAGCTTTTTTGAAACTTCTATACTACTTTACTATTTTTGTACAATTTTTTATATTTTTACTTAGCAAATACAAGGTGTCATTTTATTTCTTTATTTACGTGCGAGTTGACGTTTCGGCGGATTTGGTCTTCCTTTTTCTCCTATTGGATGTTCTATATTTCTTGTTCGCCTACTTTTCTGTTCATTCTGGTGGATTTCAAAAAATGACATGAGGATTGAACATTTTGGTTCTCACTGATTTCAGTTCAAACATCGATGATTAATTCTTAATTCACAACCTTACAGCGTGCCTCGAAGCGTAGATCGCTATTAAGACTGCATTCTATCGATTTATAGCCCTCTTCAAAAGAAAATCGAAAAAGTAAAGAAGTCATCCAACCACTATACAGCTGTCGAAAGCAGAGGAGAAAATATTATTGATTAAAAATCATTCAGCACACTATTGTGGTGATTGTGAAAAACTATGAAAAATGAGAGCTAGAATTCTTATGCTGACCTAATGCAATAGAACTTCATTACCACTAAATCTTCACTAATCGCAATACTGTTATTTCACCATGGAGGGTAAAGCTCTTCGCATCGATCTCGCCAATCTCGCCACCATGCATGCGACTTCATTAGGCAGCGTTTGAGGGGATTGAATGAATATCTAGCTCTTATAACGTCTTGTAGTGGCCTACCGATGTATCAAACCAGCGCTGCTACTCACTTAGACAGGTCCGGCACCAATTTGCCGACCCGGAGGGATGGAGGTCTTGGACTTGGGTGCGGAGATCGATCCCAAGTGTACTGTAGGGCGTCCCGACCGCTGCGCTACACGCACCCGTGTTTAATTATATTTATACGAAAAACACATAAAATATCAAAAGATCAGAACTGAAGATGCAGCGCAAAAACATTTTTCCACTTTTAGGCTTTTCCGCATAAATTTCTTTGAGGGAAATGCCCACGCATATGTCTTATCTCCACTAGTCTTCGATGGTATTCTATGTCACCTTCTGTGTTAGAGGGTATTGGTTGTCAAGATATCTCCTTCCTCTTGCATTCGCCTTTGCCTTATGAAAACTGCCTCTATATCTATACATATGCCGAACAAGAAAACGACGCATTTACCTCTGTATCATCTGGCTTGCATCACTCTCTCACAGTTTGTGTTATGATTCCACAAACTGTGTGTGTGCCGATATAATATCCATTCGTTTTGTAACTGGCTGTTATGCACTGCATACGAACTAGCCTCATTGGAAAAGCACGGAGAGTACTATAGTTTCCGTGTAAGACCTTTCATTTTCACTGTCTAGCAAGAATGAAGTAATAATTAGGTCGAGAGATCGAATGCATTTACTCTTATCCAAGCATCCGGAGAAAAATGTCGAGATCCTTATAACTATGGGAAACTTGTTAACCGCACCAGGATGCCTGTAGCCTGGTGGTTAGAGGTGCCTTGCAATAAACACTGCACCGACCTCTGGTTCCATTCCGCACCATTCAAACAGCAGCCCTTCCATCCTTCTTAGGTCGGAAAATCGGTCGCATGCTTCTCGGAGAGGAAAGATTCACTGACTTCGTACATCTCAAAGGGCAAATTTAACTAATTCCATGTTGCAGAAAGAACTATGACTACGAAGTAGAAAATCAGGCATGGAAGTACAGAAAAGAATAAAAATAGAAGAAGAATCTTGGTGAACCAGGTACACAGAAATTCTAAGCGACTAAAAAGCCTCGACTTTTGGGAAGATTTTTAAAGTCGTAGAAAATAAAGTGTTGGTTGTGGAAAAAATTCCGCTCTATATTTCTCAGGCAGTGACGCTAATCTTGTAATGATGTGATTGTTAGTAACATGTTTATGCAAAATTGATTGCTTTATAGACGAACTAAATCTGCATGAAAGGTTATATGAGCGGCATTAGACTTGTTTTTCTTCACGAAACTACTGCAGCAAGCTCCTAATGAAGACGGAAATCACCATGTCGGAATATGCGAAGCTCTAATGGACATCTAGAGTTCATAGAAGTTGTTTTCGCTCCTCCTACTAAATACGAAATAGTGCATGTCTAGCAGAACTCTCCAACTCAAGGAGAGACACCTTGTTTTTCCTATCATTTTTCGTGTTATTCCTGACCTTGCTTTTCTGTGACCTGCTTTCTAAATGAAAATTTACGGGAGAAGTGTTCTAGTGTCATGAAAAATATACGTCACGACATTGTGGATAAAATTCCTTCATCTTAACACCTTCCTAGATACGTGGTTTAAAGCAAGGAATGCTTCACTGCGATCTATTGTTTATCCCGCAGATTTCAAATCTGTTTTTCAGACGCCTCGTTTTCTTAAAACAAAAACTGAAATCACATTCAATAACGTAACAACTCAGGTAATAAAGTAGACCACAATCGGAGCTAACCACGACGAAAAAACGCTTGGTAGGCAAAAGTTTGAAGTCAAATTAGGTTTTGTAGCTTAAGCTTTTTTTCTGTTATGGAGTGTTATATGATTTATTTTATGCATTATTAAGACCACTTTAATATCGAAGAGACCAATACAAGAAGTGTAGTCGACTCACAGATGATCCTTTAGGTTGTCTTGCCTCTTCATGAATGACATTGTCGACTGGAGAAATTTCCCAATCGCTGCACTAAGTGAAGCACTGGGAACATAGCAAATTTATGGGCCAAATTTTCCCTTATTTCTCTAAATATGCGATTTTTTAAAATGTCGTTTTTGCTCCGGATGTTTTAGTCCAAATTTAGGATTTAGGTAGCGCACCTCTTATACATGACTTGCATCGCACTTTTGGACTTTGCTCCACCCCCGCGACATCGCTTAACAAACCGCCACATGGAATCTAAAATTTAGCACCAAACTTAATTGAATGTATAATCTATCACTCAAGGATTGGTCAACCTTAAGCGTTTTATTTGATACTATTTTGATCTAAATTTAATAAAATTCCTATGTGATGGAAAGGACGTTTACGGGAATAACTAGTGGACTAAGAGGGATTGGCAGTTGATACCAACAAAACAATTAGAAAAAGTATTATGTCCTACAGGACTAAATTTTGTTTATTTTCTCCATCCATTGCTTAAGACACGACTTCGATGACAAGAAGCGAATCAAGGAACGACTGGCTAGCTTCAATACCACAGCACAGAACGTGTATGCTCTGTAGTTCTATTTTTCAAAAAATAAAGTCTGCTGCTACCAGTTGAGATACCCATGTTTAAAGATTGAATGACTCTTTATACGAAACCATATTCGAAGGCATATAACGACTCATAGCCTATTCGTTTCTCAGTAGATTGTAAATCAATTTCCTTAACAAGACTGTTTTTGTTTTTCACACAAATCATAGCCTGCCACTCACTGGATGCCTCAAAAGTACATTGTGAGGTCTGATGAAAAGATAAAACAGAGGGCGGACATAGTAAAACCACTTCATGGTTTAAGGAATCAAAAGGAAAATTGAAAATGATGAATGCAGGACTTCCCGGCGAAACGCTGATGTCTTCGTTCTTGACGTTAGCCAACTATGTTTACTTTGATCTCATCTCAGCATTTTCGGCAGCAAAAGTATTCGTTCTCATCGAGCGCGATAAACATAGCAGGAGGACTGAACATAGCGTCGTACTGAAGTCATATCCTTGGAGACGTAAGGATTTTCTGGAAATGAAGACCACAGACGAAATCATCAAATTCACCAATGTTTTTGAAACCAATTTTCTTGAAGAATCATCCGTTCTTACAATGATTTTTGCTTTTCGTTTAAGATTTTAGATCTCCATTGTTGATCATCTGTGCTGGTGATAATGTGAAAATTTTAGTAGGTTAAAAAACAAAAGACGGCACGCATACCCTGTTGCACTAATGGTTAAAGGTGCCTTCCAGTGTATAGGGTCGTTAGCACGATGCCACACTCTAGACAAAGAAAGTCATGCTTTCCGTGGCTGACAAACTTAACCTGCATGTGAGGTCTGATGAAAAGATAAAACAGAGGGCGGACATAGTAAAACCACTTCATGGTTTAAGGAATCAAAAGGAAAATTGAAAATGATGAATGCAGGACTTCCCGGCGAAACGCTGATGTCTTCGTTCTTGACGTTAGCCAACTATGTTTACTTTGATCTCATCTCAGCATTTTCGGCAGCAAAAGTATTCGTTCTCATCGAGCGCGATAAACATAGCAGGAGGACTGAACATAGCGTCGTACTGAAGTCATATCCTTGGAGACGTAAGGATTTTCTGGAAATGAAGACCACAGACGAAATCATCAAATTCACCAATGTTTTTGAAACCAATTTTCTTGAAGAATCATCCGTTCTTACAATGATTTTTGCTTTTCGTTTAAGATTTTAGATCTCCATTGTTGATCATCTGTGCTGGTGATAATGTGAAAATTTTAGTAGGTTAAAAAACAAAAGACGGCACGCATACCCTGTTGCACTAATGGTTAAAGGTGCCTTCCAGTGTATAGGGTCGTTAGCACGATGCCACACTCTAGACAAAGAAAGTCATGCTTTCCGTGGCTGACAAACAATTAACCTGCATGCGAGCAGCATAACCCCGACTTGATATGTTGGCAGGCAACTTCAAGTGAACGTCTGGTGCATTCCTTACGGAATGATCAACGTTGAAACACTTGCCTTTTATTACAGTAGCATAACTTTTATTTACTGCCTATTCTTTTTTCAAGGCAGAGTTCGATATGACAACGACACAATACGACTACAACGACAAGGATGCTAAGAGATGAACAAAACAACTTCATTCGCGCTTCGTGCTCGCGATCGCTCCTACCAGGGTTCATGTGCATCCAACACACACCGTTTCTTCATCTTCCCTTATTTTTCCGTCATCCCTAGGCCAAATAAAAAAGTACTGTCAAACGAGATTGCGAGTTAAATTTGTGGCAATCAATAACATCTTTTGAAATTAAGATTAGAGAGCTTCGTTGTAGTGGCTGGCACAATTGTTAATATGTTTCCTTTGTGAAAACAATTTCTCCTTCATTTGGCATGCATTAGACGTTGCATCATTCATCCTGAGTAGGAAGCCATTGCCCTCGAAGTAAAGCGCTGAAGATCACCACCAACAACAACAACAACAAGAACAAGGCCATAAACTAATCAACACAGTTACCACCGTGTAACCGGAAACCGGAATGGAACTTGTGCCACCTTCATTGATTTTGTGAATAACGTCCTTCTATTCAAATTATATTCATGCGATTGAGATATAGAAGAGCAGCAGTGGCGAGTTGAAATACAGGTCATAATTTTGCGGTTAGAGAGGTCGTTCCTACCAACTAGTCCAACAATTTAACAAACACTCGTTAACTTTTCAATTCACTGCAACATTAATGTCTCTACATGTTGAACTAAGATAAGAGAACACCAAGGCTTCATCTTTCTGGCACACAGGATGGAAAGGAGTTCAATATTTAACATGAGGACTAAGATAGGATTAACCAGGTGCTCATCTTCTAGCCTTCGTTACTGTTTCTGGTGTCGAATCAGCCACTGTGATTAAACCATTGGTATAAGCTGGGTTTCCTGATGAAAAGATCGAATTTGGCCTTCTGTAGATGGAGCATCGAGGGCAACAAAAGGCGCTAACTAACCATGACATACTCGAAAAGCACCAACAGGGCTGAATAAAGTAATGAATAAATAACATTTAACGGTTATATTGCGGCACTTCAAGAGCATTAATAAGAGCGCCTTGACTACTTAACTCGCACGCCGCAACATAGGCTTATATGAATTTTGCTAATTGATAGATGAGCATAGAATAAGTGCCACAGTACGGCGTAGCAACAACCCTGGCATTTCAAAATAGAGCACTCATGCGTCTCCTAATCCAACAACGCTCGCCTACGAATTCGAAAGGCCGTCTTCTTGAGGTCATTACATTGGATGAAACTTAGCTCATGAAAGGGATGTCGACACGGGCCAAGAGTTATTCTGCAGACCACATATGCAGTACCATAATAAATTTGTATCAAATACACAACTATGACATGAAGGCATTATGTATCATCATCACCTGTGCATCTCCTATATAACCCATAGTCCTGCTGATCGTCGAGTGACTCGAGCGGGCATTAGTAAATCTTCCATTTTTACCTGTCGCGTGCAGGAGTAGTCCAGTGGGTATTGCTCGCTCTAGGAACTCTTCGAGCATCATATCTTTCGTTTAGGCTCTTCGTGAAGAACGCGTCTTCCTGCAGTGCGTTTGACATCCCGAGGAATCCAGTCACTAACGGCTCTTGTCCATCGGATCATTCATACGCATTACGTGTCCAGCCCACGTTATCTTCGATTGCTTGACGTACAGAACGGCATCTTTAATTTTTGATCGTTGATACAGGTCGGAATTTCAGATTCCTTCCCTTAGTTGTGTGACACGGGATACTCCTAGCATCGTTCTTTCGACAGCGCGTTCGATAACGCTGAATGATCTTTCATCCTACTTGCGTAGCGACCAGGTTTCTGACGCATACGTTAGGGCAGGAAAAACAGTTGAGTCAAAAAGGTGGGCACGAAGTAGGGTTATGCTGGTCTTCCACTGAGTAGGAACCTTGCATTCGGACAGGTAAGGTGTCAAGAGCCGAGCCAGTGTGTTTACGAAAACTGGCTGAAGGTTGTTCAGGTGTTCTGATCGTATTCTTTTCGTTCCTCGTGCTGTTCGATTTCTCATCCACGAAATAGCATGTCGTATTTCGGAAGGAAGAACCGGTGCTACAACATATCCATCCTCCTTTATGAATTCATCGTTTTCTTTCTCAGCAATCGCGAGGTTGTTAGACAGCATATCAGTTTGCTTCCATACAAATAACACACACACAACACAATCGTAGCTGACGTCTCGGCAAAATCTCCTCTTTTAGAGCGTGGAAGGGTACACTAATACGCAAATTAATAAGGCAAACGCTACAATAGAACATACAAAAAGATGGAAATCTGCATGATAATTACAAGATCTACGGTTTCTCGGCTTTTGTAATCCATCGCCGAGGTTAATAGAACGTCGATCCTGGGTGCTATTACAACATCCTCCTTTACTTCATATGACGGAAAGTAGACGTGGTTATCGAAGAGATCTGAGTAGTATTCGTGAATGATTTTCTCCATTGATATTCTGGACGCCGTAACTGTTCCGTGTGGACGTCGGAGTACAATCACCTTGGTCTTGCAATTCGCGAAGCGTCAGTGGGCTTTGCGGATGCTTTTCCCAGCCTCTGCAACTTCGACCATTACTGCTGCTCTTGTCTCTTCAAGATTTTTTCATCGCCTGTCTGCATAGTTTTGCATGTTCGGACGATAGCTCGCGGTTGCCTGCAGCTCGGCCGATTCTACGCTGGCGTATAAGCTCGAGTGTTTCTGGAGACAGACTTCTCTTGGTGACTTATGAACTCTCTGCTTTCATAGCGCTAAAGTGAAGATGTTCAATGAGCCGATCGTATTCTTCGGCGATGTTATCGACAACGGCATCTTTCCGACAGCTGACTAATAAGTTGAATAAGTCCCAATTTGTAGTGGTTTTGGGACTTCGTTTCTTGAATTTTGCTGTTTTTTTTCTCTTTTCTGCGAGAAGTGGAATCTTGCACGAAGGAGACGGTGGTCTTTACTTCATATGACGGAAAGTAGACGTGGTTATCGAAGAGATCTGAGTAGTATTCGTGAATGATTTTCTCCATTGATATTCTGGACGCCGTAACTGTTCCGTGTGGACGTCGGAGTACAATCACCTTGGTCTTGCAATTCGCGAAGCGTCAGTGGGCTTTGCGGATGCTTTTCCCAGCCTCTGCAACTTCGACCATTACTGCTGCTCTTGTCTCTTCAAGATTTTTTCATCGCCTGTCTGCATAGTTTTGCATGTTCGGACGATAGCTCGCGGTTGCCTGCAGCTCGGCCGATTCTACGCTGGCGTATAAGCTCGAGTGTTTCTGGAGACAGACTTCTCTTGGTGACTTATGAACTCTCTGCTTTCATAGCGCTAAAGTGAAGATGTTCAATGAGCCGATCGTATTCTTCGGCGATGTTATCGACAACGGCATCTTTCCGACAGCTGACTAATAAGTTGAATAAGTCCCAATTTGTAGTAGGACTTCGTTTCTTGAATTTTGCTGCTTGCAATTCGCGAAGCGTCAGTGGGCTTTGCGGATGCTTTTCCCAGCCTCTGCAACTTCGACCATTACTGCTGCTCTTGTCTCTTCAAGATTTTTTCATCGCCTGTCTGCATAGTTTTGCATGTTCGGACGATAGCTCGCGGTTGCCTGCAGCTCGGCCGATTCTACGCTGGCGTATAAGCTCGAGTGTTTCTGGAGACAGACTTCTCTTGGTGACTTATGAACTCTCTGCTTTCATAGCGCTAAAGTGAAGATGTTCAATGAGCCGATCGTATTCTTCGGCGATGTTATCGACAACGGCATCTTTCCGACAGCTGACTAATAAGTTGAATAAGTCCCAATTTGTAGTAGGACTTCGTTTCTTGAATTTTGCTGTTTTTTTCTCCTTTCTGGGAGAAGTGGAATCTTGCACGAAGGAGACGGTGGTCTGATCCCGTGTGGAATTCCGCGACAACAGAGACGTCGGTTAGGGAAAACCTTCAATTTACTATGATGTGGTCTATTTTATTATTGTACTCTCCGTTGGGAAACTCTGACGTCCAGCGTTGCTAGTGCGGCTTCTGTAATTGCGAGTTGCAATGGATGGTCTTGGACGCCATGATAAACTCAGATAGCCGCTCACCCTGTTCGTTCCATTCTAATCCATGGGACCTAATGTGACGTTCCTCACACGTTCTTCTTGGTCCAATATTGGCATTGAAATTTCCAATGATGACCTTGAAAAATGTATGGTCTTTTTTGTAAAACTTCTAGAAGTCCATGTAGAGCGCTTCGATTTCTTCTTCGTCAAACTTTAATGTCGGCGAGTAAGCGACGAAGATTTGTAAACGTCCGATTCCGGTTGTAAGCTGTTCGAATGCATCGATGTTTATGGACAAACTCGTATTGGCGAGAACGCCGACGTCACCGACTTCTTTGCTGTCGCATGTTTCGAGGAGCAATTCTTCTCCGATGTCACAGACGGCGTTGAATGGATGGCGGCATCTCGCCTCGGCCAAGCCGATGACGTCGTACCTCATCATTCTTGCTTGCATGAGCAAGTCTTCTATCGAGGACTCAGATGCAAATGTGAGTGCAATGTAGGTGCATATCGTCACCATAGTTTTTTTGCAATTCAGGCAGCTGCCATTGGCTCTGAGACTTTAGCAGCCTCTCCGTACTCGTCCTACCCAACACTGCCGAATTGGGGACTAGCCTTCAGAGTCAGGGAAACGAGGCCTGTTTCTCTTAATGTTTTTAGCTTTTTGATACCACGTATAGCTTGATGGGCTCGAAAGCGGAGGCTGGGTCCAAACTCTGACGTCCAGCGTTGCTAGTGCGGCTTCTGTAATTGCGAGTTGCAATGGATGGTCTTGGACGCCATGATAAACTCAGATAGCCGCTCACCCTGTTCGTTCCATTCTAATCCATGGGACCTAATGTGACGTTCCTCACACGTTCTTCTTGGTCCAATATTGGCATTGAAATTTCCAATGATGACCTTGAAAAATGTATGGTCTTTTTTGTAAAACTTCTAGAAGTCCATGTAGAGCGCTTCGATTTCTTCTTCGTCAAACTTTAATGTCGGCGAGTAAGCGACGAAGATTTGTAAACGTCCGATTCCGGTTGTAAGCTGTTCGAATGCATCGATGTTTATGGACAAACTCGTATTGGCGAGAACGCCGACGTCACCGACTTCTTTGCTGTCGCATGTTTCGAGGAGCAATTCTTCTCCGATGTCACAGACGGCGTTGAATGGATGGCGGCATCTCGCCTCGGCCAAGCCGATGACGTCGTACCTCATCATTCTTGCTTGCATGAGCAAGTCTTCTATCGAGGACTCAGATGCAAATGTGAGTGCAATGTAGGTGCATATCGTCACCATAGTTTTTTTGCAATTCAGGCAGCTGCCATTGGCTCTGAGACTTTAGCAGCCTCTCCGTACTCGTCCTACCCAACACTGCCGAATTGGGGACTAGCCTTCAGAGTCAGGGAAACGAGGCCTGTTTCTCTTAATGTTTTTAGCTTTTTGATACCACGTATAGCTTGATGGGCTCGAAAGCGGAGGCTGGGTCCACTCATAGGTAGCCTACCAGCGTCTCCTAGAGTGGACATAGAGCTCATTTGTTGGAGGCGACTCCTAACCGCCTCTCATATACTTCCCTGTCACTTGATTGCTGGATTTTGGCCGAATTGACTCGTAGAATACAATCCACTCAAAGCGAGAACGCACTCACCCACATGCATGATGAATGCGCCTAGTAAATACAGAAAGTATGTGCCAAATCGGCACAGCAGAAACAAGGAGTCCATCCCCTGGATCCATCTGCGTCTCAGGAAAGCAAGGTCGCTTTTGTTCTGCGATTTACCCCTCTTCTCCACCTTGGGACGCTCTACGTGGCCTTGCTAACCTAACCGGGTCGAAATCCATCATATGAGGGAGATCCGTGACTCAACAGGTAGAGAACTGAATGCACTCGTTAGCTCGGCTCTCAATTAACTCGAAACTCATCTTGTTCCTGTTCTTTATATTCTTGTTTCTTTCGAATAATAGAACATTTGATGGTGTTGCCGGCAAGACAAAAATTTTGATGAATTTGCCATTAACACATAGACAATTTCTACAGAACTTAAACGACCGCATTAGGCTCGAGAACATCTCCAAACAAAAAAAATTAGGTCCGGACGATCACTACCTCATTGAAATCGAGAAAAGACGTTAGCGAAAAAGCTAGCCCACCATGACGTAATAGCCTCTACAAACATGCTAGTGGTAGAATGGGATCTCTAGCTGATGGATGATAAAAATTGATGTTATAGAGTTTCTTCCAATTTCTTCCAACTTTCTCAAAACTAACGAAAACCAAAATATGGAGACACCGCCTTGCATGCATTCTTGTGCGATTCTGCAGACATTAAATCATTAAGTGACAAGTTGAGGCACAGACAGGTTTTGGTTCTTTCATTGGCTTTTAGAAAAATATTTTAGATGTGAAATATTGTAGTATGTAGATAGTATTGTGCACTATGTTTAACACTGGAAAACACAGCGGTTTCTTCAAAAAAGAAACATAAGCGCGTTTGCGGAATCTGGACATTGGGCGCTACTTTACTTATTTGGATAAAGGATAAAAGCTAAAGGATGAAGCTCTCGGCCTTGATCAATTCCTGAGCGATGCGCCATGCATTCGACTTTGTTATGTATCGCTGGAGGTGATTGAATGCAAATCTGGCTTTTACAATTACACACAGTGGTCTACCGATGTATCGAGCCAGTGTTGCTATCCTCCTCTGGTACCAATTTGCCGAACCCGGAGGGATGGAAGGCTTGTTGAGCCATGGGCTTAGGGCTCGACTCCACGTGCGTGTCGCAGTTGAGCCTCCAACCACTACGCCACACGCACTCCCTATAGTAGTATTGTCCACTATGTTTAGTCGAAAACTCATTTGGATTACTATAATATTTCCAATTAATTTTCACACTCTTCTTATGATACTGCAGCAGCTTAATATCGTATTGGCAAGAAATATCTTCGCGGGAACAAATCCACTGCATCCAGTCGTGCATCACTTAATATTGTAGAGCAACTTTGACCGTTAGAAAAATTAGTAATAGTAAGCAGAACAATCCATAGAAATGCTATACACATAATCTTAACCGTTTTTGTTTACTGCCTACTCTTTTTAAAGGCAGGGTATATTGCGAAATATAACTTTAATGTAGATGAGATAATGGGTGATTGATGATGGAAAAAAGATCGATAGAACTAGCTGAGAGACAGGCGAAACGAAGAACCCGCATGGTGTGGTGGTGAGCGCGTTACTCCCCGGAAAGGACAATAGCGCGTTCGTTCCCCACCATAGACACCTGCGGTCCAGAGTTTTGCAAATATCTCAGCTTCATTAAAGCTATATACATAGTTCGAGCCTGCTTAGTTCGCCGTCTCATGCCTTGTAAATGCAAGCCTTATTTGGTTCGCTGTGTTCATCCACAGACGTGGTCGACCACCGCCGGATTGCATCGGTGTTCTCCTTCCATGCAATGCTTAGTGCTGGTTGAGCGTGATCATCGGAAGGGAGCTTTGCCGATAAGGTTCTGTTAAGACGATCTGGATTCCTGTGCGGTAAGAAGTAGCGACTCCTGCGGTTTGTGGACCGACCGATCCAACGGTGTGGGCTGCGTAAAATTTCTTCGCTATTTGTTTCAGCAGAATGCTTATTGAAGGAGTTTCCGTCAGCGTGAAGAAAATGTTTTCCATTAATCTGCAATGCCAAATTTTTTTGTTGCTTCCGTTTTTTTTTCGTTACCACCTTTTCTACCGAATTAATTCTTTGAAAAATTTAACTTTCGTACCACAGCGCATTGGGAAAATTAGTGAAAAACCAGTCAAATGAATGTCGAGTAACAATTGCGTGTTTTTGCAACGACGCTCTTTTTAGAACTCTTCCTTCTTATTTGTTTCCATCAAACTAACGACAGTTGTGCTGTTTAGAATTGCTAGAAATAAAGTGCTGGGCCTCAATTTAAGGCGATTGCTTCATCAACCTTGCTAGGAAATTCCAGTCGATTTTTAGACGATTTTTGACTGCTAACGTCCTTATTGGTTAGAACTTGTCTCATCCAAGCAGAGTTTATTCGCCAAAGAACGCTTCTACTTAAGGCGGTCAGGGATCCACCAATTTTTTCGTAAATTGTGTGGTTGACATAAAAGGGCCAAGAAAGGGCCTGATGGTTGAAGACAAATGTTTTTTGCACAACTCTCTGAGAGTGAGAAAAGTGTAGAACACGCAGATGAAAAAACAACGGTTAAGTGGAAAGAAAAAAAAAAGGGAACCAAAATTTTCTTAGATCGTAAGTGAAGAAATCCGACATCTGTGTCGACGTAGTGGGAACAATTAAAAGAAGGCATTAAAGCGTATTAAATGGAAGGCAAAAATTGTAGAACTATCTTTTATATCAATGGCCATTTCTTGCATATCGGATTTGTTCACAATGTCCTAGCACTTCGTTAGATATACTGAAATGATTCGCTGACATTAATTCCACAGAAAGCAAAGCCTAAAAACGGTTAAACGAATTCTTTCATCTTCCTACAGTCGTTTTCCTTGCATTCAGTGCTTAAATGTTGAGCTGAAGTTAGACCGAAGTATTCTACGCAGAGTGGAACAGACGGCTGAAGTAGTGGCGGATGAAATTGTGCTGAATTCGTGAAAGTTAGGAGGCAAATGTAGCTTGAGATAAGTTCAGCAACAATAAGTTTTATTTTTCTCTTGAAATTCGTAGTGACACATTCCATAAGTAGATGTATTCGATCATGTGTGAACAAAGCAAGCCATTGTTGCTGCTAGCACATTAATTCTGAGGCAGAGGTTAAAAGTGCCAATTTGGCTCTATTCCGACTTTTACCATTAAGGAATGAAAGGCCCTGGCAACCATAATAAGAATAAGAGTCCGGTTCTCTTTAAGGATTTACAATGATGAAAACCGAGGTGGTCTTTGCACAACAGAATAAGAGACAACAATAAAAAAATTGGGCTATGTAGGGATTCATTCGGTATGGGCGTAAGCACTCCGCTCGAACTCATGAATTCCCTACAATATCATTTGCTGATTGATGCGTATTTACTTTGAAACAAAACAATTTTTCATTAAGTTTTTGGTAGGAAAGAGGAAAACAATAGGTTGCCTAGCACAACGGCCTAAAAACGGGAAACAATTCCCAGATGCATCGTCATATTTCAATTTTATCATTTGTCTCAATCTGTTTCACTTTGCACGACGGCAGATAGGAATTTTAGGGCACAACTAACATTTAAAAGCTTCAAGCCTTCCTGTTTGGGTAAAATTCTAATTCAGGAGCACCTTATACAATAACGTAAAGAACATCATTGATTTCTTGAAAAAATTTGAAACAAGAAGAAAGAAAACTTTTCATGAGCTCAGGGCTCAATATTAGGAAATTGCTCATCTCGGAGCCCAATTTTTTTTAAATCGAAGCTAAGGAATCCTTAAAAACCTCTTCAAGAGACCAGGCGGAGAGGAGTACGGAAATGGCGCCTGAATCGCTGGCTTTCTTCCTTTAGTAGTTTGTTTTCGCTCTCTTTAGATTTTTGATCATAGATCTTCTACATGCCCGGAGTTTTCAGTCGTGGACAGTCTAAAAACACGAGACTGGGGTAAATAGTTACAGGACTGAACGATCAGAGGGAGCTGACATACTGTTGAAATCTCAGAGGGCAGGGAGAAATTCCATTAATCTGGTGAATAGGATTGTGTCATGCCTCTTGGATACGCAATCATCTTCATTCGCACATACATAGGCGTGACTAAAAGAGAGCGAATTGCTTCCTCGAAATCAATTCGACTAAAAGCCTGCCATTAAGTCACTGGACGGCGACGAATAGAGGGCGCTTGAGTTGCCTTCCGCAAGAATTCTCACATTCACTATGAAATCAACAGACTAACCACTACAACAAATATTTCAATGTCTTTTTCGATATTTCTATAGGGAAAAGCGATAAGAGTAAACATAGAGTAAAAAAAGACCCCGCCACATAACCGTTTCTTTCTTGCCAGAAGCACTGAAAAAAATTCTGGAGAAAACTGAAAACTACGAGCATGAGGAAACGAAAACATCAGAAAAACGTACGGAAATGACGGAAATGAAGGAGAACTGTGGGGCCACTCGTGTACTTCCACTGACGAGAGCTTAATTTCGACTCTAGCTCACAAAACAAAACAATGGAGACTTCATCAGAGATGCTCAAATTAATTTGAGATTTGTAGATGATGTACACGTGGTAGAAGTGAGAGCACGTGTAAAATGCTTATACGACAAAAGAATGCGCAAGTGTACGAGACGGTTAGAGACCAATACCTCTCAACACAATAGATGGCTTATTCAGGTCCTCGGATAGTCGAGCGATATAATTAGGTAAGTATGCTAGAAGAAGACTATAATAGCACAAAGACGCATGAGTGTGGAAATGTTTCTATATTTTATGTATATAGTAACTATTTCCCAGAATAGTTACTACTCCTTTAGTTCAATGCACACTTGTGAGGCTAATTCCATCAAGTGTTCCAGATGAACAGCGCTTTAGCATTGCGAACTAAAGGGCGGACCAATGATGCAATGATGACCAAACCGCACCTGTCTGATTCTCAGGGGTTTACAGTGTTCGCGTCGCGGCCTCCTCGACTTGCGAGGCCCATCGCATCACCCTCCTCACGTTCGTGCGGTAGCATGGACAGTTTTTATAACACCATCTTTAGTTTATCATCTTGTTGATTGATTGCATCTCCGTTCATTGTTGCTTGTCTTACTGCTATGTGTTGCACTATTGGAAATTGCAGTCGATATTCGCGATGTCTTAATTGGGCTCGCGGTGCTTGCTCAAAGGAATGAGCCGTGCCCATGGGCGTTCTCCCTAATCCGGTATTGGTGAAAACGTAACCATCCTTATATACGCTGTGGCATGTTACACCCATCGGTGCAAAACTTCTCGGACCTGGCATAGCGTCATTGCACTTCACGTCGTCTTATCCGTACCCAGAGCATCCATTTGTTGGTACTTGCGGCTACGGCTCATGTCAGCTGTACTTTGTTCCCTCTGCGTAACTCATTCTGGTGGTCTGCTCCCAACACACTAACTCCTTCAGCCGCCGCACCGGCCACTGATGGTGTGGGTGTGGCATCACCCATGGCTGTCTTGTCATTGGATTGTGACCTGGTCATTTTTGTTATTAACGTCACATTAATGCTGTAATAATACTCTAACACTATTGTCCTTTAATAGCCCTACCTTAGTGGTAGCAACAGCACCTCAAGACCTTTAACTTGCGTAATTTTATGCCTGTACTTTTTTGCTGTTATTTCATTGCGTCATTCTTATGACATTATTTTTCTATCGTTGTTTTTGCATTATTGATGTTGTTGTTCTGTATATAAAGGTTTATTTTCCCAACTTTGAGGCAGGAAATCACATCAATCAGAAGATCTGCGTGACAAATACAATCACAGAAACACATTGAGAGCACTTTCACCGCACGTATTCGTCTCTACAATGTATATGCTTAAGAAATATACTCAAATAAAATTATTACGATGCACCATTATTACAACGTTTTCTTATTTTTTACAGTTTTAAGTTTAGTTCTAACAATACGATATTGAATGGTTTTCGATGAGTAGTACTCTTTTCGCTGTTCTCAACACCTTGACGATGGCTAATATTACATACCGCTTTGCGTATTGGAGAAGAATTGAGATAGTTGTAAAGCAGATCTGGTAGTGATTGTCATCCTGAGTTTTGCTTTAAAGATATAAACTAGGAATTAATTATTAAGATTTGATAAAATGGTAAAAAACGGGGAATGCACTATCTATAACACGTAGACATTCTAGGGAATTTTTTGAGAAATACTGAAGGAATTGAGGACTTGAAAAGCTTTAGAAGAGGCATCACTTTTCCTCTTTAAGAAGGTGAATAATTATATGTATATGTTTACAGTGCATAGTGTATGTAAAACTTGTAGATAAAATACATTATAATACAAGCATGTATATGCGTATATATACATATATAAACGAGCTTTCTTGAACATGGAATGCTTCTATAGCTCACTTTGTCGAGTCACAAAAACTTATGCAGACGCAATCACTTTTGCTTTTAATGGAAGGATGAAAGTTTTAGTTCGCTGATAAAAAATCTTACGGTTCTAATAGTATCTGTACCAATAAGTACACTTCATTATAAGGCAAGATTTAAGCATTATATATGGACAGGTGTAATTGTCTCGACAGTGCTATCCATATAAGGCTCATAGAGTCGGGAATTTATAAGCAAACGCATAAAACTTTTACGTGGAAGCAAAAGTTTCAAAAAATGAGTTTGGGGAGTGGCTACCGCAAAGGAGAATAGCAGCGATTTCGTATTAGCTTCTTCAGGAGCACCCTAATTGAAAATAGTCTGCTTCGTTGCTTCACGGAATTCCAGCCTTTGCTAAATCATAGCAAGATATTTTTTCACCAATAATGCTAGTTCGATTTTGCTTTGGGCTAATTAAGCCTCTGTTTCCTCCGGGGTCGAGAAATTGGTACTGGACTTGTCTGGAAAAAAATCTTTCTTTGCAATCCACTTGGGGATGGTCCAGCTAGCTATCTCAGGACTCTAGGGAGAATTACTAGAAGAGTAGCATTCTACGACATTCAAGATAAAATAGAAATCCTCAAGCCGAAGCTGAAGCGACACGTAAAAGTTGGAAGATCTTCGTGGAGAGTGGATGCGAGGAAACGAATCGAATGTGAGAAGTGCTGGGATCCGCACAGTTGACGTGAGGGCGGACCAAATAAAATAAATAAAAAGCTCTATTTCTCATTCACTTTTTTTTCGGAAACTTCTGTACATGGAGAATATTGCATTAACCTAGGGTGCAACCTCGATTCGAATAGGCCCTGACTTACGATGGTTACGAAAGCGATCACACGTGAGGTCCGCTCACTCACAACCACATTTATGCTGAGATATTTGCAAAACTCTGGACCGCAGGTGCTCCCGGTAGGGAAACGAACGCGTTACAACCTCTTCCGGAGACTAACGCGCTAACCACTACTAACGTTTGGCCTATCTCTTAACTAGCTTTCTATAGACCAATGCCATCAGCAATCGCCCGGGATTGATCTGGGGAGTCCAAATTGACATTGAACCCAGTTAAACAGAAGCTTTAGTGGAAGCAATACTATCCTGTCGTGAGAAATTATAATAGGCACTAAATAAAACGTTGACGTTATGATTTCTGTGGTTCTTCTTTTAGGTCTGACGTTCTCTGTCTTCATAAGCCATCTGATAACAAATATTTTATTCCACATATACTTTCTAATGAATCATTAAGAAAGTGAATTGTTCTGGATTCAAAACTGCTCAGCGTTTAGTGCATTCGGCGGTCAGCAGGAGTTATCTCTTAGTGATAACACTTTGAGACAGCTTGTCGTTGACACTGAAGAATTCGCGTAAATTTTGAAACTATAGTAACGTTGCATTTGAGATTCACAGACAAGTGCGTTCTGTTAATGCATGTTCTGTTCTCACCAAACCAGACCTTCTTCATCAACACCGTTTTCTCTTAACTGATCCATAGACTGTATTTCATCGCTCTTCTGTCCCATCATTTGTTCCTTATTTGAGATCGCATTTGTTTTATTTTTCTACTTTTAGATGCTTCGTTGAAAAAGAAAGGATGAAATATACTTACATTTGTTTTTTTCACCAAGTGTGAGCAGCTAGATTCTCAAGAATGATGGAACTACGAACAATTCTCGCGGGTTAATGTTAGACTGTAATCACTTGCAATAGAGATATCGTAAGTAGTACAGCGGAAAAGCTGAGTAGTTGTAATCTGATGGTGGTACCATCTCACAAGCACTCTAATGTGGGAGGTGTCTATCGATTGGTTAACTAAAATGAACAGTACGGAACTTGCTTCGAATGCATGGACTGCTTTCGGAAGTCGTGAAAGAGGATGGATACGCTCTTCCACCGGTTCTCCCTTCCGAAATCCTACATGCCATTTCGTCGGTGAAAATTCGAAGAGCACCAGGTCCGGACAAGATAAGATCAGAACATTTGAGGATGGTCGCTACGCAAGCAGGATGATAGATCACTCAGCGTTATCGAACACGCAGTGGGAAGGACGATGCTAGGAGTTTCCCGTTCCACACAAGTAAGGGATGGGATCCGAAGCTCCGACCTACGTTAACGATCAACAGGGCTACTCTTGCACGCGATAGGGAAAATGGAGGATTTACTGGCGCTCGCTCGAGTCACTCGACGATCAGCGGGACTACAGGTGATGCAGGTGATGTAGAGATTGACTGAAAGCACTCGTTGGAGATGTTCTCATTTCGGTCCCTGATTCGAAAGTTTTCAATCAGGTCCTTTCATCTCGTGTTTATTAATGAGAACCAACTGAAACAATTGAAAAAATTCGTTCTTTGCTGGATCATCGTTTTCTCGAATAAATCTCTTTATATCTTGGTAATTTTGGCGAGAAGTAAGGCTAGTTTATGTAACTCAAGTTATTCCTTTTTACTTAGGGTTATCATCACTTGCTCTCGTGCTATAGGCGAATTAAAGGAAGGTTCAGTCATATGTAGCATTTCTGGAAATTGATGTAGATATAGGAAGGTCTAAGGCCTTTAGAAAACCAATTGGTCTTAAAAATTTCAAAAAAGGCATTTATTTAGCTTTAAGAGTACAACGAGAAGAAGTCGCTCATTCAAAAAAAATCTTCACATAACATTCCTTCTTACTTAGTGTACGGAACCCACGTTTGTGAGCGCGGGCTCCGCTTCGTCCTAGAGGGATTTCTGTTTCTCTTCTTATTGGCATGGTGAATTCTGGTTCGTTTTCCTTGAAACCCCAATGTGACAACACCAAGGAGTTTCTAGATGGTCATCATAGGAAGCCGCTCCTCGCTTAGAATTGGAGAGAAATTTGCGATTTTATGGAGAAAATTTTTCCATTACTACAGCAATTCAGGGGACGTGTCCACTGAGAACCATGTAAGATATTGAGTTCAAGCCAAAAATAGCTCAATGATTTAAAGGAAGATGGTTAATTGGAGATTTTATCAAAACTTTTGAGATGCTGCTCTTCCTTCTTTACTTTGTTCGAATTAGATGTATGTCTCACCCCTAGGCAAGAGCTTATGCCAACCGAACATTTTCCACCGGAACTCATTTTCAGATCTTTCGTTTCTTCACTCTCGATTCATCTTCGGCATCCAAATAGTGGCAACAAAAATACCTGAAAAAAATTGTAATTCAGTGTGGTTGTTACATTCTTGTAGTTGGAAACTCTGCTACCTCGATGTTTTATTTCAATAAGCAGACACGAGGTTGTTATTATAAAATTTATTTGGATACAATAGCCGACGTCTCGGCGTTTTCGCCTTCTTCAGAGCCTGGAAAGGTCAAATTGATATGCGATCTACTCAGCCAAGCACTTTCATAACCCTAGCAGATAAAATTTAGCAAACAAATTTGTATTCGCCTAAGAAACAGCTTCATTTAAACGCCTACCGTTTATTTGTTGTAAATATCTAAGTTAGTTGGTGGAAAGCAGCCGCACAGAGTAACACATGGGCGAGGACAATGGAGTGTTTGGTTTTAATTTAGATTCACCGACTAGGTGTTCTTTTATGCGTACGCAGAGCGGTTTACCCGTTTCGCCAACGTATTCGTCCTCGCACGCTTTACAAGAGATCAGATAGACTGTACCCGAGCTCATGCAGTCACCGTCTCTACCGTTAGGGCAAATTATACAGTTTTTCGTTATACATAGACGGTTCTATAATAACAACCTCGTGTCTGTTTATCGAAATAAAACATCGAATTATCAATCAATGCCGAGGTTAACAGAAAGTCGGTCTTGGGAATTACGAATTCGTAGTTTTCTCTCTTAGCAATCGCGAAGTTGTTAAACAGCATACGTTTACTTCCATACAATAACACACATACAACACAATCGTAGCTGACGTTTCGGCAGAATCGCCTTCTTCAGAGCCCGGAAGACAAATGAAAAAGCGGTGGGTTTTTTCGAGAAGCCGTAGATCTTGTAATTATCGCTCAGATTTTCATCTTTCTGTTTGTGCTGTTGAAGTGTTTGACCTAGTAAGCTGCGTATTAGTGTACCCTTCCAGGCTCTGAAGAAGGCGATTCTGCCGAAACGTCAGCTACGATTGTGTTGTATGTGTGTTATTGTATGGAAGTAAACGTATGCTGTTTAACAAGCTCGCGACTGCTGAGAGAGAAAACGACGAATTCATAATTCAGTGCCGAGGTTAATAGAAAGACGATCCTGGATACTTGGGAATTACTCTGCTACCTTTCACTGTCTTTAGCAAAGCAAGGGAGGCATTATTTTGTTAAATTTGCTTTCATTCCGCAACAAAAACTATGACTGTAGGCGGAGTTGTAGGCGTGATAAGAATTACACTAATAACACTAATAATTATTACACCTTACAATTACATTGAAAAATCAAAAATGCAATGAATTCGAATGTCCGAACCCGATGTATCGAAATTTCCAAAAAAAAAAAAAAAACGAGCCGAAGACCCGAAAGCAGTGAGTTATAATGAAGGATGAAACGTTTGGCGTTGAGAAACCCTAACGGATGAGCCATCCATTCGGCTTCATTCACCTGTATCACCTGTAGTCCCGTCGATCGTCGAGTGACTCGAGCGGGCGCCAGTAAATCTGCTGCTCTTCTCTCTTTAAGATCTTCTTTTACCGCCTGTCTGCATTGTTTCGCAAGCTCGGACGAGCTCGGCTTCGTTAGGCACTGATAAAGGTAATGGAATGTATGTTTGTTCTATGCAATGATTCCGCTGTGGCCTACCGATCTATCAAGTCAGTGATGTTATCCCCACAGAGAAGTTAGGTAACAATTTGCAAAGCCTAAAGGGATGGATGGCTTGGTGAATTGCTCGGCACGAGATCAAAGCACTAACCACTTCGCACTTCGAACCCCAGTATATTATACGGACATAAATTACTATACTCTGAAGAGGTGAGGTCTCCAATAAATTCCAAATTCCGCATTTTTGTGCTTTGTGTAGAAAATTGCTTGCCTGAAAATCGATAAAGATCGCTTCTTATCGATGCCAATCTCGCCCACTTGCTGTCAACTTTTTCTCCGAAAATAGCGGAAAAACCTAGATTTCGTCAATACAGAGATGCCAACCGTGTACAGATTCAATAACCATTGCAGTTCTGTGCAGAGTTCAAGAAATTGCCAATACAGCATTTGCGCAACTTTGGATGATATCTCTGCAAATTTCGTTTTCCTCCTAGCATAGTACATTCCTAGTACGGGAACACCAGAAGTGTTGAGAACAGGTGTTACTTGCTTCCGCCTTCTTGTTTCATAAGGAAGTGCAGAGCAGTTGAATATGTCATGGAATGGAATTAGGCCATATGCAACCCTTTCAGATGAGCCTAACTCAAATTTACTAACACCCGTCGTCTTTATTTTCAAGGGCAACATCGACTAGTCGTTCGTCGTTAATAAAATTCAGAATACACTGATGTGAACAAAAGCTTGGAAAGTGCGACGCTTCTATAAAGAAAAATAAAAAAAAATATTGAGGTACACTTTGTAGGACTCCATTTAATCTTTCCTTTCTCACTAAAATTCTTCTATTGAGCAGGAAATCAATAGGTCTTCAAATTGAAAATGTACAGTTTTAGATGGCTGTCGTGATCCACTTACCACTTTTCTGCTAGGAGTTTCATCGAATTCATCTCATTAGATGGAGGAAAATTTCAAAACTACGGAGCTGCCCTTGAAATTAAAGCGGCTCTGAATAAATCTGGAACATGTTTTTACTTTCACGACCAACCACTATAGAAAGTTACTGTTTTTCTCCTCTTTGATTGTCTGATAGCAGTTTGACGAAAGGGTGACGCTTTGGATTAGTCCATGGCGCGTATCGCACAATCAACGGCATGTGTATTGCAGGGTGCGTGCGTTACACGTGCATTACACTGATGGAATTATTGACGATGAAAAAGCTCTGAATCATCGAGTGGTTAATCATCTGTTACATTTCACTGTTCATTCAAAGGACCACATCTTCACTATGGCGAAGAAATGTTCTCAGACTACGAACTACGATGCCAAAGAAGGCTTCATCCAGAAAATCAGTTAGTGATCGTCATGACGAAGATAACAATGCCGACAATGATGTTCGTATTTGAATCTGGAAATATGAGCAGAAAAATGAGATGTCAGAAGTCGATGTTGTCTGGTAAGAAATTGGGTTGCAAGGCCTCAAATCTGCATTCGAGCACATCTATCAGTTAGTGATCGCCATGACGAAGCATGAGCTGCACAGCGAGGGTACCCCGAATTTTCAGGAAAAACACCTATCCTGAAGGAATTTTTAGAAGTTTATAAAGTCTGTGCTACAGCAAGAACGTCCTGTGTAAAAATTAAATGTAATTGTCAAAGAAAAAGTTCAAATATAGTGAAGTGAATACTAGAGGTGCACTACCAATACACACGGTGTCCTTGGATCGTTGCCAGGCGCCCGGCTCACCGAGCCTTCCAACCTGTCGTCAAGGGCAAATGGGTGCCCTGTCTTCGAAGATACGCTGACCCTGGTTCATCGATAGTCCACTGAAAGTTTCTATGTAGGCCAAATGTAGTACTGTAACGATGCTTGATGAAGTCGAATGCATGGCACTCAGTGATTGTTTGGCGTCGAGAGCTTTGTGCTTTATTAACCAGAGCTGTGTTTAAGATGATTATGAATGCGAAGACTAGAGACCGAATGAAATATTAAACACCACCTACGGCTTCATCTAAATAAAGCAAAAATGATGTTTAAAGCTTACAACGATGTTGAATGGATCAGAAACTATTAGTGAACACGGAAAGGGTGAAAAAATTGCTGAAATGATCTGCCGGACACGGAGAATGTCGATTCGCCAGCTCTACAGAGTGTGTCGTTGACGTTGCTGATAATTCTACAAAACTTGTTGATTAAAAATGACAACTACTCATTGACGAAAAGCGATACTATCAGAACCCTTTTTCGAAAAAAGGAATTGGAAGCAAGATTTCTCGAGAATGTACTGCAGCAAAATGTGTCCGATAAGAAGCAAAAGCTTAGAAATAGAATCACATGAAACTTTCCAGAACTGGGCAGGATCTTACGAAAAATAGAGGCTTTGCAACCAAATTATTTTCACAAGTAAATAGTGAACCTTTTTTACTTCGCATGGGCCCTCATCACGTATACTGTGTGAGTTCCAACACTTCTTGCATTCGATTAATTTCCTTGCAATCGTCGTTCACGATGATCTTCGAACATTTCGCGTGTTGTTTTGGTTTTCGTAGCTGTTTGAGGATCTCGACTTCTTACAAAATCGAAGATTGCTGGTCGAGCTAATTCCCCTTACAGTCTTGAAGACAGCCAAGATAAGGAGTTCCGCGTGTAATAAAAAAGATCGTTGGACCAGAGGTCGTACGAGAGACTTACTTCCTGATGGACTCCACCTCTAACCGCTGCGCCACCACACGCCGTAATCTGTGAATGCTATTGCTATCTCTTGAGTTTCTTTAATCAGTCAAATGCTTATGAAAACCAAAATGTAAGTAGATAATAGAGCGGTGCAAGAAGAAAAACAAAGTTTTTGCGAATCGGAAAAAGGTAGTTCTTCCACATAAATGAACACAAGAGCATTGCTTTCAAAAATGAAAGGAAAAATTGGTTTTAATAAAGTCGTGTGTTGCGAAAGTGTACCAGCTGCGTCTATTTTGCGAATGGTTACCAAACGACGGTCGCGTCTACCAGTGGGTTATTTTCCCTACGGAACTTCTTCAGGAATGTTTTCGATTGTCATACATATTTAACATTTCTATCATTTCCACTGCACAGCTGAAGATAGATATGTGAGAAATCGTTGCTCTCGTAGTATCAACCTTGTTGAAAGCCTCCTTCGTATCAAGAACCTTAAGTAAGTTCCGGTGTTTACGGCATTAGAACGCCAATACGGGTTACTTTGGATACTACAGGAAAACACACTGCTAGCACATTCCACCATGATTGGGATTTGACAATAGAAACCTGCACATCCTTTTACTTCTTACTGCAATGAATCACAAAACTTACGAAAACATATACGGAGGATTATTTATAGTGATTTCTAAAGGGAAGAATCTTTGACCAGTGAATGTTTTCACTCACGGTCGCTGTGTCCAAACGGGATTACTGCAGGATCAACGCAACTACCAACCGAATTGCATGTTGAGCGTGCTCTCCAAATTTCCCATGAACATTATTCGTCTGTGCATAGATCATCGGATGATAGTCAATTAGTCTGCGCAAAAAGATTTTGAATGGTATCCTGCTATACACATGAATCCACAATTATAGAAGTCAACTGGAAGCAACACGTCCTTTTAACGTTTACCGACAGCATAAAAATACTCGGCAACGCGGTAACGATCATGTTTGTTAGAAAAGGAATGTTTCTTTCCTGCACTACCCCACCGTTATGGCGCTATTGTCAAATCTTTACTTTTTAGGTTACGTAGTCATCATTTTGATGTTCGTCACTGGAACAAGGACGGTATTTAGAGAGGAGAGTGAAGTGAGATAAACGATAGAACTGCAAATAATTTCGACAGCGTAGAGCATGGAAAGGCTATGGTGCTACAACTAATGATGAAGTATGATTTTGGTTGCGAGAGGCCATAATGAATGGGTAAAATAGTAAATGACGGCTCCATGAACAACGAAAACGATGCTTACACCTCTTTGAATGAGTAGTTCTTGCAGAGTTTATTATGAAGTGTTTATTAATACAACCAGCACATGTTATGTCAAGCTGGAATACTTGTTTAGACCTCTGAAAAAACTTGTAGCTGACCTTGGTAAGAACGCATCTTGAAAAAGAAACAGTTGGTGCACCACGTGTGAGATGAGACAATAACTGGATGCGGAGAACGGCAGAGAGGACCTGAAAAAGTGCAGGCATTTCAACGATCATCTTCAAAATGAGAAAAGTGCATTTGATTCAGGTGAACCATTCATAATCTGTTTCAGTGAGCTTGTGGAAAACAGAGTGAGACTTGGCAGCGCCAGCGAACAAGAAATCTGTCAAGCGAAAAGGAAAGACGAACCGGAAATAATTTGTGAATAACAGTTCTCTAAGTACGACAACAAGTAGTTTTAAACTTCTTAAGCATTTTTAACAATTTATAGCGGCGATTCCTTGACAAGACGAGGAGAGAATTCTTTATCGGTTTAGCACGAGTGGTATTTGAATGTTAAAATGGGCGACTACTAAGCAGCTGTGTGGAATTAAGAACTGAATTAATGAGGAGCTCAAAACTGGGACTGTCCTAGACGACAACCGATCCACATGTAGACCTACATCCACAACCACCGACATAGAAGATTATGTGAACGAAGCTCTGTGAAAATATTTCAGTAGATTTCTTCGAAAACGAATTTAGCGAAAGCGGCGTTTCCACTATTCTACAAAACAATGACTTGTTCTCGAAATCGACTTTCGTCGAATCACAATAAACATTGTTTGCAACCATATACGGCGATACAACCATTCTCTACTGTAGTTAGAGTTTACTCGGAAAGAGAGTCTTTGCCCTATGGAATAGTAAAATTGCCGTGAAACGTTGCGACCTCGTAGGTCACTATGCAGTCCAGTGGGAATTGAACCGTGGAATGTGAGCGATCAAATTGCGTCTTGAAACGAAAACGAGTAGAGACTGGAAACCTTCTTTCTTTTAACAGTTCCCAAGGTCGACTTTCCATTAACCTCGACATTGGATTATAAATCTTTTTCAGCAATTGCGAGATTGCTTTTCAACACACGTTTACTTTCTTACAAAAACAGTAGATACAACACAACGGTAACTGACGTTTCGACAGTATTGTTTTCTTCAGAGCCTGGAAGGGTACACTGATACGTGATTTACTAGGTTAAACACTTCAACAGCATAAACAGAAAGACGAAAATCTGAACAATAATTATAATCTAATAATCTGCTTGTCTGATCTATTTTGTCTAGTGACGTCAGATCTGTTTGATTAATCCAATAATCTGCTTGTGCTGATGGAGCGTCTGGCTTAGCAAATTACACATCAGTGTACCCCTCCAGGCCCTGAAGAAGGCTATAATGCCGAAACCTCAGCTGCCATCATGTTGTATGTGTTGTTTTTGTAAGGAAGCAAACGAGTGCAGAATAACAACCTCGCGGTTGCTGAAAAATAAAACGATATATACACATAGACGCCCATATCAGAGTCTGAGCTACTCAGTCGAGTATCCACAGACTCTGGTGCTACTTTTTTACTCCACCGAGTGGAATGGTGCGCCGTGCCTACCACTAGAGTTCTGTAACAATCTCGTGTTACCGTGATAATAAATCAAAATTGTGAATGTCGTTTACGATTGATTCGAGTGATTAGTTCGTGATTAAAGACCAAATTATTCGTTCTAATAGATAACCGTTCTCAGCCAGCAATCTTCTCTCGGCTACTAATTTATTGTATGGCACGACCCTTATCGCACAGTTCAAACCAAACAATTCAAGTGTTTTGTTGATGATGGCCTTTCCTCATTTTCTAATAGCGGAAGTTTTTATTTCGCAGATCCATTTGCGTTATGATTTTCATTCAATGTTTTCCATCTAATCAATTTCTTTGGAAGTAGATGTACTTTTATCATGATTTACTTATGTGCTTAAATCCACTTGGCTAGATGCAATCTTTCGAACAAATGACGGTTAGAAATTCGACACCAGTGAAGTTTATCCGTTCCTTCCAAACGCTCCCGAACTTCGGAGCTTTGCTCCCGGATTTTCGACCCGTATCAAGAACACGATGAGCAATGCGTTTTGTACGATGCCTTTTATTTCTACCGAGAATAACGACGCCATCCATCATACCAGCAAGAACCGTGAGTAACCCACGAAGAACACTTTGATGCTTGGATGATAAGCCAGTTGTCGCCACCCGCGCCACCTGCCGCTAACCGCTTCTCTCACGGCTGCATTCCGTAAATGTTGTCCGCTTCTTCTTATGATCGCATCTGAAGGCATCAACTTCGCTCGCAATCTGAAAAATCAAATAGGATATTAGATTATTAGATTTAGATTATTTTAGCAATGCTAAAAAAATCATAGAAGCTTAAACAAGTGAGAGCATCCAAGAAACTGAAACTAAAAAGGCTTCGTTTATCACACTACTGTTTTTTTAACCGAGCGTCACATATTATTTTTTTAACACTTGAAATTAACCACATTCCGCTGACTGATAACACTTCTGTCATTTGAGCTTTCTTCCTCGAAGTTCTGTGCTTAGCATTCAGATGGATAACGTGATGAACACTTGTAAAAAATGTACCTTTCTTCACTGATAAGCTAACACGAGGTTGTTATAAACATTTATTCTGCTAGCGTTTCGACGTCCTCGTCTTCCGCAGAGCCGATGATCTGAGTCGATGGTCCACAGTCGCTCGTCTTCTCTGTCCACAGTCGTTCGTCTTCTCTATGTGGTCTCTTAGTCGTCGCTTTGAGCCAGATCTTCTTTAGAAAAATCTCTCGAGTTAGGTATACTCATGCAGCGATGATCTTATATGCAGGGCTGTTGTTGTTGATACTCGTGATTGTCCGTTGATAACAGTTTGTTTCTCCGGACATTTCACCCTGCGGAAGTTGGGTGTCATTTTTAGCTAGCACACAGAGTAGCATTATAGTAGACTGACTTTTCTTAAACCTCGGTATAAAAGATCAATGTACCTTACTTCATTGATAAGGTAACACTAAGCTGTTACCAACAGTAATTTGTCCTCATCTTTCTAAGACGTTGTTTCGATTCCGAGGAGGACGAAGACGTCGAAACGTTAGCCAAACAAATATTGCTGGCAACCTCGTTTTAGCTTGTCAGTGAAACAAGGTACATTGATTATTTATACCGAGGCTTAGAAAAACTTAGTTTGTACTTGTAGAAAAGCTTCAGCACATCGAAGACCTGGAGTGGATCATTTCCATCGTTTCTTTTCCTATCACGTCATTTCTGTTGGCTTAACCTGACTTCGTCCCACCCGCTGCTCATTTCTATCATAACATCAGCTGACGTTTTTCTTCTTTCAGGAAATGAACCATAGAACTACTGTAGCCATCTTACTCTTGTGTATATTTATTAGTTCTGTTAGCGGAGTTCTGCGTGTCATGACATTCAATCTCTGGATATCTGGAGCAAACGTTAACAACGGTCTTCAGAAAATTGCGAAACATATTGCCCTTATTAATCCAGACATTGCCGCTTTGCAGGTATAAAACTTTTCTTTCATCGAAAAAGATTTTCTTAAAAGAAAGAAACGCCGCATAACAAAACGGTGGTCAAAAAATATAATGGAAAGGATCGCGAGTAGGGGGGTATGTTTCTTTGTTACTCGCTAATGGAGCTATTTTATTTCCGTGAAGAATGTCTTGCTGCAACCTGCATATATTTAGTCGAAAAGGGCTCAGGTCCTGATGGTAAGCAAAGCAGATTCTGCTATCGAGCTTTCTATGTGCTGGTATGGCGAAACACAAAGCGTTCAATACAGGACATCTGCTATTGTAGCGTATTAATACTATAGTGATCCTCTCATGAATCCAACTTCATGTGGTATAATATAGACCATGATTCCTCCTTTTTCTTGGAACTCGCAAATAAAGCTAGTTTGGGGTATTCATTCATGGCCATCGTTGGTTTGCGCTCTGAATCCTTCGTTGTTCCACCTATGCAGCAACTACTGATCATTGATATAAGCATGAGTGTTGTAGTTGGCTCTTAACAAGAGCTTCGGTGATGGTCATTCGAACTTGTCCACTGACGCTTCTAATGTAAGTACGACTAATGACAACATCAGATATCGTTGAAATAAAGGAATGTAGATGAAAATGAGTGCAACAAGAATTAACCAACAAAAATGTAGACACGATAAATAGGATCAAAATGGTGGGCTCAGTCACAATGTTAACTTTTGCTTACTGCCTATTACAATTATTCATGGTAGTGTATTATGTGCGACTCAATCACAGAAGAACTAGCTGAGAGACAGGCGAAACGAAGAGCTCGCATGGTGTGATGGTGAACGCGTTTGCCCCTGGAAAGCGTAATAACATGTTCGTTCCCCACCGCATACACCTGCGGTCCGGAGTTTTGAAAATATCTCAGCATCATTGTGGTTGAGTGCGTTCAGTGTTACTTGCATGCATCTACCTTCTTGATTATGCTTCTTGATTATTATGATATACTTCAGTGAATAGTATTTGTAAATACGACTGCACGCACTGCGCTGACTTCGATGCACAGATAGGAGAAGACCAAACAGATTTCAGCGCGCTTTCTCTGTTCTTTAATTCTTTCGCACAGCGTTTTCATCCATAAATTTCGTCTTCAATTTCCAGCTCATCCAGCGAGAATGTTGTAAAATACGTCTGTGCAGAACGATTATAAAAAACTATCCTCAACATTTTATAATTTGCGAAGTACATTCGAGTGAGTATCGCCGTCCGCTGATAGGACTATTGTTGATAAAGTGTCTACTGAAATATTCATCTGCTTACAAGGGGACTATTGCTGATGAGAACCACAATGAGGCGTTGCGATGCAGGCACGCAGAATCTGCGATCGCTTGAAAAACCAAAGGTTCACGACGTCATCATGCTCAAACATGGGTAGAAAAAAACAGGTATAGAAAAATGAAAGCATATTCAAGATGAGGTATGAAATCGTCTACAAAAAGCCGACGGAGTAGCTGTTAGACGGCGGGCGTGTTCTCCGCAATTTCCAAGATAAGCGCTGCTAAAGCCTGCATGGATGAAAAAACACAGGCGATGCATAGAGTTCAAAAAACATAAAAATGAAGAAAAATATGTAGAAAACCGAGTTATCAAGGAGCAGCAATCAAGGGGGTGATTATTTCTGGGACACTAAGTACAGCACATGTTGAGATCAATGGACACCTCGATCAACAGGAAACTTGATGTGCACCCAGTTTTTGGTGCCATACATCGACTTCCTAACAGTTGATCGATTTCGGTAATTTTGTCAGGATTCAGAAATTTATACTGGACATTACATGTGACTGGATTCCTCGGGATGTCAAACGTACTGCAGGAAGACCACCGACCCGATGGTCAGAGTTCTTCACGAAAAGCCTAGAAGAAAGATATGATGCTCGACGAGTCCCTAAGGCGAGGAGAACCCACTGGGCTACTCTTGTCCGCGATTGGGAAAAATGGAGGATTTACTGGCGCCCGCTCGAGTCACTCGACGATCAACGGGACTACAGGTGATACAGGTGATGGTATGTTGCTTAACCTAGATATAAATTTGATTCCGTTATGGAAAATTGTTAGTTATAAAGAAAAAAGTGCAGAAAATATTTCGTAACAGTACAATTCTTTTCTTTGACTTAAAGGTAACCGTCTCGCGATAAGCCCTCGTTGCTAGGATGACATGTTTTTGAGGAATGCTGAAATCTGGTTAGAGTGATGCAAGGTTTGCGACGTGATTCTAATTGCCAATATGAATATGAGTACACACCGTTTCAGCAACGAAAATCCGATTTCAGAATTCGTCCAATGAAATCGCTTTCATGGTACTAGCTCGTATTGATGAGCGCACCAGCTCTGCCGGTTTCTGCTTTATGCTTCATTGACGACTTTACATTAGGATGCACCAATTTACTTTGTGGTCAACATTTGGGTTCGTCTTCATCATAACCACGATAATTCGAGTCGAGTGTCCACAGCAGTTGCATCTTCTTGTGCTGTTCGCCTTTGCAGCTGCTTCTCTCTATCGGCTTCTCTGCTACTACGCATTCCAGGAAACATTTCACCTACGATACTATAAATCGCGTTTAATAGACATTATCTTGTAGTCCGCTTGTAGCTTATTCACTTATTTATTCCTCCTAGCTCGAACTATCAGATTCTCAAAGAAAACTTTCGTTTATTGTACTAAAGCATTGTAATTGCAGACTACGGCCTTTACGCACTCAAGAAGCACACGACGGAGTTAACATTTTAGCAGCCCTTCAGTCTTTTTCATACTAAGAGCAGCCGAAGAGCGTGATCTTCTAGAATCGGAGAAATGAGACTTTTTGTTTCACTGTTTTTTGCCGAAAATTACCTACTCTTGGTATGTGTCGTGTTATCGGAGCGCAACATATTTGTTGAAAGCGACTAGGAGTACCACTCCATCTCAGTGCACTTCCCAGCATCCTGGACGAGACTGTTCATACTTGAAGGATTCCAAATGCATACGTATAACCAACAAGATACGCATGTATTAATATGGTTGCGTACATGCAAGATATACATGTCGATCCTGCATAACAGAGATAAGTTCGTGCATTAAATCTACTTCCCTCTAACAAAACGCGAGTTCAATGCCCATATCCATCGGCAAGAGACTACGGCTGCAGATGCTTCCGTGAAGGAGACCTGTTGACATTGTTAAACGACAAATAAGTAAGCAACAGACCAGCAACCCACTACATGTGGTATGATTGCTTAGCCTCTTCTCAATCTACAGTTAGCAATATTACCTCGCCATAATGAAGGCACCGTTCTCATCGGTTTAGCGCTTAACTAAATTTTCCTACATAGCTTCTGAGCACTATTCTACCAGGCAGGGTCAGTTCATATTTGTTTTTCAGACCACGTGTTCTGATTTGGTGCAGTACCCAGTGAAATTACTGGCCACAATCATGAAGTTAAGCCTGTGAATAAAGGAGCTAAAGCATAAATTTAGAAAATGCTGAACAAAAATTTCGATCACATTGAACACAGTCTTTGCACACTCACCGCTTTCTATGAGCCTTCCACTTAATATGTTATGTGGAGACCAACCGCGCAGTGCTCACATGGATTTAGATTTAGATTTTTTTTCATAAATTTAGATTTTAACGAGGTCTCAAATGGTGCGAGCTTTATGTTGCTAATCCTTGCATGAAATAAAATATGCTTCTCTATTTTTTGATAGGTCTTCCGCGAAATATTATGTCAAACAGCTTTATTTAGGAAGTGGTGAGTATCGATGCACTAAACAACCTTACTGCCTTACTAGGTGATGAATGGACAGGCATTTGTCATCAGAGCAAAGACTCGCCAGACGTTGCCATCATCACCAAGCACGAGGTATGGTGAAAGCAGCGCGCTCTGCCATCCTCCTTCATTGGAACAGCATACCTCGAAAAATTTCATAGCTGATATATTCTTAAAGATATCATTCATTGACGTAATTTAGATTCACTCGCAGTCGTACGCAAACACTAGTAGAGGAATTGGTGTAAGAATTTTGGTCGACTCATGGTATTTCGTGAATGTTTGGTCCGTACATCTCGATTACCTTTCGTACGGACCGTATGCTGCATACAACAAATTGGTTACATCCATGGATCAAATCATGGCTGGAGAGAGTCCAAGAAGTGGTCAAGGTGCTAGCGAAGTTTTTTCTTTTACCCTTGCTTCCACGTCTTGAATTCATTTTGCCACTTTTTAAGGATTTTTAGGGTAATCTAGGTTTAACTCCATTGTCTTGGTTAGAGCTTTTTTTTTAGTTCAACACGAATCATTTTACTTCAGCGGTTTTGAAAACACATGGTCTAAAACATATCTCATTGCGTTCTAACTGGTCAATAATTCTATTTTTTTTTCTTCTTCGCAGATTGTCGGAGGTGACAATATGATGAAAGCTCCCACTATACTCTGGTCTTCAGGGAATCATGTGTGCTCAGGCGGCGATAAGCCAGCCCTCAATACTTTACAAAGTAGGCGAACTCCAGTGTGACGTTGTGCGATGACAGGAGATCATATCTCGGGTTGCACAGGAAGAACAGTCATTGGAAGCGGACCAAACGAGTACACCCACAATACGCAACGGCAATAGTTATTGTTTTTCAAACATAGTAACGCCACAACAGTCTTTTCAGACGCTTTCTTTATTCTGTTCTAAAGGAGAGTGATCCCATAAAATTGGATGCAACTTCCAATCAGATTATAGGATCTTCGTCGCTCATGGAAGAAAATTTCCGTGACGAAATGTTTGAGGCACTAACTTCTTCTACAGTAAGCTACTACCCATCATGTCGTCTCATATGATGTCCTGTCATCTCGTCGGGCTATTCTTCAATTCCAACTTCCACGTCAAAAGATGCTCAATATCGTCGTCCACTACTCACGAAACCCTATTTAGCTAACAAAGAATTGAATTGGTTCTATATTTATTTGGAAGAATTCATTGATCATTGAAAACCTGATCTTTTGTTTTGTTTTGCTAGACTTGTGCTCGCAGCATGTCTCTTCCACGGAAATCCATTAATCAAGAAGACATCAAATGACCTCCGAGATCGAAAATCTTCCAGCACAGAGATTAATTGGAACGTGCATCTTTCTGACACTTCCGTGGTGTAACTATTCAGCGGTGAACCTGATCATTGAAAATTGGATTCAGGAATTGGCTAAAACTCTTGTCGTCGACGAAAAAGAAGGCAAGACGTGTACGGAAAAAAGTGTGTAGCGCAAATATTGTCAGAAAAACTCCTGACTTAACGGGCAAGCTAAGTAAGACTCCACCAAAGACTACAATCTCCTCGCCTGACACAAACCTTCTAGCGTTGTTGCGTTCGCTCTTTAAATAAAGGATAAAAAGGATGAAGCTCACGGCGTTGATCAATCCCTGAGGGATGCGCCATGCATCCGACTTCATTAAATATCGCTGGAGGTGATTGAATTCATATCTGGCCTTTACAATGACTCGCGGTGGCCTGCCGATGTATCGAGCCAGTGCTGCTATCCTCCCAGACAAGTCTGGTACCAATCTGCCGACTCCGGAGGGATGGAAGGCTTGGTGGGCAATGGGCGCATTCCACGTGCGTGTCGCAGTGGCGCCTCCAACCACAGCGCCACACGCGCTCTTTAAATAAGAAATTTAAATAGAATCTCCATTATCACCGAAGAGTTGCTTGAAACGAGAACAAAATTTAGGCATGGAGCACATAACACGGTTGGTAAAAAGAGTTAATTGAAGAGGATCTTTGTAGAAAGACTTAAATTGGCTGTGAAAATGACATTGGAAGTGCAGCTGAAATGAAGAACTACTCCTAGCAAGTGCGATCGGAACCTGTGCAATTCTAATGTTCGATTATGCATCGATATTGCAACGAAAAAGCAAAGGTAGGATTACTAATATCTCTTGTCATGGTATATGGTTAACAGCAGAGAAGTTCAATACCATTTTCTTGTGTTGTATTGCTTCCGTCCCAAATCTCTAAATACCAGCCGATGAAGACTAACGCAGTGTTCCCTCAAACGTTCGACTTACGATAGCAAGCGCGAAGAGGTAGATCTCAAGAGCCCAATGATGTGGCAGCCGACTTTCCTCAAGGTGGATACCGTGATCTATCTGTACTTCTTGTAGCCCATGTGACATATCACCTTCAAAGGAATAACGGAGAATATACTTCCACGACCGACTTTCTATTAACCTCGGCATTGATCAAGTAATTCTTTGTATTCTTGTTGAGCAAACGCGAGGTGTTATTATTATTCTTTATTCACAAGTAAGCTGACGTTTCGGCGAACTTCGCCTTCTTCAGAGCCTGGAAAGTCAAGTTGACAGCAATCTACACGGTCAAACGCCTCCATAACCAAACAAAGAAAAGTTAAAACCAAAATTTTCTGAAGAAGGCGAAGTCTGCCGAAACGTCAGCTTATTTGTGAATAAAGAATAATAATAACACCTCGCGTTTGCTCAACAAGAATACAAAGAATTACGGAGAATATACTATTTCGAACATCAAAAATATCAGAAAAGACACAACCAGTTTAGTAAACAGGATCCCGACAAGGATCCTGCCGTGTGAACCCCTTCCAAACTTTGTCTAGGGCACATAGCATTCTGTCGAGATTGTCAGCTGCCTCTCTGTCTAGCTTTTGTGGACTATGAAAAATTGTTTTACGGCGTCGAACTAGATGCAATCCTATCAGCGTTCTGTGAGCAAAAAGTGCATTTGCTTCATAAAAAGAGCTCCACCGCTAGTAACCGCTGTACAAAAATAAAAGTTTTCCATTCACCGTTTATCATGAAAGAAAGGTAGAGACAAAGCGACTCTATCTCGCCAAAATTGTTATATGCCTTGATGCAAAAGTCGTAGCAAAATTTCGTTCTGGTGACAATATCACTATCTTCTTAACGAGGAGTAAAAAAGGATTCATAAATCGGGAAGGAATCTAGTTCGTGAAAACTCGTGGTACTGAGATGGAGGAATCGAACGCGCAGGTTCTGTGATGCCTACGACCACCTCGTGCACGCACGTCGGCTTTTCATTGAACATGACGAGCAAAATGAAGGAGAAATTTGACAGAAAAGGGAGAGCATCATGGGCCGCATTTGTGTCTTACAAAAAAGCCGCCGACCAATTAACGGACGCAAAACTCCGCGCTAACCTTTTCGTCTCAACAATCCTTCTAGCGCTCTGTTACGCAGCAGAGACGTGGGCTGATAATTCAAGCACATCAGGGATGCTGCCACTCAGTCACTCAGGAAATGCTTGAAAGAAAGGTCATTTGAAATTCAGCCAATACGCAACGCCTAGGGGGAATGCAAGGTCAGTTCTTCAAAACCTCTCCCATATTCGAAATCCAGAACATTGCGCAACGATAACAGAACTAGATGGGTTGGCCACATGATAAGAAGAACAGATGACTGGTGGACGAAAGAGCGGAGCAATAGGCGTCAAGAGGATGTAATCGTTTTCTTGGAGGATCTTCTACACTGTGTGCTGACTTGTTCACAGCACGTCAACATTTGCACTCAATGACGGATATGGTTTTTGGTTCACGGAGTGCGTTCCGCGGATGCCACCATATTCGAAGCAGACAGCCACCATTATACAACGACTCCACGAGAAGGAAACGAATGGAAGATATGTTGAGGCTCATACTAGCTATAAAGTCGGCTCAAACACGCATCCGAGTGAGTAACTATGTAAGTGGAGGAATAGGACGAAAAGTGTAGATGGCTCCTAGCAGAACTAATCTCACTCTAGGCCTAAACTTAATTTGGAGAGCGAAGCAATCAACAAGATAAAATATCACACAGAACGAGGAAGGTACAAACAAAGGACGACCATGTACGTATGTAGTGCAGGGCATTGCTAACCATTGCGCTACACGTGACTGTGGAAGGAGAAGAATGTAATGGCATTAAAAGTATTCGAAATCAAAAAAGCGATACCTTCTTGGACTATCAAGCTTACCCAAGGTTGATAAAAAGTTTACTCAACTAACGTTTCGACGTCTTCGTCTTCTTCGGAGCCAGATTGCTCCAAGTCGATAACCTACTGAATCCAATCGATGCGACAACGAACAACCATATCGGGGAGCCACTGCCCGTGATTCACCGACTCGGATCAGTCCAGCTCTGAAGAAGACGAAGAAGTTGGAACGCTAGCCGAATAAATTTTTTATCAGCCTCGTGTTAGCTTAAATAATCCAGGAAGCTATTGGTTTTTAGCGCCGGGATTAAATGACGATCGACTCAAAAAAAACAAAAAAATCAATTTTTTAATGAAGCTGAGATATTTGCAAAACTCTGCACCGCAGGTGTCTATGGTGGCGAACGAACGCGCTATTGTCCTTTCCGGGGAGTAACGCGCTCACCACCACACCATGCGGGTCCTTCGTTTCGCCTGTCTCTCAGCTAGTTCTATCGACCTTTGCCATCAGCAATCACAATCTTAACCGTTTTTGTCTACTGCCTACTCTTTTTAAAGGCAGGGTATATTGCGAAATATAACTTTTTAAACTGAATAACTTTTAACTGGGGCCTCAGCTTAACTGGGTTCATTGCCGATTTGTGCTCCCCAGATCAATCCCGCTGTTGGGTGATTGCTGATGGCAAAGGTCGATAGAACTAGCTGAGAGACAGGCGAAACGAAGGACCCGCATGGTGTGGTGGTGAGCGCGTTACTCCCCGGAAAGGACAATCGCGCATTCGTTCCCCACCATAGACACCTGCGGTCCAGAGTTTTGCAAATATCTCAGCTTCATTAAAGTTATATTTCGCAATATACCCTGCCTTTTAAAAGAGTAGGCAGTAGACAAAAACGGTTAAAATATCAATATTACTAGCAACTCGGTGCAAAGGAATAGAAAACAATCTCTGCAAGACCAAGAAACGCACAGGGAAATGAATCCCACTTCATTGCTTTTGGAATGCTGAAAAGAAAACTATTTTTTCAAACTCCGGTTTTCATTTTTATAATTATAAATATAACGTCCTAACAATTTCGCTCTTTATCGGTTGTGATGCTAGAAACAATCTTTAGGCCAAATTTTAAGGAAGGAGACAAAATATGGAGGAAATAAAAGACAATCCAAAGATGGCCTCTTGGATAAGAAAGTCAAGCTACGTGCCAGTGATTGTTGCCGGCGATTTCAATTCTCCATCTCACTTAGACTGGACGGTCAAAGCAAAGTAAGAGCTTGGCTTAAGCTTAACAACTTTCGTTCCCAATGCCCTAGTTTCGTGGCTGACGTATTGGCTGCAAAACCGTAACTTATCAGTGCTATCGTCGACCAACTCTTCTTCCGTACTCACTGACCAGTTGAAGAATTTCCGGCACGGGATTATGATAATTTGCCGAAACACCGAGAATTCTCGAATTTGGGCGTGATCTATATTAGCGCAAAAAAGAACGCGAGCTGAGTCAGGAACTTTCAGAAGAAGACATGGCGGTTGGTCAGTGGAGTGGCCAGCCACGAAAATCATGTCCGATTTGGGTTTCACTGACTCGTTTCGCGAGGTCCATCCAAACGTCGACGCCGATCCCGGTCAGTTTGCTGTTCAACGCATTTCAGATTCTCGCCTCGTTCTACTTTTCTCAATGCTCATAAGTAAAGCGGAGTCTTTTTTAGCTTGTAAGGGGCTTATCAGTAGGACACGCAATAAATTTTCACATGTATTTTTAGTTTCTGATAACATAGTGAACAATCAGAAAAATGAAAATCCACAAAAGTTGTTCCAAGAAAATAAGTTCTTTGATTTCTTAGGAGCGAATTTAACTAAGACAGAAAAATAGAAAACAACTGGATTTCAATAGTGAAGACTGAAAAACAATCATTCTACTGCAATTCGCTCTCGACGAGGAAGCGACTCATGGTTGAGGCAAAAAAGAAAACCAACGAGAATGCACAAAAGAAGACGAAAAACAGTTTGGCGCCATGTTTGACAGCAAGTTTTCAACTAAAACAAAGACTTTATGTGTCCTACTTTTTCGCTTTGGTCTCAAGCGATTGTCCGTTGAATTTCCGACTTTTGAGACCTTTTTCATAATCGTTATCAGTCTAGTAAGAAAATGCTGCGGTGGCGACATTTCTTTCAGATCGTATGGAAATCTTAGAATGCTGCTTGAGTAAGGTATAGCCCCAACCCTTTCTAGTAAAACTGCGCCTTTGTAAACAAAACAAACACGTTCTTTCCTGGAAAATACCGTTCACTTTGTGTTTAAAACAATGAATTTCGGTCTGATAAGAACGCAAAGTATTTAAGGATTAGCACTCAGCATGAATAGAACTAGTAACATAAATAATAGATAGAATAATAGAACTACCTGAGAGGTAGGCGAAACGAAGGACCCACATGGGGTGGTGGTGAACGCGTTAGCCCCCGAAAAGGATAATAACGCGCTCGTTCCTCACCGCAAACACCTGCATTTCGGAGTTTTACAAATATCTTAGCATCACTGTGGTTGTATAAATAACAGAATTTTAAAAGTACTTGCCTGAAGTGACTGCGTCGTAATATGACCTATCGAAGTTCTAAGGAAGGTAAGTCAGCCGAAACGTTATATACCGCCGAATGAATATTATTTTAACCATGTAGAGTTTGCTCGTTAGAAAACATAAAATTAGTAATTAGTTGCCCATTTAGCTTAGTTCGTCAGGGATTGTTGGATTGTTAAGTATATTACAGGTTATACATGGTCAACCGTGAACAAATTCAATGAGCAATGGGACTACACAATTCCGGAACCGCAAGACCGGATTGACTTCACCTTCTATCAGGGTGAGTTAACAACAAACTACACTTTTCTCGAATAATCTGATTAACCAACAACAGCAAGTACTTCACTTAAACTTTCCGCAGGAGAAAATCTGCTATCGTCCCAGGATTCTGACGAAAAGTTGCTTGTAATTAAACTTACTTAAATAAAGTACGTTGAACCATTTACCACAAAAATTGTGAGTCATCACCGTCACTCTGCCAATTGTTTCAAAGTTCCAATGAGCTTGAATAAAACCTGAATAATGCAAGATTGCCTACAATGATCAACCATATCAAAACTAGCATATAATTTTGTTTTCTTTGCTTCTGTTGTCCTAACAGTTGTTGTGCATTTTTTTTTCCAAAAAGTCGTTTTCTTTAAGGTGACATAACACCAATCAGATCCTTCATTTACGCTGGATCTGAGCCATTGCAGCCGATACCACGTCATTGGAACAACGACTACCCGTCCGATCACTTTGCAGTCGTCACTGATTTTGATGTGAAAAATATTCTTTAAATTGAGAATATGTCCACCAAAAATTATGTTCATGGTAAATGCAATGTGCTAATCATATTTAGACCTGAGATCTCGCTGTTACGGCAATTTCCATAGAGTGCATAAGATCAATGATTTAGAATGTTTGAGATCTAGAATCGAGGCAAGGCAAAAGCGAGTTTGGGAAGACTGTCATTTTTAAAATCATTTTCACCCATAAAACCATTCGAATCTATGGAATGTCACTAGGATTAATAGAATAACAGCTCACAACCACTAGAATTAAAATTGACAACGAAGGTTTCCAATGTTGCTCATCCTCACGTACATCTTATTATAATTGACGCCAAGGGCACTCAAATCAAGATTTCCCCGATTTTCCTATTTTTTTCACTCGTGATTTTTTTAATTCCATTTCTTCATCCCCTGTTAGTCCTATGCACATAAAGGTTGAATGGCTTCAGTATAAATATAATTATGAAAGGCACTCATTTTATTGAACTTCGTAATGAAGTCACCGGTATCACAGAAATAGGACAACTGTTCACCAACCGTTCATCTTGAAGCAGTTGAAAAACTAAGAACACGCTATTAACTTTCTATTTATTCTCTACTACAATTCTTGACAGCAGGGTATTATGTGGGATGCAATTAGAATAATGCTGAGGTGTTAGCAAAACTCCTGAGCGCAGGTATCTGCGGGTGGGGAACGAAAGCGCTGTTACTCTTTTCGGGAGCTAACGCGTTCACCACTACAACATACGGGTCCTTTGCTTCACCTCTCTCAGCTAGTTCTATCGATCAGTGCCATAAGCAATCACCCATCAGCGGGATTAATCTCGGGATCCCAAGTCGGCAATAAATCCAGTTACGTTTAGGCAGTAGTCGAAATCACAATGCTATTTTTTTTGACGGGTGATTGCTGATGGTACTGGTCTAAAGAATTAGCTGAGAGACGGGCGAAGCTAAGCACCGGCACGGTGTGGTGGTGAACGTGTTAGCTTCGAGAAATGGTAATAACACGTTCGTTCCCCACCATAGACAACTGTAGTCTGGAGTTTTGCAAATATCTCAGCATTATCGTGGTTGGTTTTAATACAGTTGCACAAGTTGACTACTACACCGACCGACTATAATGAAGCTTCTCAGATTACCGAGATGCGAAAAGTTGTTGGTTAACCACGCATCAAACAACTACAAAAAGAACTAGCAATTTGTGCTTTCTCATAGTGGCGAATCCATCAAACTATGCAGTTAAACAAAGCAGTTGGATTAGATAAGTTTTCACCACCATTTCTTATTTAATGCTCATTTTAGGTGCCAATTTATTGCTGACTTTTCTTTGAGAAATAAAAAAAATGTTACAGCCACTTCCACTCTGCTGAAGTACTGCCCTACAATACTTTAACGGCACCCCTGCCACTAATTTTTTGAACGATCGTACCTTCTACTTCTTCAATTGAGCTAACCAAGGCTGATCCCAAGTGGTCTGCTGGTCATACAACACTCTGAGATCTATTAGAGGCAATCGAAAGTCGTCTATGACAATACAATTACGTCTAATATTCGGTCAATCATCAACTAGCCGATGGCCATCGACAACACCCTCTCGTATCTCTCGAATACCACATCGAACAGAGATTGACACCAAGTCTTGTCATTACATTTACGTCTGAGGTGGAAGCACCACTAACCTATCTCCAACATTGCTCTGCTGTAGACATCTTGATGGTTCCTTTGTTATTTGCTAAAGAAGAAGATATCGGCAAATCTTTTGAGCTATTGAACGAACAGTAAGAGTACATTAAGTTTATCTGAGGGAAACCGTGGAAAAATTGGCTTCCATTTCCAAACTTTCAAATTAACCTATTCGAAAACGGCCGCATTGCGAAATGGTACGGAAAACCAAGTGGTAAAAATATACTGGTTCACTGCCTCTCTTCTCACACCTCACAGAAATGGCGCCTATACGAAACATGTTTCGAATAGCCACCAGCGTGCACACACGATGAGAGGAGAAGAAGGAAAGAGGAGCATCAGGAATAGCAAGCAGCCATTTCCAACGGCTGCAAAATTGCAGCTTGTCGGGAAAGGTGCAACACAAAACCCAAGCCTGCCTAAAAAGTAATAGCTCTAGCAATAATAATCTTTCGTTTGTACTGCCGCTTTATTTGAAACGAAGTAAGTGCAGCTGTAAAGGGTTGCTTGAGAATGGCCGGTCTAGAAAATTCAGTAGCAGTTCTTGAAATAGTACCGAGTACCGAAAGACGTCAGCTAGTTCGCAACCACCTGTTTGACATTCTGTATAACTCAAAACTGCACAATTTGTCTTGACAACAGAGAAGGTGATTACATGAGTTTGGGTAAAGTATATCTGATCTTTTGTAAAGGGTGGGGCGAATACATTGGCGAAATGGGTAGACCACTCTGCTTCCGCATAAAAGAACACCTAGTTGGCAAGCTCAAACTAAATACTCCACTAGGCACGCATAGGACACAAAGACATAACGTGAAAGATTTTGAAGTAGAAAGTACCATCTTCGCACACAAATCGGAAACTTCAACGCGCAAAACTGTCAAAGGATTCTTGATAAATTCCAGAAATCCAAGAATGAACAACAGCGATGATTGCCTTATAATCATGCGTGATCTCATGAACCGTTTAAAGCTGATGTTTTAATGTGGGAGGCATATTGCACTTCCATATGATTTCTGTGCGTTAGCTTCCACTTGACATACTCAGTGGAAGACTCGTAGAAAGAGGTAAGTATGCTAAGAAGATAGTTTGTTAACAAGGCGATTGAAACCTTTGTTTAGTTGTTTCTTTGTGCAGTACTGCTTGACTGGTTAGATTGCAGTCAACTTGACCTCTGTATTCTCTGAAGAAAGCGAAACCCTTCGAGACGTCATCTCGGATAAATGAAGAGTAAAGTAACAAACTGGTGTTTGCTCATCAAGAGAGCAGTGAATTATTCGATAATTGCCGGATATAGAGGTAACTAAAATATTATATTCAATGTTATGTCCTCTAATAAGGAGACATAACGTGAAAGATTTTGAAGTAGAAAGTACCATCTTCGCACACAAATCGGAAACTTCAACGCGCAAAACTGTCAAAGGATTCTTGATAAATTCCAGAAATCCAAGAATGAACAACAGCGATGATTGCCTTATAATCATGCGTGATCTCATGAACCGTTTAAAGCTGATGTTTTAATGTGGGAGGCATATTGCACTTCCATATGATTTCTGTGCGTTAGCTTCCACTTGACATACTCAGTGGAAGACTCGTAGAAAGAGGTAAGTATGCTAAGAAGATAGTTTGTTAACAAGGCGATTGAAACCTTTGTTTAGTTGTTTCTTTGTGCAGTACTGCTTGACTGGTTAGATTGCAGTCAACTTGACCTCTGTATTCTCTGAAGAAAGCGAAACCCTTCGAGACGTCATCTCGGATAAACGAAGAGTAAAGTAACAAACTGGTGTTTGCTCATCAAGAAAGCAGTGAATTATTCGATAATTGCCGAATATAAAGGTAACTAAAATATTATATTCAATGTTATGTCCTCTAATAAGAACAAAAAGAATAAAACGTCAGGCCTTAATCACTCTCTCTGAGCTGCACTATGTGCGCGACTTCATCAAGCATCATGAAGGCATGAGCAAAACGGAACCTCGAGTGTTTTTTGATAAAAAAATTTATCAAGGAAAAGTTCAGGTCCATGAGAATAGAATGGGTAGTAAACACTAGTTGAAACATCGTGATTTCGACTGCAGTTTTAACTCACCTGCGTACAAAGCCGATTTGTGCTTTCTAAATCATTTCTGTTCAAATACTACTGTTCATAGCATTGAGAGGAGAAAAAAACTGACTGAGACAGAGATGAAGTAAGGTCCTCGGTTGGTGCTTTGGAAAAGACGTGAGGCCCCAGAGAGGGTAATCTCGGGTTCGAAGCGCATCCGAGGTCCCAGTTCAATTCGTATCTCATCATCCTCGTGGTTGTATTCCACATAACACGCTACCATAGAAAAAGAACAGGCAGTGATTAAAATTGAAAAATTATCATAGAAATGGATGAATGAGCATCTAGTATACACAATGAGTTTTGGTGACATGTCGAAGTAGTAATTCAGTGTTGCTCTCTTCCCAGGCAAATCTGGCTCCAATCTGTCTATCCAAAGGGATGGAAGACTTGGTGAGGGGATAGAACGTATGACCGCATTTGTATTGCAAAGCATCCCTGATCACCGGCCCACACCCACCCTTTTTGTACCATGATATAATTAATTAACACAATTAACAATCTTTGCACAATCATAATGTATTAGATCAAAGCGGTATCAGCATGGTGGGAATTACAGTACCCATCCTTATCCAAGCAGTCCTCTCTGCTTTTCGACCAACGTTTATCGTTTGTTGATGTAATTGAAACTATTAACTGATTTCTACTTTTGTTTCACTGGTATCCAAGATCAGTTTGCTGTTTGCTTTCCATGCTTGTTATCACATCTCCTGAGTGGATCCCAGCACTCTTTGTGTTTGATTCGTTTTCCTCGCATTCATCGGCCCGTGAAGGTCTTCAAACACCTTCCGTGTCCTTACGTCACTGCTCCAAGATTTCGTCTTCTTCATGAATCTCGTTTAATATTGGTCGAGTGGTCTCTTTGCGATCTTGGGGATAGCTGAGCTGAGACGTTCCCGTTCGCACTGAGAGAGTGCGTGATCTGGAGTCCCACCTGGACCTCGCTTCGTGATGTGCTGCCTCATTAACCACTGCGCTACGTTCACCGCTGAATTCAAAGTACGTGTACGCGGTTTCCAAAGAGTCAGCTACACCTTTCAAAAAGTGTACTTCAGCTCATTTTAAATATTATCAGTTGAAATAAAGAACACCGGCATCTAGAGGACGTCATCAACATTAAACAAGCATTCTTTTTCTACCAGAGCAAAAAATAGGTTTTTCTTGAAAATTTTGATTTAAATGGACTTAAAACTAAGATAACAAGCTGTTACAAGTACGTCAAACTTTAGACCCTATAGTTGCTGAAAATTGTCATGTTTTGTCAGAAAACTGGCGCTGTCCATTATACAAAGCACATATAGTCCCATTCTTGATCGATTATTTACCACAAGGATGGTGAGAAACGAGTAAAACTCAGGACCTCAGATGAGCTTCGAATCCGCAGTTACCCTTCCGAACACTAGAGACGCCTCTTGCTTTACCTTGCTCTCACCCACTTTGTTACAGTAACGTGCGAACAGCATATTTCATAATCCTTGTGGTTGTATTTCATATAATGCCCTACCACGAAAAAAACAATAGATAATAAATAAAAGCTATAACGTCGCGATGTCGAATGCACCTTCAGCTTATTGGCTCGATGTCGATTTTTGCTCCTCGCACTGTTCCCGTTGACAAGTGCTTGCGAACTGTTAGGACGAAAAATTGGTCGAGAGAGAGATAAAGCAAGGGCGTTTGGTGGATAGCATATAAGCGGCCGTTAAGGATAATCGCGGTTTCGAAGCGCAGCTGACCTTCCTATTTCTGCCCATACCTCGACATCCTCGTGGCTTGCTTGTTATGGTGAGTTGATTACGGTATCAAACAAGCAGATGGAAGAAATATGGAATAACACTGAGCATAGTGTAGATTTCCAACTACTTCCGATTGCTGACAACAATGTGGTCTTACGGTTGTTCCCTTTATATTATTCTGGTAGGTCACAACAAAACATGCTAGTTCTCGATATGTCTCTCGAGGTAGTTAGAGCAGCCATCTCTAAAGCACCATCTTCTTAACACTGCAAGTCTTCTAACTATCAATACCATGTTGTTTATTGCTGGAAAACGGACGTAGCATGTTATTTGCGGTGTTTTAATCCGGTCAGGTTTTACCGTTTGTGAAGTTGCCGTGGAATTAGACGTCGTCGCTTGAGGAAATAACGTTTATTTCAACGTTTGGAGTTAGTTGCTGATCTTCACAAGGGACTTGTAATCCTAACATCTAAAGGCTATGTGATTTGTATGAATATATATGTTAACGCCACCAGTAGAACAAACAACAATTTAAAAAATTTTGAAAAATTGGTTATGGGAAAGACAACTTGAGAACCTTGGTTGGTGAGGTGAATATTGCACGGAACCTTTGGAAAGAGTAATGGCGAGTTCGAAGCCTATCTGATGTTCTCAGCTTTGCTCATATCTCAGTTCCTTTGTAATTGTATAATATGCGAATACTTCAATATTAGCTGAACTTACTGTTATGCTACTAGAAAGTAACTTATTTCAATGATAAGCTATACGAGGTTGTTACCACATATTCATTCATGTATCTTTTTGCCGCCTTTGCCTTCATTAGAGCCCGAATCGATGGTTCACAGTTGTTCGTCTTCTCGATGTGGTGTCTTCGTCATCGTGCAGTGGAGCACTGCTCGAATGAGACAATTTCACCCAATAACGATGTTATAACAAAGTTATAACAATCTTGTTTTTTGGAAGACCAAGATACTCTACTGTATATGATCCAACCCGGCACGACGGCGAAGACACAGCATTGAGAAGACGAACGCCTGCGGAACATCAACTCAGATCATCGGCTCCGATGAAGAAAGAGACATCAGAATGTTAGCGGAATGAATATGTGGTAACAATGTCGTGTTAATGTTAATAAAAAAAATAACCTCGTGTTAATTATCAATGAAATAAGTAAATTAACCATTTATACCAAGGCGAAATTGAAGTCGGTTTACAACAGTGGATTCCGTTAGCACCGGCCTTCGCAACGGTATTACTTACTTGTTACTTAATACGTGATGGTTAAACGGTCTGTCCTCACGGGCCCCAGCATAATCATCATTTTTCGAAGATTTGCTGGTTAACCCATTGTGGTTCCCTAGAATCATGAGGTCAGCCTGACCAAAGTCTGCCCCAGGTCCTCACCACCACAGGCGGTCTCAGCCCTTGTGGATCAGAGAGAGATTTGCTACCATGCGACTTTGATACCATGACGGTGGTGGATCCTGGTGTTGGTGGAAACGAAACTCAACGAAGGTGATAAAATACATGATAAACCTCCCAGCGTTTTTCCATACTGCTGGCCGCTGAGAATTACAAATTCATTGACGCCTAAGGTACTGAAGGTGAGCGAGTGAGCGATTTGTTGTAGCCCCAACACACTATTGCAATTAAAAAAGTGGTGGTGTAAAACATAATCTAGTCACCCTCGAAATACTTCCTAACCAAGTTATTTTGAAAACTCTAGCACTGAGAGGATCTGAATGCAATGTCACTGATACCGAACATTAAAAAAAAGTACTACTTGTTAAACATTCATTTGTCTCCACTGTGTTTCCACCTGCTTAGGGCAACTGTTTACCTAAATTTCAATTGCTGACTCCTATACAAGCCATACAGCACAAATCTGCGCGCTTGGAAATAAGAGGGATGGACGTACCTTAATATTTATCTACTCGATTCTGTTCATGCAAAAACGGGACGAAGAATGCTTCAAGCGCTTTCATTTTTTTCGCACCACTTTCAGACGCACCACTTTTGTGGTAAAAACAAGCTTAACGGAATTTATGTCCGCCTAGAAACAGTTAATTTGCTCTAATAGCCATTTCTTTAAGGACAAGCTGAAAACTCCTCTGAGTAAAAATTACCCTGAGCATCTAGAAAGAAATCAAATGGTAGCTGTGGCATAGCTGTTAAAGGTGACCGCTGTGCTACAAATTGAAGGTCCGAGATTCACAGAAATATTCACTCAAAGTCAAAATTCACCTGAAGATTTGCAATAAATATAGTGAGAGTTTCAGTTTATTCAAAGAACATATCGAGTCAACAACACATAATGTGTGACAGTTTCTGTGTTGTTGATGTGCTGGTTGTGAACATGGATCCTATTTCACACTAGATAACATTTCAGCGGACTTCGCCTTTTCCAGAGCTTGTCGAGGTCATAAAGGATAAAAGATAAAGCGCTTGGCGTTGATTAATCTTTAGAGGACGCGTCTTGCATTCGTCTTCGTCAAGCCTCGTAGAGGTGATTGAATGCATTTTTGACCTATATAATGATTTTTGGGTACGTAATGGTGCAAAGAACTAGTACTTTTATCCCTCCACACAAATCCGGTAAGAATTTTCTAATCCCAGAAGGATGGAAGACTTGTTGAGCCTTTCTGTCGGGATTGCAGTAAGGACCGAACCTGTGTGTAGAGCTTTGCACCTCTAGTTACTACGTTACACGCGCTTTGGGAATCTACATTAGTATGAGATTTTTCACTTAAATAATTTTACAACCACAGCGGTGAAACTCCACACTCTGATTTCAAATAAGTGATGTATTCTTTTCCGAAATCACTTAGTGCTTCGTACATAGGCAAAAGGAGAAACTAGACATTGCGATTGAGCCTGCTCAATACAAGTTAAATTGGCGATGTATTGACATTTCAGTGTAATCGCGCTGCTCTTCTTCTTCTTCTTCCTTTATTTGTAAATCGGTATCTCCAGTGGCTTAAAGCTAAAGAAAAACCTTTTGCAAACACAGCAATGAAGATTTTTGTTACGACCATTTCACGAAAGTCATCCATATTACTACTAGTCTTCCTAAAGCACCATTGCTTGTTGTAGCATTGCCGGAGTAACAACACTGAGTTAAAACAGGACCATAAAACTGATTGTGTAAGCCAAAAACGATACAGGGTGAAGCGCTTGGAGTTAATCGGTTTCAGAAGAATGCGCTGTGGATTCCACTTCATTACGCATAATTAGAGGTGATTGGATGCATATTTAGTCAAGTCAATACTATCCTTCCAAACCACTCCGGTACCAACTTGCCGACCGTGGAGAGATGGAAGTCAAAAGGCAGATTTCAACAAAGTTCCTTTTACGAATTCAAACTCGGACGTAGTGCGGCTGAACAGCTCAAAAGAGTAAATGGAGCATAAAATCAAAAAAATGTTCTCCAGTGCACAGTGCCCAGGGTGGTTTGGATAATTTCGTCTTGGCGAATTCCGCTTTCAGGATGAGGAAGGTCGCAAACATCCTTTTACCTTTGGTGATGCTGTATCGAGAGTTTTCTTTTAAGGAAATATACGCTCAACTGTTGGACAAATTGCAGAAAAAATTGATGTAAGCAGTTTAATTGTTTTGCAACATCAAAGCAGATTTCAAATTTAGACAGACTCCAAAAATGGATGCAGCAGGAAATCAGAGACGAATGAAGAATCCGCTCTTTCGAGGTGTCGTCGGCGCACCCTCTGTGCAGCGAAAACGATCCGTTTCTCGAATATATTGCGGCGTGCAACGGGAAGTGTATCTCCTACGACAACGGGAGTCAATGAATTCAGATGTTAGACTGCAGTGAAGCTCCGCGACATTTCCGAACCTGAAATTGCACCAAGAAAACGAAGGTTACCATTTTGTAGTTTACAGCTGGCTCGGCTCATCGTAGCTTCCTGAATCAGGGCTAAGCGACTGTGGCAGAAACGTTGGTTCAGAAAACCAACGAAAAGCACTAGAAACTTCAGTATCTGTGCCCTCCATTGCTCAACGGAAAGGCACCAATCTTACTCCACGACAATGCGCAGGAACACGTCACACAACCTGACACTGCTGAAGTTGGAACTTTTGAGCTACGTATCTTTGTTTCATTCACTAAACTCACTGGACCTCTCCACTACCGGGAACCGCTTTTTACTCATCTTCGCAACTTCTTGCACGGAAAATGCTTTTGAAACTAAGCTTAGGTCTAAACTGTGCCCAATGACTTTATTGCCTCAAAAGACTAGAATTCAAGCAATCGGTATAAGTTAAAAATATTTCTTGCTGTCAAAAATGAGAAAATTCTAAGCTGAGATACCCTACTTTAAAAATACAAATTGAAATCAAGCATTAATTTCAGAAAGGCTTAATACAAACGTTGTTGTCAAACGATAAAAAAAACAGGCGCTTTCAGATGCTTGCGATGTCGATGCCATTGGCGATGCTCACTGGAACTATCAATTCGGCATTCTGATGGTATTGTGAGGAAGACAAAGGGAACGAGAACGAGAACCAGTCACTCAGCCAGGTGTTTATACTACCTCGCGTTTCACCCGACATTAGCAGCATCATCTGCTGGAAAACTGCTTGATCGCAAGTAGATAAGACATAGTGGACACAATTGCTAACACTACAGTGCTTTTTGCCTTATTACGCTTGAAAAAGCACGCCTCCTAGCGATCACTCTTACGACCACTCATTCGGGTCTCGTCAGGCATTCAAGTGCTCTCTTTCTCCTCAATTACTCTTAAAGCCGATCTGTTTCACTAGACATTCCTATTACCTTGGCTACTTTTATTTCCTAGTAAACCTTCTTCAAAAGCAACGAGTTTTTGCCCAAGCTTTTTACTTTACTCATCGTATTGTGGTGCATTAAAACACTTTTGTCTTCGATGGTCAAAAAAGAAATGGCATCCTACAAGTTCCTTGAAACCTATAACTTATAAATTCGCTACGACAGCGTGGCACGATGGGCTAGAGCCGTTCCATTACATTTTTACAACTGAGTTGTAAGAATTTTTTTACCAGTCGAACATTAACCAAAATCTTTAAAAAGTTATCACAGTTTGAAAATCAGGTTTCAGTAATTCTCTTGTTTTATATGACTTCGAATTCACGTTTATCCCAACAGTTCTTTCATTTGGCTCAATGCCTCGCATCTGTCATCCACGAATTCCGGCTTGCGCATTGGTTCGCTGTTGCTTGGGAACTTATCCTTATCATGGATATCGTTGAATGATGTTCGGAACGATTCCCACTGAAATTTTGCAATAGCATTTCTAGAGCTATCGCAGGCCTCCATAGTAGGCAATTGACGTGCTGTATGGATCGGCGGAAGCCTTTCGCAAACAATACTGCTACGATTTAGACAATCCCATGGAGCTCGGCTGGGCTTGTTCGGTTGAACAAGATACCAAGCGTGTATTACGGAACACCACTGGCCCCTGAACTACATGCTCTTTGTCTTGCAGTAGAATAATGACGATTTTAACCAGGACATAGTGGAAGTCCAGAAATGAACAGGAAAAACGAATGCATCACTTTCACAAGTGGTATGTCACCTTATGTCGCAATGATTTTTTGATGCACATCCCCATAGGTGGGTCTCATTCATCACCCTCGTGAACAACACGCAAGGGTCCAACGGAGGTGGGTGGTCTTTCAAAATTGGCATCTTTTCATAGTTGGATCTTCATTAATACTGTGTAATCTAACCAACTGTGGAGCTACCGTTACATATGGTACGTCCAGGCTCTGAGGAAGGCGAAACCGGCGAAACGTCAACCATTGTTGAGCAAAGACATCCACAACAATAAGAACATCTATACTAACTTCGTGTCGGCTGAAAAAAAGACAATTCGTAAGAACAAATATACAGATCTATCGAATATAATGCCAAGACTTGTAGAAAGACGATCTTTTGACTTAATGGAATCGTCGATGACTACACTCATTGTCAATTGAACATTTGCTCAACTAAAGTCGACACTGAAAGTCACTCAGAGTAGAGCTTGTAGCCGAGATTCACCTTCTCTAAGCATTATTCACTAAGTTAATGTTGATTAGAATCGCTGACTACGATTTAGTGCTGATTGGTAAATATGAGGAGCAATGTACGAACCATTTGTTGTACCTACTCACTGACATTTTTGATATTGATTGGTTTGCTTTCCTTTTGAATTTTAATAAATACATGTTTGCAGTTAACCATGCTTTTTGCCCTACTATTTGTATGGAAAACCAAATAAAGAGTTGAGATTAGGTAAATACTTACTTACTTACTTGGATGGCCCCACTTCACTCCTTGTGCGGCTCCAGGATAATTCCCGTCTTTTCGGAGTTTTTCTAGTTTAGCCATTGTGGTTCTCTGGTGTCCCGAGGTCAACCTGGCCAAAGCCTGCCAGAGCTTTTTTCCAGCATATACAGTCGCCCGCTTTTGTGGATCAGAGCGAGTTTTGCCACCATGCGACTAGTGTCATACGAGTACGGTGATGGATCCTGGTATTAGCTTACTCTTAGATGGACTTCCTGATGGAAATGTCGGAGTCCTTCTCAGAATAGCAGACCCTGCCGGCGGATGAATCCTCCTCTGTACATCGCACACGGACACCCAGAAACACCTCGCAGCCACGACGAAGCAGTAAACTATTGGGAGGAAAATTAGTTAAACAATGCTCAAAAAATTAAGCATCCACGGAGAAAGTTATTGATCATTGTTACAAAGGTTTAGTGAAAGTCGGTTATAAGGTATAGACAGAGAAGTCCCTTATCTCACTCCTCAAAGGTAAACCATGGCCAGATAAAATGTCACCAAGTTTTACCAAAAGTGGAATATTTCATGAATCAAATGCAGTCATATTTCTAATAACTTGGTCAGGAAAAGTCAGGGCACTAAATATGCGAATAGTAGAACCGCTTTTTCTAATATTTCATTGAATTTGACCTTCATTTTTCCGCAGAAATTAAAATAAGGCAGTCATCACCCAATTAACCTAGACCTAAGGCGCTGAGATCAATTGGTTCGGGGTAAATCACTCTTAGGTGAATGCCCGTGCGTTTGACTTTGTAGAGCATCGTAGAGGTGATTGAATGCATGTTTAACCATAGAACGCTTGCGAAGGCTTACTGGTATATCAAGCCGGCGTTTTTATCTTCACTAAAAAGGCTGCTAGCAAATCATGGAGGGCTTGTTTGCCCAGCGAAGCTACTCCACATCGACAGTCATGTTTGTATTACAGGGTACCTCTGATCGTTTCATTATTAAACGCGTCTAGGATCTCTGCTCCCATATGCGTAAAATCTATTTGTTAACAGTTCCTCTAAGCTACCTTACCTATAAATTGTATTTCCTCGACTGCAAGCCTTTGCAGGATTCGACAATAGTTAGAACTTTTTGCAAGATGAAATTCCCGACCTCAGAAGCGTCCATGAACAAATGCGCCTACTGAAATGAGCTTGAAAGAAGGCGTTTCGTGTGTAAAAACTGCTGAATCCAAAAATTTTCCGGCGAAAAGCTCGTAATCACTTTAGCTCAACATTTCACAACGTTCTCCATCTGATACCTCGCTGAGTCGCACAGCGACTGAGCAGTGCGGGATCCCTCATTGTGAACTCATCAGAGAAAAAATAAGTGAGACAAATAATTTTTAAATAGCAGTTTTCGTGGCGCTTATCCTAACGTTATTTAAACGATGTAGTTTTTTTAAAATTTTACGTAGCAAATGATTTTAGCTTGACAAATCTATTGGATCTTGTGGAAACTACGTGTCAAATGCTACGGAAAGAACCTTTCCGACTTTGCAGAAAACCAAGATCAATCATTTCGGACCCAGAACTAGGTCTGAAAAACGCCAGATTGAAACCCAAAAATCAGAATGGAATGAAGGCTTTAGCGGTTGTCAGAATTGATCACAGCCACAAAAATCGTTTTTGGTAACAGCAATCCCAGAGGACTTTCAACGATGCAAGTAGGGCATTCACAGTCAACAGCACCGTCACAATGTAGAGCATACCGCGTAAATTGAAGGTTTTGCCTAACGGTTACAACTGATAAAGAGCCTCTAAGCCTGAAAAATAAGGTCTCAAAGCCAAAAAACTAGGATTTACTCAGGTCGTTAGACGGATGTTGACAGGATGTTGTTCTTGACGAGGAATACGAGTGTATGATTTAAACGTTTCCATTTTAGCTCTATGAAATTGAAAATTAAAACCTCATTAAACCGAAAGGACATCTGTTATTATAAACATTCGAGCTGATACGCCAGCGTACAATCGTACGATCTACAGGTAACAACGAATTCATGTCCTAACTCGCGAAACAATGCAGCGATAAAAAGTGACTTTGAAGAAAGAAGGATAGAGTTATGGTCAAGCTACAAAGGTTGGGAAAAGCACTAGTGAAGTCTATCGAAACTTTGCCAAATGCATGATCAAAGCTACAACACTCCGAGACCCAGGCGAAACAGTTGCAGCTTTCGAAAGCTCACTGAGAAAATGGTTCACGACTATCACTCGGATCTCTTCAGTGATCGCATTTTCGATTGGTCTTCGACTAAATCTCACAAAAACGAAGTTTATAAGGAAAGGACAGCTTTCGTATACCCCATTCACGCTTAGCGGTATGAACGTCTCCAAATTCTTTAACTACGTCTATCTAGTTGAAACGTCAATGTGATAAATGATTTGGTTTCAAAGTTGGGCAGAAGAAAACTGGCGGATTGCGGAACTCTCAAGAGCTTCGAGGATGTAGTAATGAGAATGAAGAACACCTGATTTCGTCCACACCTTTCGACATCATGACTTTCACTCTTTCAAGGTATGCGTTAAAAACGTGATCGCTGTTTGAACAGGATGGATGACCACTCAGCTTTGTGGAATGTTCAGTAGAAAAGAAAATGCTAGGAGTATAGCTCACCACAGAAGTGAGAAAGCGACTCCAAAGCTCCGGTCTACATCTGCGATAAGTGAGTGGTCAAAGACGCCGCTCTTTGCGCCAAAATGTCGAAAAGGAGATGGGCTGAACCGTAATGGGTACGAATGACAACCGATGGACAAGAGTCGTTAGCAACTGGATTCCTCGGAATATCAAACGCACAGCAAGCAGACCACTGACCCGATCGTCGGAGTGCTACAAGAAAAGCCCAGGAAAAAGGTGTGATATTCAACGAGTTTTGGAGTAAGCAGACACCGCTGAGCTGCTCTTGAACGTGATAAGAAAAAATAAAAAGTTACTGGTGCCTAGTTTTGTGTGTGGTTTCGGCCGCTGCTTAAGGATTTTCCATCATTTTCAGTCGATTCACCATGGACTTCTGAGATGGCCATGCTGGGTTAGGTCCTGTTAAGTATTTGGTTAGGTTTTTTCCATTTTGATTAAAGAGCGTCAGTGGGCAGGATGAGTGGTTTAGTGAGGACGGAGCGTGATCGAACAATGGTTTACCTGGTTTAGGCCGCCTCCACAATGCACAGGATAACTGCAACTGCTCCATTCGGCCCTTTATACTAAGGTTTTGTTGCAGGGTCTCGTAATTCCAGTATCCAATAGACATTAAAAAGGCCAAAAATTCTCAATTACCTGCTGTGGCGAAATTCAAATTTTGAAAAACTTGTTCGGACATCACAATACGTGGAAAAATCGTGCAGAAACCCTAAAAAAGTAAGAACATTTTCGCGTCAGTTCGACAGGACGTATATTGAAAACTTTTAGCTGATTCGCACACTTTGATGAAGAAACCATTTGAGAACCATTAGAGTTTACTGTAAGCTACAGAATGTTTCTTGATACTTTCGAATGTGTTGATGCCATAACGTGTATTACCAGTTCAAAGGTTACGATTGAAGGTAATGCGAGTCGCTCTGCTCTTCGTCCCAATCTTCACACTGCTTGGAAACTGCGTGTCAAGGAGGCTTCGCGTGATGACGTTCAATATATGGCAAACTGGAATACGTGTCAGTAATGGTTTTCAGAAGATTGCAAAGCATATTGCTTTTATCGATCCCGACATAGTAGCTCTCCAGGTATGTCTTCTTGAAGCGTAGAAAATTATGCTTGCTCACTATTATAAAAATAAAAGTCGGCTCTCCTTGTCCTTATTTTGCTTGCTTATTTATAATCCTTTGTTTCAGTTAGTGCTGTGCGATATGACACAAGGGTCTCTCTTTTTGGAGGATCGGTATTCAGAACTGCTTCACGTTCAGCACATTTAAATTCTCTGCATGGCTACCGTTCTCTTAACCAAATCAATAAAAATAAAAAAGTTGACCAGACAATCAAATTCTCGCTTTCGTTAAAGTTAATTTAAGATAAGCTTTCCACAAACAGACCTTCACCCTATGAATCTCATTAGTTCTCTGAACCTTAACAGGGTTTCTCACGTGAAAAACGTTCGAGTTGATACTCACTTACATATCTGGATGATCCGTCTTCATTGGTGGTGCGACTTCCTGCAAAACTTTCATTCCCTCTAACCTTGCTCCATCGTCACCTATGGTGCTAATCTACTTCGAGATCGGTGATGATCGCGAGAACTATTCCGTGGACTTGCAATAGTCGCCATCTCTGAGTCCATGCTCCATTCAGTCCATGTTTCTGGTTCAGCAGAGTGGTGGATGGTCTGTTGAACTGAAATGGTGAGCGCTGATTTCTAGGTCCTTTAGTTGGTCGATGGCTTATTTAGGACGCCCAAATGCTGCCCGCACTGCTCTTCTTCTTCGGTACAACCTACTTTATGTTATTCGATATCCATTGAACGTACAAGGCACACTTACGAGGTGGTCCCTGTTATCAGTGAACCATCCAATTCGATTTGTTCGTGATCGGACTAGGGATTCTTTATGAATTGTGTTTTCATCCAGTTCATGCCTAATCCAGTTTTTTTTTTCTCGCTTCGCCTAATTAGGTAAGAATAGTCACCCGTCCTTTTGCGGTTTTCGAAGAGATGACGACATTATCTGCAAGTCAGAAATTTCATAGGATCTTTCCATTAAACAATTACCCTTCTCTTCCCAATCGAGTGACTTGATTATCAACTGCAGTGTTGCAGCAAACACTTGTGCGATATAGTCCTGCATTGTTGAACAACTTTTCCATGGGTGTGGTGAGGGATCAACTGTGTGTACGTGATGACGTGCCTTCCAGTAACACTCTTCTGGTGTTAGCGTCTAAGACGAGACCACTGCTTGGTTGACGAGGGTTTTATTGCTTTCGTTTCGAAACTGTCAAGCGCTTTCTCGCAGTCAAGCACACGTTGCTCGTAACGTGCTTCTATGACCCGTCACAAAGTTTGGATGTGATCCATGCAGCAAAGTTCATGTTGGAATTCTGCTTGCTCAGCTTGTTGTGCATTGTTCAAGGTCTTCGATATGCGCATAAAAATAATCTGTGGGAACGCGTGCAGAACGCTCACTGAACAAGTACATTAGACGATAGTTTGAAGATCCCTTTCAGTTACCCTTCTTGGGTAATAGGACTGCGCGCGATATCTTCAACGGATCTTTGATTTCCTCTTCCTGGAGGCAAGATGTCTTGCAGGTTAGAAGAAATATGTGTAATTTGTGGCCTTCAGCTCTGAAAAAATTGGCGTTGATGTTATTAGGTCTTGGAGATGTTTCATGCTTTCCACTAAAACTTGAATTTCAAAAAAAAATTTTTTTGTCTGTTTTTTTAAGCAAAAAAATCGGGGTTCGAGGTAAAAGATTGACATAGGACATTTACCCTATTAATCGCAAATCATGGTGGGGTGTAGTGTTAGTCCATCTCCATTCATCAGGATGAATAGCTAGCTGACCATTATAGCCGCAAGGTCTCAGCAGCACTTCTTCACATTAGGTTGTTTTTGAGCTGTTTCCAATAATTTCTTCTTTACTTACTTACGTAAATCCTTTTGCAATAGTCTTCTACTAATCGTATTTATTATCCACTGGCTTGTTGCAATAGGATCAAGCTTCTGTTTCCTTATCCTTCCGAGCAACTCCTTAATGGTAATGCTGATGCGATAGTCCGGTGCAAGTTCGAAATCTTGCGAAAAGCAGCTCATAATTCTCGGTCGGTTTTTTCTTATCTACTACTTATGTAAAGAAAGGATTTTGTTCTCCCGTTTTTTTTTGTTTGGTTTGAAGAGGAGAGTATCCTTGTCACGCACGACTTATTTTGCTTTTCTTGAGTGCCGACAGGAGTTTTCTCAGTTTAATGCGAAATCGAATCTTCTCACGAAGAAAGCAGCGATTGGACCTTACAGAATCCAGGCACTATGTCCGTGAGAATATGATCGATTCTCGCATGAGTGGTGTCGTTCTGAGACTCCCATGTTCATCGAGTACTTATCCTGTATTCACTTTCATTGGTCGCTCTCAATGTGACGCTGAATTCTCTAACAACAAGTTTTTAGAAGCAGTTCGTTTGCGGATTACTTTCTACAATAGGTTGTAGAACGTGGTCAGTTCGCTATCATCAGCTGTAAAAGGTGATGAGTAACAGTTTGTGATAGTGAATTTCCACTGACTCGCAAGTTGGAGATGAAGAATAACTAAATACGATGATAGAATGTCGCATGAAATAACCAGATGAGAACCGGATTGGTATAGGAGGGAGTCAATGCCTCCGATATTTCGCAGCGGAAGTTTCACTTCATGAGTGATAAGGATTCCGTCATGTAATTACCGTATGTCGATCCTCCTACTTTTCGTCTCTTGGAGGGCAATCGGATGGAATTTGATACGATCGGCTGCTTTAAAAAAGCTTAGAGATCGGCGTCTAAAAAAACTATTCTGGTGTTGTAAGTGGAGGTCACAAAACGTGGCATGTCGTGGGATGGGCATTCTCGTTTTCTCTGACCGCGGTGACGTCTTGCTGGTCTCGAGATTCAGTTTCGTCCCACCAGTTATCTATCAGTTATCATCATCGCCTGACATTGTAGACGGAAGATCACAATATGTGGGGTACTGAGGCTGGAAATATGCTGGTTTAGTCAATGCGATTTCCTAGAACTTCTAGGTTAACCTAGCCGAAGCCTTCGTTTGGCCATCACCATCCGAGGTAGTCGCCGATACTTGAGGATCGAAAGAAAATTTACCACCTTGCGACTAGTTTGGTACGAGAACGACTGTCGCTGGCTTGTTAGTCCAATGAACACATCGGTCCATCTTCCAGTTGTCTCCCTCGGCTTCATTTTGACTTTTCACTGGCCACTGCAATTTTCTCTCGGTCGTAAGCAGCAATTCTAAGCCATGTATTTGCTGGAATGCACAGCTGTGGAAGATCTGTAGCGTTCAATTAGTGGTCACGTAGTTCCAATCCATAAGCCGATAAGTGACTGGCCTTCGTCAACGACTAAAGCGCAGCCTGTGGTGTTCATTGTCTTGTACCAAATTCTCTCCTGAAGTTGTTATCCATGTCTGTTAAACGTGCCAGGTATACGAATTGAGGATCAATCCATGATTACCTGTTCCCCATTATTGCAGTCGTTCATAATGAATTAAATTTTTTCCTACTAAGCCGTACTGCAAGCTCCTTTCACTGCAAGAAGCTTAGTATATCGTTAGCGAAACGAATTTTGACGAACAATCACCTGTCAACGCGTATCCCTTTGTCATCTCAGTCGAATGGATGTATTGGCAATATTGTGTGGCTTTCTTGTATACGCTTGTAAACTGGAATAATGACAGTTCAGTGAGGAAGCAGTTTGTTTGCTGTAGTCAGCAAGCGCATGCTTGTGTCTCTACCATGGCTGGTTAACCGGTGAAGTACGTTGGGAGTTCCAGTTCTCAAAATGAGAGACTGTAGGCTATTTTTATAACTCCCACGTCCGACTTTCCATTAACCTCGGCATTGATGGAATAATTCTCTTTACTTCTGTTTAGCAAACACGAGGTGTTATTTTATTTCTTTATTTATGTACAAGCTGACGTTTCGCGCCTTCCTCACAGCCTGGAAAGGTCACGTTGACTGCAATCTATATGGCCAAATACCTCCATAACCAATGGAGGTAATAATAATAATAATAATGATAATAATAATGAAATAATAATAATGGTAATACTAATGGTTATAATAATAATAATGGTCGTAATAATAATAATGGTGTAATGTAATAATGTCATAATGTCATAATGTTACCTCCATAATAATGGTTATGGGGGTGTTTGGCCATGTAGATTGCAGTCAACGTGACCTTTCCAGGTTCTGAGGAAGGCGAAATCCACCAAAACGTCAGCTTGTACGGAAATAAAGAAATAAAATAACAACTCGTGTTTGCTAAACAGAAATAAAAAGTTATTTTTATAGTTCGTGAAGCAAAAAAATTATCTGAGAAATGTGAAATAACATATCTGAATTGTTTTTTTGTTATGAGAACACCATGGCACTGATCTTAAAGATGGATTTTGGCTGAAAAACGTCCTTGTGATGCAGGGTTCTAAGAAGAAGAACAAGAAGTCTGATGTTACAACGGAGCTGATAAAAATCTCCGCAACTGAAAAAAAATCGCACATATCCGAAACACTGTCAATTTTTTAATTTAATAGTGCTCAATTGTTCTTTGTCTTATAATGAAGTTGTCCATCTCAGGAAGCAAAACTTGGAGACTCGTCGCCTGCTCTTCTTTCCTTGTTGGGACATCCGTGGACAGTGCTCACCGACGAGGAATCCAAATTAGATGTAGCCATTCTCACTAAGCATACGGTAAGACCAGTCAACGTGTTGATGAAACAATATCAAAAAATTAGTCCCTATTATTTGCGCTCTTTAAAGTAAATGTGACTACGGGTGCGCCTTCGCTTTTAAACATTAAGAAAAGCGCAATGATAAGAATTTGCGTTAAAACATTGTCAGATGTTCAGGTGATGAAGGGTACGGTTGCGAAAACGACCCATGCGATCGGAGGGAGGATCGATCTCGGTTTTGGAGTTGTGGTGAGCATGTGGAGTGTTCATCTCGACCACAAAGCTTATGGGCCGCACGCGGCCAACAACAAGATGGTCACCTCAGTGGACCAGATTCTTGTTGGAGAAAAACTGAATAACAAAGCTGGTAAGACACAAAAGCGATAGGAAATTGATTAGCCAAAGTGTTTCGGTAATTCTCGTTCTGGAGAACGCCATTCTGGACAATGTTCATCGCTTTATGTGAGGTTGTAATCGTTTTTTGAAAGAGGCAGAATAGCACTGCAGAGCGCGCCAATTTTTGGCTATCATTCTTGTTACTAGCATGATTATCTCTCAGCATCAGAAAAAACCTGACAAGGAATGAATGCGCCAAGCTAATTTCTTGATAGTTAGATTTAGACCACTTTTCCAAACACTTTATTTCGATTATTTGCTAGGCTTTCTTAGCCCCAACGTTTACTGAAACTCCAATAAACGGTACCATTGGTTTTGTCACTGTTTATAACGCATTCTTTTATTCTGATTATTCTAAGAAAACTTTCCAAGCACGGATTTATAGCCTTTTTGTTAGTCACTTTGACAACGATAGGAAAGACATGGCTTCGTAGAGACAAGGTGAGAATGATGACCTAATGGCACTAATTGACCATTATGACCCCTCCAGCTAATACAGTAGATGAATCCAGGAAAATTCAAACGCTCGTATATGCTCATGTTAAGGTAGTATTCAAATTTCTTTCAAGGTCGGGTACAAAACATTATGGAAATTTTTGATGATCCACAAATGAAGCAGTGGCTGAACAAAAGTAACGAAATACCACTGATTCTTGCCGGAGACTTCAACACACCTTCCCATATTGATTGGACTGAGGAGACAAGGTAAGGAATTTCAGAAGCAATCGTAGGAAAGGTTATCGACCACACAACATTTTTTGAAATTAAGGAGAGCAATTTCTGGTGCTCATTAAGAAATTCCAGTAGTTTTTTCTCTACCAAACTCACAAGCATGCGAAGGAAGGAGTGGCAGAATGAAAGCTGATAAGATAGTAAAAGCGTATAACTTAAGAGTTGCAGGAAAGGTATGAGTAAGCTAAATGAGCACCGAAGGTCTAGAAATGCATGAATAACCTGTACTCTAATATCTCGTACTTCAGTTATAAAGTCAATTTCAGTTACATTCTATAGTCAGATAACCCATGAAATGAGACTTATTAGCTCTAGGCTTTCGAAACGATTTTTTATAGTGGGAAACATGGAAATTGGACAGTGGAATGGCCAGTGACGAAAATCGTCGAGGCGATGGGTTTCATAGACTCATTTCGAGTTGTTCATCCAAATGTCTCCGAAGTTCCCGGTTAGCACTGAATCTCATAATCCATACTTCTGTTATTATACAATATATTTTTACACTTAAAGCAAGTCACGTAATTTAATGTCATCAGATTTCGAACTGGTGTTTAACAGTTTCTAGTGCTCAGTGACTACTGCCGGGGTCAAACAACGATGAATCAATTGTTAACGGCTGTTGAAGGCATCGCTGAGCGCATCATGCCTTTTACCCGCATATTTTTCCTACAGTTTCGTGCGCATAGCGGCTTTCATGATCGTTGATCACACGAGTAAGTCGGGACATCAGATTCCTTCACTCATAGGCTCGACGTGGGATACTCCCATCTTCGACGTCTCAGCCGCGCGTTGGACTACACCCAATGATCTTCCATTCTACTTACGTAACGGCCAGATTTTCGACGCTACACTAGGTCAGAAAGAGTCGTGGAGTTTAAAAGTAGGCAATGAGCCAAGTGCTAACATCCTCTCCATTGGACTCCCCATGCACCTGAAGATTTCCATACCAGCCGATTTCTCTAACTCTACTTTGGAACTAACTCATTCTTCATGTTGGGTTTCCGGCACAGATGTACATAACTGTAATTCGCTGTTTATCTGATAAAAACAAATGAGGTTGTTTTAATGCTATTTATTAGTACTAATATTGTGTGGCGCGATCAACATGGTGCTGAGATGTTTGCAAAACACCGGACTGCAAGTGTCTGCGGTGGCGAACAAACGTGCTGTTACTTAGCCTTTCCGAGGGTTAACGCGTTCACCACCACACCATGCGTGTCTTTCATTTCGCCCTTCTCTCAGATACTTCTCTGTCTAGCTGTGCCATCATTAATCACTCGTCAACGGATTTGATCTGGTTGGCCGAAATCGGCAATGAACTTAGCTGTGTTGAGGCTGTAGTCAAAATCACAATGTTGACTTTTTCATTTGCTGCCCACTACAATTTTTCACGCAGGTTCTCAAATATTTTAGCATTGCTGCCTTTTTTATTTGCTACCTAATTATTCACGGCAGGATATAATGGTGGTGAATACCGCATGGTGTGGTGGTGAACACATTAGACCCCGAAAAGGGCAATAGCGTGTTCGTTTCCCACCGCAGAAATCTGCACTCCAGAGTTTTGCAAGTATCTCGGCACCATTGCGGTTGTATTTTGCATTACACTCTGCCTTGAAAAATTACAGTAGGCAGCAAATAAAAAGTTAAGATTGTGATTCCAACTACTGCGTCAGCTTAACTGGGTTCAATGCTGAATTGGGCTTTCTAGACCAACCCTGATGGCGGGTGATTGCTGATGGCACTGGTTGATAGAACTAGCTGAGACACAGGAAGAACCCGCATGGTGTGGTGATGAATGCGTTAGCTCCCGGAATGGGTAATAGAGCGTTCGTTCTCCACCGTAGGCACATGCGGCATCGAGTTTCGTAAATATCTCAGCAGCACCAAGGTTATCTCAGCATTATTATGCTTGCGTCACACATAATACCCTGCCATAAAAAGATAGCATTAATATTTGTATTAAAGTTAAAAAGATAAAGCTCTCGGTGTTGATCAATTCTGAGGGATGCGGCATGCATTCGACTTCATTAAGTATCGTTGAAGGTGATTGAATGCATATCTGGTCTTTACAATTACACACAGTGGTCTACCGATGTATCGAGCCAGTGTTGCTATCCTCCTCTGGTACCAATTTGCCAACCTCGGAGGGATGGAAGGCGGGTGGGCCATTGCCGCCGGGACCGATTCCGCGTGACTGTCGCAGTGGTGCCTCCACCCACCCCGAAACATGCGCCAACATTTGTGTTACCACTATTCATATTGGTTGACACCTCCGCGAATTTACTCTGCTTAAGCGCCTGGGAAAGGAAAAATTGTCTGCAATGGAGTCAGCCAAACACTTCCATACATCAACAGAAAAAACCACCACCACCATACCCAGCCTTCATTCGCACTAGATATTACATTTCTTCTTCACAGACACAGCTTTCTATAAGTCTTTTAGTGGTACGTAATGATGCACCATTCACATGTGTGGGAAATGCACACCACTCTGGTTAAAATACGTTATTACGTGAGATCGCGTGTAACAACGAAGCATTCATCTCTGCTGTTCACTTTTGGATTTCTAGAACGTATGTAGAATACCTCGAGTGATTTGCACGTCGAGGCTTTAGATTTCTGCCTGAGAGTGGTGGCTTCTGCTTCGAATTCTTCTTAATTATGGCTTTGTGTACTAGGTGTGCCTAATGATAATACACTCGTATTTGTATTATTTATTATTATAACTTATTATTTGGCTTAGTATGACTTATTTGACTTTAAATTTTCCAACTAGGTGCTGTTCTCCAAACACACGAAGTGGTCCACCTGTTTCGCCGATATATTCGTCCTGCGCCCTTTACAAGAGATCAGTTAACCCGTATCCGAACTCAAGTAATCAGCGTCTCTACCGTTAGGATATACTGTGGTGTTTTGTGTTATGCATACACCGTCACACAGGCCAACTAGCAGACTTCTGACAATGTTCGGTAGTACGCCAACCACTGTTAGTGAATTCTAGCCATTTTAAACAGAATTCAATAGCTGAATTTATCTACCTGGAAACAAAGGAAAGAAGCGGTGCCTTATTCTTGCAAGAATTGCCGTTTAGGGCCCTTAGGCTTTGTCTACAACCATCCGAGGAGCCACAGTTTCACAGAGACTGGAAATGATTTGCCGTGCGAATTTCAAGGATTCTTCCTTCTTCTCTTTTTCTCTGCACACACTCTTGGCTGTTGAAAACGTGTCTGATGCAAATCACCCTTTTTGTGTTTAAGGGATGAAAGGAGAGGTAATGAGCCGGTTTGCTTTATCATTTGGAGTTTGGTACAACGTCGTGGTGTAGCCGTTTTACGATAGCTTAACCAGGATGTTTAGCAATGCAGCCAGTTTTTTTTTCGGTTTCTCTCAGGTAAACTTAATGCGCTCTGACTTTTTATGCAATAACTCAGCACACTTGTGCATTTCCTCTTGTGTGGAAGAAATGAAAAAGCAAGCATCTATATATTCACAGTAGAGTAATGACGGAAGATCAATTAGTCAAGTTTTCACCATATAAAGGGAGAATGGCAAGGCTTGGTGGCAGCCGTTGTCCCATGTCCGACACTCCCATTTGTGCGAAACACTTCGCACGCCACCTAAAAGTTGAGCAGTTTCGACGTTCCTTGAAGAGGCTCATAGGCTATTGAGTCGACAATACATACCTGTTTATTGCTTCTCGGCACTGTATAAGGAGTTCGATGATGGCTTGTATAGCGTAGTCATTCGACAAGTTTGAATAAAGAGCCGTAACGTCGTAGGACAATACCTACGCGCTGTTAGGACGCGCGTTATACAAACGATCCAGGAACATTTGTGTATTATAATACATAACTTTATCATTCGTAGTAATACATTCAGCTAAACATGAATTTAGCCTTAGAAAGATTTCAATCCCTCATTAAATAGTCTTCTTGGTGTTTAGCCCGAAACCAATGCTTCGAAGAATGTGAAAATATACTAATACACGTAGCCCTTCTGTTTCTCTAAAGTTATGTTGATAAATAGGAAATCTATTAACATCCACATAACAAACGTATTCAGCTAAAACAAGTTTCGTATATACTAAGCTTAAGAGTTGAAGTCACTATATTTAACTTTTTAATTGTTTCACACTTTTTTTGACGGCAGATTATTATGCAAGATACAATCAGAATGACGCTTAGATATTTGCAAAGCACGAACACAAGACCAGCTTCGAACTCACGGTTATCAATTTCGGAGACTCAAGTGCTACCACTGCATCGCCAAGGTCCTTACTCTGCTTTTCTGTCAAAAGCTCGCCTTGGGTTCCAGTTTTGCAAATTTCTCAATATCTTTGTGTTTAAGTGTTTTCTCTAAAGAGACTCACTGAGAAATTGAACAATGGTCGTATTCAGGATACACTTGGTCAACTGTTTATAAATTTCTACCGGAATGGGATTTTAAAATTCCGGAGCCTCAAGATCGCATCGACTTCATCTTTTATAAAGGTGCATAATTTTGCATATCTCTTAAATTCTTTCTAGTTTATCGTGGTTTGTTTGCCTAAATAAAGGCTACGGTAGCTCACTAACAATATTCGTGACAATTTATACCTAGCGGGTGGTGAGTTTAATCTCTCAGATTAATCAATTTTGAAAACTACTTGACTTGGCAAAGGGCCCATAGCACACTGGTAGTGGTGTCCATCACCTTGAGCTTGGTGTTAGTTCAATTCCACTTTGGACCAACCAAGCTTCTCATTCCTCCGAGGTCGAGAAATTGGTACTGGATTTTTTCGAGAGAAAGCAACTCCTTTAGATCAAATTGGGAACGCTCCAGGAAGAATTGCTCGACCAGCAGTCTACGACACTCACAATGAAATAAAAATCGTCAAGCAGCAACCAAACCCACACTTTAAAGTTGGAAGATCTTCGTGGTCGATGAATGCGGGGATATGAATCGAACGGGAGATGTGCTGGGATCCTCAAAGTAGACGTGAAGACGGTTCAAATAAAAAAAATTGATGTGGCTGCAAACTGCGTGCATGTATATACGTATTTGCATGAACTTATTTTTTAACCGACCTGTCCTCTACACCTACTGTGCGGATCCCAGCACTTCCTATCTACCTATCCATTCGATCGCATGCAACATTCACAGTGGTCTTCCAACATTTAGCTCGTGCCTTCGACATCTGCTTTAAAAATGTCACCATACCAGCCTATTGGTAATCAATGAAGGCTTCACATATACTCGCCTTTCTCCTGCACGGTCATTTAGCAAATTGCATTGGTTTGTCTATTTCGAATTGCAAAGTTTCTTCCATCGTTCGGTAACCAAGCCTGAGAGTTGTTAAACAACGCGTGATTTTCAAATTGTTCGATCTCTTTAACCCACTTGTTCAAATTACTAATGTGTCCTGTGCACTTGGTTGTCAAGGTACGTGGTGTGCAAGGAAATTCTTCGATCTCTGGTCGGCACCAAAATCCTGATTTTTGTCCCTTTCGTCACTCTGCTTGAAGTGATTAATAATAAATACCACGACAATCATTATATTGGCACCTTACCTACGAAATTCTTGGACCTCGGAAGGGTATATTCGAAGCCTCAAGAAGATGAAACAAAGCCGCTCTTTTTTTTGTACTAATTCCCTCTTCTTTTACTTGATATTTTGATAGTCCGTCTTTTCCGGTTGTGCGGACCCCCAGCACAATCTCCATTTTTTTTCGGAGTTTTGCTGGTTTACCCATTTTGATTTCCCGGAGTCCCAAGGTCAACCAGGCCATGTCTGCACATTCACCATGTGTATTTTCATGAATTTATAAAATTGTCGCAACTAGATGCTAAAATCTTAGCAGCAGAACCAGTTATCCTGCTAAATTATTGTGTTTTCATTTTAAAGCGTCAAATTCGAATTGTTAAATCGAAAGCAAATATGTGAGGAAAACCATCGAGTCAATTTCATTACTAATGCGTGCGTAACGAGAAAGCAGGAGGCGTGCTCTGCATGTAGGGAAAGGCATCAGATGCCATCATGTCTACCGTCTACCTAAAAGGCAACATAGTCATTTTGCAAGCACCATCCCCGAAAACTAATCTGAGCTTTGCTATTTTATAATCCATGGAGATAATAGCTCTATGGAACGAAAAGGTGTGTAAAATTTGTAAAGAACTAAGCAAAAACTGTAAAGCCATCTAAAATTGAGCAACAACATTTTTCCGTAGTATTAGCTCATTTAGGCAATGTGATTGTCTTGGATTCGTTTGTCTATGCAGGAGCAGAGGCAATTAAGCCGATTCCCTACCATCGTGAAAACGACTACCCGTCGGACCATTTCGCCGTCGTAACCGAGTTCGAGATAGAAGAATCTGAAGCGCAATGAATCTGATTTGATCACCGTTTGCACGTTGTGTTGTTCACTTCAGCACAGTATTCACTATCAGTATTTACTATCATGTTCACAACATTTACTGCTAAAGATTTTAAACATTGATTATGGGCAGATGTACTCTGAACCCTTGGAAGATTTTGCCTTATGTCTCTGTGAGGACTTCTCGAAAAGCACTCGAAAAGAATAGTGGACTTTGACCCCGAAATTTAACAACGTGCAACTCGGTCCAAACTCATATTTATCATTTAATATTGTGTTTTCATTTTAAAGCGTCAAATTCGAATTGTTAAATCGAAAGCAAATATGTGAGGAAAACCATCGAGTCAATTTCATTACTAATGCGTGCGTAACGAGAAAGCAGGAGGCGTGCTCTGCATGTAGGGAAAGGCATCAGATGCCATCATGTCTACCGTCTACCTAAAAGGCAACATAGTCATTTTGCAAGCACCATCCCCGAAAACTAATCTGAGCTTTGCTATTTTATAATCCATGGAGATAATAGCTCTATGGAACGAAAAGGTGTGTAAAATTTGTAAAGAACTAAGCAAAAACTGTAAAGCCATCTAAAATTGAGCAACAACATTTTTCCGTAGTATTAGCTCATTTAGGCAATGTGATTGTCTTGGATTCGTTTGTCTATGCAGGAGCAGAGGCAATTAAGCCGATTCCCTACCATCGTGAAAACGACTACCCGTCGGACCATTTCGCCGTCGTAACCGAGTTCGAGATAGAAGAATCTGAAGCGCAATGAATCTGATTTGATCACCGTTTGCACGTTGGTAGGCCACCGCGAGTCATTGTAAAGGCCAGATATGCGTTCAATCACCTCCAAACGATGCTCAATGAAGTCGAAGGCATCGCGCACCCCTCAGGGATTAATCAACACCAAGAGCTTTATCCTTTTCATCATTTCTACTCACGCCGACAGTTTAGAATTCTGAAGCTCTGAAAACAAAGAAACGAATCGATGTTATTTGCTTTAGCACGCCAATTGTTGAAATTATCTCTGGCTAGCAGATGACGACATGTTTGAGTAGAATAACAGAAAATTAGAGCATCTTTTTAAGGAAAGGGCTTCGGAGCATTACTTGTTCTGCTACTACATCATTACTTATGCAACGACGTGCCACAATTTCTTGTCGTTTGTTGTCGTTCCACAAAAATCGGGACCTATAGATTGCTGTAGTTTTATAGCATTTCTTCAACTTCGCAAGAGTGCTTGAATGCAGTTGTTTTGTCATTATTTGAAGCGCTTTAATGAATAGCTTTTTCGATTGCACAGCTAACACGAGGTTGATAAAGAGATTTATTCGACTAATGTTTTCCCGTCTTTGTCTCCATCAGAGACGGTGATCCGAGTCAATGGTCAACAGTTGTTCGTACTCTCGATGTGGTGTTCTCGTTCTCACACAAAGTCGGATCATTGGAGCACCGCACCAATGAGATAAACTCATCTGACAGCCGTCGTTTATACAAAAAGGATGTTGTTGGTATGATTATACGTTGATAATAACTTGTTTTTCAACGGATAATCCATCCTGCAGCAGACTGAAATGTGTTAGCTAGCATATAGCGAATAGCAGTGCAATAATTTCGAAACCGACCGTCATATAACCACGGTAGTAATAATTGGTATCTTCTTGGAATGTTGAACTAATGACGGTTGGTTTGACAAAACAATCGTTCGACGAATGGTGAGACTGCAACGATGGTGGGATATTCGCAAAAGTTGAACCCCGGGGGGCCTGATCGAACCACTTTGTGTTGGCTTCCCCATCATTTGTTGAGTCCATGAGAAGTCCGTTAAGTTAGCTTTTCCACCTTTTGAAGGTATTGTAAAAAAAAATAACTTTCAAAGTGGATGTGTAATGTTTTTTCACAGCCCCACAAGCTGTTTCTGGACTGAAATGGTTCTCGTTAGCTCCAGAGAGGGATCCATAACCTTCGCCATAATGAACAGTCATACTTGGAGGACGAACTTCCATGACTTATCTGCGCAATTTGAGTTTGGAAGCCATTTCCTGGATGTCATTTCAAGTTGCTAACGTTGCCTCAAATTCAAATGTAAACTGTTAAAATGTAAACGAAGTATAACTATACAATTTTCATTATTCGATAGCATGACCGCGGTCGGCCTGAAACCATTACAAATTAAATGAATGGATTGTTAGTAATAAGCTATATGATAGATTGTTAAATGAAAATGTATAAAACGATATCACATGTATCACCTGTTGTCCCGTTGATCGTCAAGTGACTCGAGCGGGCGCCAGTAAATCCTCCATTTTTCACTGTCGCGTGCAAGAGTAGAACAGTGGGTTCTGCTCGCTTTAGGGACCCGCCGAGCATCATATCTTTCTTAAAGGCTTTTCGTGAAGAACTCTGACCTTCGGGTCGGTGGTCTTCCTGCAGTACGTTTGACAACCCAAGGAATCCAGTCACTAAGAGCAGCTCATGTCCATCGGTTATCATTCATACGCATTACGTGTCCGGCCCACTGTACCTTCGACTGTTTGGCGCATAGAACGGCATATTTGATTTTCGACGGTAGGTCGAAGCATCGAATCCTATCCCTTACTTGTGTGAAATCCTGCTTGCTCACATGGCTGTTCTTCGTCTAGTGTTCTGTCAATCCTGTTTAGGGTGGATGACTCAAGTGAAAAGTTTGTAGACGGCAGATTGCAAGCAGATTGGGCGATAATTGATTACATCGTGTAGGTCACACTTCTTGAACAATAACACGGTCTTCTTGGTCTTCCACTGAGTAGGGACCTTGCATTCAGACAGGTAACGTGTAAAGAGCCGAGCCAGTGTGCTTACGAAGACTGGCGGAAGGTTCATCAGATGTTCTGATCTTATCCCGTCTGCTCTTTGTGGTGTTCGATTTCTCATCAACAAAATGGTATGTTGGATTTCAGAAGGAAGAACCGGTAGTACAGCATATCCATCCTCTTTTATTTCATATAAGGGAAGGTGGACGTGGCTATCAAGGAAATCTGAGTATTATTAATGAATAATTTTCTCCATTGTTTTCCTGGGCGGAAGGCGTCCGAGTGCAATCATCTTGGTCTTGTAATTGGCGAAGCTTCGACCGGCTTTGCGAATGCTTTTCCCAGCCTCTGCAGCTTCGACCATTACTGCTGCTCTTCTCTCTTTAAGATCGTCTTTTATCGCCTGTCTGCACTGTTTCGAAGCTCGGACGTCAGTTCGCGGTTGCCCGCAGCTCGTACGATTCCACGCTGGCGCATTAGCTCGAGAGTTTCTTGAGACAGACGTCTCTTGGTGATCTTCGAGCTCTCAGCTTTCATGGCGCTAACGTGAACTTGTTCAATGAGCCGATCATATTCCTCGTCGATGTTGTCGACAACGGCATCTTCCCAGCAGCCGACCAATGAGTTGAATAAGTCCCAGTTTGTGGTGGATCTGGGGCATCGGTTTTTGAATTTAGCGGCTTTTTCTCCTTTCCTCGAAAAATAAAACGTTGAACGAAGGAGACGGTGGTCACTTTTGGCCGAATTGACTCGTAGAATATAATCCGCATTATGCGAGAACGCACCGACACACGCATGCATGAATACGCCTAGCAAATACAGAAAGTATGTGCCAAATCGGCCCAGCAGAAACAGGGAGTCCATCCCCTGGATCCACCTGCGTCTCAGGGAAGCAAAGGTCGTTTTTGGGCCGCCATCCGCCAGCTGGGGACACGTCACGTAGCCTCGCGACTAACCGGCTCAAGATCCCTCATATGAGGGAGATCCGTGGATGAAACGATATACGGGAGCGAAACCAGAGTTAAATGTCTACTAAAAAGTACATTTGTAAAATTATTCATGAAATATTATGCAGTCATTTTTGAAAGAGCGATATTAGGCATCTTGAACAAACGATGGACTGTATTGGAATTCTAGAATCCCTATCAACGGCTCATTGCAAGCATGGTGGTTAGAAGTGCCTCGTAGTTCATACGTTTCGTTTGCTCATTCTCGTTCCTTGGCCTATTATGCCTGCCATCCTCTCACGCTCCGCAAATTAGTCCCAGTTTTGTTCGAGAGAATAAAAAACTGTGAACTGGTATGCCTGCAGGCATAAGACATTGTTTTAAGTTGTTCGGAAGTTGACCATGACCCCAATGTTATGCATATTCTCACTGAAATACCTCAGCTCGACTAAACTGAGCGAAATAAGAGCCATTAGGATTTACACATTTTTGGTACCGAGAAACTAGTTAATGCATTCCAATACCATGAAACCTTGCAGTTCTGCAGACGATGAAGTCGTTGAGGCCCGCTTCTACCTTGACTTAGTTTGGGAAAAATTTCTCGCCAGAAATTAGTCGCAATACTTGAAGAAGTGATAGGCGGAAAGGTCCAGTGAATATGGGACACGTAAAATAGCATTAGATGGACGAGGTTATCCAACTTTTGCAGCACAGGTTGTCCAACATCGGAGGCGCAAAATGGTGGGGAAGGATTGGCGCTTTCTGTTCTGCAATTGGCATCACAGTCGTTGAAGTGTCTTTTGCATTTCGTAGATTTGCTTGGCACACTTACCGGCAATTGTTCCACTCGAAAACGGATAACTAGCGCCAAACCACCAATCCGTCCACATGGCCTTCTTCAGGGAAACGTAGGTCCTGGAAAATGCTACAGAACCTCATCGCACTGTGCTGATCGTTGCCGGTTCTTATAAAGAATCTATTTCTCATCATACAATATAATAAGGTCGAAAAATGTGTTATTTTTCTTAAACACTAAACGGTGATTTTTTTATTTTCTTCGCTTAGTTCGTATGACTGGCAATAGTCACGTCTCTTCATTATTCAGTTTTCTAGATGTTCCGAAAAGCTGAGATGCTTCTGCTAAATCTTCTGTAGGTTCATGACCTGTAGCATGTATTCCTCTATCAAAGTTCGTTTCCTATCGTCAGTAGTAAAAGAATGTCTACGACTCTTTATGCAATACTTCCAAAACAACCTGGTATAAGCCACAAATGCATTCAGCTACCTCAATGATGCTTAACCTAGTCGAGGGCACTACGCATAACTGAGCGATTGATCAACGTTGAATGCTTTATCCTTTTGCGAGTTGCTATGGCTCCACTTTGAATTCGTCAGTTCAACGTCATTCAAGATCACCTAACGTCAGAAAAGATAACTTTATCCTGGAAGTGTATCGCAATTGCGGCTTACAGGTAATAACCTTCTTAGTTTTAATTGATCTAAAAGGACCGCAATTAATCAATAAGAACCGCAGAGAACAATCCGAGCAACTAAAAACCTGGATCGGACGTTTACTTTAAGAAGTTGCTCACGTAATAATAGATGTAGGGGTTTTCGAAAGCACTACAACGAAATAGAATAAATCATAATAAACATAAGGTTTTGCCTAATCAACGTCGCTGCTACTCCAAAATTCTTAACGTGACTGAACCATGGCTTTCTTCGTGCAAAATTTTATTTCTCGATGAAAAAAGGAAAGCCTCTATGCATCAGAAACGACGTCCTAAAACCACCATATACTGGATCATTAGGAAAATATCGAATATTGGAGCGAGACCACGGGTGATCTCGAAACATTTTTCCCTGCTGTTTATTTTAGGAATTTTGGCATTTATCCAAAAACACTCAAAGAGCTCGGGCGTTGGTGTTTTCGTATCCCGTGCGAGGATAGTGACTTTTACATCAAAATCGTCTCCGCTATGCTTTTGTATCCTATGCGTCCCTCGTGGCGTGTCTTGTCTTGCTTTCGTTTGCCATCTAGGGGTTCTTTTATGCGAATACATAAAGGTCTGTCCGTTTCGCCAATATACTCGTCTCCGCAAGTACCACAAGAGATTAGGTATATCGTGCCTGAACTCATGCAGTCACCGTCCCTGCCATAAGGGCAGAATACGGAATCTTGTGTTTCACATAGACGGTCATATAGGCGGTTACGAACTAACTGACGACGAAGAGTATTCGGTGGAATTTCAATTATCGCAACCGATTCCTTCAGATCTGCCCTTCTTAAACATCGTTTCATCGCTGCACTTATTTCATCGCTAATGAAGGGTAAGATAAACGGGACTTTGTTTTGGCTAAACCGTTTCTTTTGGAGCGTCGCTCTCCCTCGAAACTTATCTCGTGGGGTTACAATTTCGTAGCCATTGGAGATCGCTATTTGCTGAGCCAAGTCGCGCAATTCTTCTTTTAGTTCCCTACTTGTGCACACACAGGTGGCTATTTGAAGCATGTTTCTCACAAGCGCGCCCTTTATGTATGAAGGGGAATGAACCAGGATGTTTTTCTTACTTGGTTTTCGCTACCACTTTGTCATGTAACCGTTACTTGATAAGTTGGTTTGAACGTTTAAAAACGGTAACCAGTCGTCTTTCGGTTTTTCGCGGATGAAGTTGATGTACTCTGACTGCTCGCTCAATAATTCCAAGCATTTGTCCATCACCTCCTGCTTAGAAAAGACGTCAAAACAATCATTTAGATCACTCAGCGTTATCAAACGCGCAGTCGAAAGGACGATGCTAGGAGTATCCCTTTTCACACAAGTAAGTGGTGGGATCCGAAGCTCCGACCTGCGTCAACGATCAAAAATTAAAGATGCTGTTCTGCTCGTCAAATAGTCGAAGATAAGGTGAGCCAGACACGTAATGCGTATAAATGACAACCGATGGACAAGAGCTGTTAGTGACTGGATTCCTCTAGATGTCAGACATACTGAAGGAAGACCACCGAGCCTATAGTCAGAGTTCTTCACAAAAAGCCTTAAAAAAAAGTTATGATACTCGACGAGTCTCTAGAACGAGTAGGACCTACTGGGCTACTCTTGCACGCGACAGTGAAAGATGGAAGATTTATTGGAGCCCGTTCGAGTCACTGGACGATCAACGAGACTGTAGGTGGTACAGGTGATACAGGTGATCACTTCTTTGTTTGTGCCAATGAACGATCTGCGTTCAAATATTTCCTTGTTTTTAGAAGAACTTTGGTCTTTATTTTTAATCTTTTAAAAGCTGTCTTTGAATAAAGTCTGCTGAGCACAGTTTTGGAAACTTTTTGGCCTTTCATAAACATGTCGTATTCCTTGGTCGCATCTCCGCTTCCGCGCCAAATATGTGTGGATATGGGGTCACCGAGAATTGACTTATTGCATACATTTTCTTTCCTTCTTTTTGCACAATAATAGCATTTCTTCGTTATTTTTGGTGGTTTAAATCATTCTTCGCAGAAGGAAGGTGGTGATCTGATCAGGCGCAAAAAGTGGAGCGGTAGCGACGACAGGTGGATTTTACCTTCCGAATACAAATTGGTCTCATAATTAAATTCTTATGCCAATTATTGTTTTTTAATAATCTTCTAATTATATCCATTTTTGCTTATCTTAACATGGGCGAAACATTTTAGATGTTCCACTTTCAACCAGAAAAACGAATTCCTGTGAAAGAAGCGAACTGTTGAGACGTAGCACCGCAAAATGTTTCCCATTTCCATTGCAACGTCAGGTCCAAAATTAACCATTCGTGCTTTCATGCAGTCGCTGTCCTTGGATTGAAGTCATTCGACACAAATTTGCCTTAGAATTTTTCAATACGGGCGAGTTCTGTGTCGATGTTGGTGACTGGCAGTTAATGATGGTGATTTTCTTCTCAAAAGGACACACAGACAGGCACACATGTCCACTAAAGAAGTGGAAGGACAAGGCATAGAATGACGAGGTGGAGAGACAAAATTTCGTAGAAATAAATAATTTTTGCAACGGATTGGTATACGACAACGCTAAGGCCTCTCACACTAAGCAAAGAGTTCTTCCAGTTAACGTGAAGAGAAATTCTTCGCTGATTTGCCTGATGAGAGCCCTTTTGCCCCTGATTTATAGAAGGACCATCACATCATATTTAATACGGACTGCGGCATTTACGAAAAAATAAAGTCATGGATCTGAAGTACCCAGGTTGTAGACACATCATAATCGGTAGCATGTCATGTAGTGGACGTAGTGTTGCTTTTTAGATTCAGCTCTAACCTTCCTTTTTGGGATGTGTAATTCTGGTCAAATGTGGTGTTGCCTGAAATGATCGCGGTAGGACGTTCTCGCTCTTTGTGAACATGGTCGACTTTACTGTTCAACTAGGTGCTCTTGCAAGGTTTACACTGATCGTAAGTTTAAAATATTCAATATAGTGTAAGATTTTCGCTTATACATAGTATATCATTACTTCGAAAACCACTCTGCTGGCTACATCTACTCTATTCAATCCCTCCAGCAAGATTTATAATTACATATTATTTATCATGTAACGAGGTGATCTTTGCCAAAATAGTGGATCCAGGGCAAGAAAGGACAGCAAATTTTCATAATATGTTTTAGTGCTCTTTGGTGAAGGATTACTGAAGATTTTTAAACAATTTTGATGCTGTGTGCTCCTTGAACAACGACTTTGAGGCTGTAGGTCATTCATTCCTACAACTGGAAGTCTTACGTAAATTCACGCACGATCACCCTTGCCTTAACTCACGTGCTATCCACCACACCAACGGAAGTCTTTGCACTGCCTCTCCCTCAGTCACATCTTTCTCTCTCAGCACTTTTTTGGTTGTATTTTACATGGTTTCCTGCAACGGAAAAGGAATAGGGAGTAAAAAAAAATTCAAGGCATTGTGTTTAGAGTAGTTTTTATTCATATTTGCCTACGATTACGATGAATATCAACGGCAGTTTGTAGTAGGCTTGGCGGAATAATTTGCTACTGTGTTGCAAATCCATTAAAACATTCATTTATAAGCTATTAGATCGTTTGACAACTAATATCGGATTTACAGTGATGTCTTTCTTTTATATTTTTCATCAACTCCCTCTGATTCACAAAGGCTGCGAATGTATGTGGTGGTGACGACCTGGGACAGACTGATCAGACCGACCTCGGGACTCCAAGGAAACATCATGGCTAAACCAGCAAAACTCCAAAAAATGGAGATTATGATGGGATGGTGAAAAAAAACAGTCCAAGTATCCAAGTAAGTTTTTTTTTCAGCACTCTTTTTCGAACTTTAAACTGTTATACGTTACTGGAAAGCATTTCTTATGCAGTTCTGTTTTGTATTACTGAGTTGTAATATAATCTACCCTTTCGACAAAATCTAAGAACTTGAGTTTTATAAGTCAAAACAGCGATTTCAATATATCTGCACGCAAAACTGCTCGAGAGCTTGCTGAAGAACTCCGCGTAGATACATACGATTAAGGAGCACCTAAAAAGGTTGTAAAGTAGAAGAAATTAAACAAATACATGAACCTCGAATTGAATGACAATCAAAGGCAACTCTTTCTCGGGAGTCGTCGCGGTTTCTTTTGCGCAACCAGAACGACTGATTTTCTGCTAGTGTTTTGACGTTTGACCAGAAATAGATCAGCTAAGGTAAACGGTGATTTTTACATGGTTTCCTGCAACGGAAAAGGAATAGGGAGTAAAAAAAAATTCAAGGCATTGTGTTTAGAGTAGTTTTTATTCATATTTGCCTACGATTACGATGAATATCAACGGCAGTTTGTAGTAGGCTTGGCGGAATAATTTGCTACTGTGTTGCAAATCCATTAAAACATTCATTTATAAGCTATTAGATCGTTTGACAACTAATATCGGATTTACAGTGATGTCTTTCTTTTATATTTTTCATCAACTCCCTCTGATTCACAAAGGCTGCGAATGTATGTGGTGGTGACGACCTGAGACAGACTGATCAGACCGACCTCGGGACTCCAAGAAAACATCATGGCTAAACCAGCAAAACTCCAAAAAATGGAGATTGTGATGGCATGGTGAAAAAGAACAGTCCAAGTAACCAAGTAAGTTTTTTTTTCAGCACTCTTTTTCGAACTTTAAACTGTTATACGTTACTGGAAAGCATTTCTTATGCAGTTCTGTTTTGTATTACTGAGTTGTAATATAATCTACCCTTTCGACAAAATCTAAGAACTTGAGTTTTATAAGTCAAAACAGCGATTTCAATATATCTGCACGCAAAACTGCTCGAGAGCTTGCTGAAGAACTCCGCGTAGATACATACGATTAAGGAGCACCTAAAAAGGTTGTAAAGTAGAAGAAATTCAACAAATACATGAACCTCGAATTGAATGACAATCAAAGGCAACTCCTTCTCGGGAGTCGTCGCGGTTTCTTTTGCGCAACCAGAACGACTGATTTTCCGCTAGTGTTTTGACCAGAAATAGATCAGCTAAGGTAAACGGTGATGACAGACTTAGCGCTTTGGACCGCGATGAAACTTCGCAGAACTTCCTAAAGTCGAAATTGTACCAGAAAGTAGCCACAGTGAAGGGTCAATAGTTTGCTTATGGTTTAGTCTAAGACAGTTTCTTAAGCTCGGGTGAAACTATTACTACTACTTTTTGAGGGAAAATACTTCAAAAAATAGTCGAAATGAGCAAGAAACTTCAGCGGCTGTACACCTCATTGGTCAACAGAAAGGCACGAATACTTTTACACAATAATACGTGATAACTCGTTGTGAAAGCGAGGCTGCAAAAGTTAACTGTGCTAGGCTACGAAACTCTGGTTCATCCACTATATTCGCCAGAGGTTTTACCTATCGACTGCCACTTAGCCAAGCATCTCTGTAATTTCTTGTGCGATTGATACTTCAGAAATCAAGTCGAGACAGAACTGTCTTCAACGGCTCCAACCCTGTGAGAAGTCTGGAATTTCGTAGAAATTGAACTTATACCTCCAGACTTAGCGCTTTGGACCGCGATGAAACTTCGCAGAACTTCCTAAAGTCGAAATTGTACCAGAAAGTAGCCACAGTGAAGGGTCAATAGTTTGCTTATGGTTTAGTCTAAGACAGTTTCTTAAGCTCGGGTGAAACTATTACTACTACTTTTTGAGGGAAAATACTTCAAAAAATAGTCGAAATGAGCAAGAAACTTCAGCGGCTGTACACCTCATTGGTCAACAGAAAGGCACGAATACTTTTACACAATAATACGGATAACTCGTTGTGGAAGCGAGGCTGCAAAAGTTAACCTATGGGCGCATTTAACGTGCGCGCCGCAGTGGCGCCTCCAACCACTACGCCACACGCACCCTTTACAACTACAATGTTGCTGAGATATTTGCAGAACTCCGGACCACAGTTGTATGCGATGGAGAACGAGCGCGATGTCATCCCTTCTGGGTCTGACCCGTTCATCACTGTACCATGCGGGTCTTTCGTATCGTCTATCTTTCATTCTGCTTACATCAGGTGTTTTGATTAGTTTCGACAAAAAAAGACACTTGAACGTTAACCGGAACCACTTCCTCAAACTGGATTATCGTTCAGGCAGCTAATGAAAAATTAGTGAGCATCGGATTGCTCGGCCAATCTCGGAAAATTAACTGAGCCAAATCTATTTTTAATGTCGCAAAAGGAGTCTACTAGTTCCTCAGCTGTTGTAATCAACTTCCAAAGTATTGTTTTCCTCCGTTTTGAATGTAAGATGGATAGTCAGCCATAATAGAGTTGCATTTTTTGAAAACATTTTCTTACTATCTATAGATACACCTTACGCTGCTCCACACCTTCATTGAGTAATTGGTCCTACTGATATTAGCATTTTGGGGTGGAACTGACTTTTGGACTTTTGGGACATATTTTGGTAAGGTGTTCTTGGGTGTCGCTTTGCAGTATTTTCCACAGTAACGACTGTATATCTCACCCGTCGACTAGGAGAAATTTCCACAAAAAGAATGAATTTGACAGAGGTCAGCCTGGTTTAGAAATCCGAAAACTATCGATTTCTTCAGTCTCCTAATCGGTTCCTCAGCTGTTGTAATCAACTTCCAAAGTATTGTTTTCCTCCGTTTTGAATGTAAGATGGATAGTCAGCCATAATAGAGTTGCATTTTTTGAAAACATTTTCTTACTATCTATAGATACACCTTACGCTGCTCCACACCTTCATTGAGTAATTGGTCCTACTGATATTAGCATTTTGGGGTGGAACTGACTTTTGGACTTTTGGGACATATTTTGGTAAGGTGTTCTTGGGTGTCACAATGCGATGTACAACGGTGGGAATCGTTCCCACGGCAGCGTCTCCCAAGCTGAGAAGGAGTCCGGCGTTTTCCATCAGGAAGCCTAGCTAAGAGTAAACCTATACCAAGATCCACCACAGTCCTGTTATCAAAGTCGCATTGTGGCAAATCTCCTTCTGATCGACAAGGATTGCGACTGTCAGCGGCGGTGAGGACCTGAGACAGAGTTTGGCCAGGCTGACCACGTGATTCCAGAGAACAACAATTGCTTAACCAAAAAATCTCCGAAGGATGGTGATTATGGTGAGGTCCGCACAACCAGTGAGGACAACCCGCACAAGTATTAAGCATCAAGATATTAGTATTCGAGGAATCCCGGTTTCTGGTTGATTAAGTTGGAAACAAAAATGAAATTAAACGGTGATGTCACGATAGTCAGAGAAACAAGCAGAATAGGAGACAGATGGCTGTGCATTCTGCAAAAATCGAAGCCCAGCCGAAATGTACGTGCTCGCTAAGGGGTAATACTTCCAGCAAAGGCAGAGAAAGGTTGCTGAAGGCTGATTTTTATAAAAGGTGGTCCGTTAACACAGGCATTTCATTATCATACAGTAGCGCTCGTTCATCCTTTACGGAAACACTATTACTCACTCTTCCTGATTGCCCCATAGAAACATCCTAGAGAAAACTGATTCTTTACAACCAAAAAATACCACGTCCTGTTTTATTTGAGCGTCGCGAACAATGCTTACAAAATGACCATATTTTGATCATCAATTTCGAAGGCATGAGGCACAGGAGAAGAAAAAGCATTTGGAGCATAAAAGAGGACAAAATGCTTAAAAACTGAACGGATTTTTGACCCAAACCCACATTTGTTGCACGGCATTGTAAAAAGTAGTGTCGATTCTTTTTGCTAATCGCTGCCCCATGGCCAACCCTCTAATTTGTGCGAAATACCTTCCCGGCCACCTAAAGAATGAACAACTAAGACACTTTTGAGAGAGTCATTAGTTGTTGGATCGACCACATTTATGTTCCTTTCATGTTTTACGAGTAGCGCGACAATGGCTTTCATTGCGTAGTCATTCACGTTGGTATAAAGTGAGGTAACATCGAACGACTCCAACATACTTGCTGTTTGGTTGCACGCACCATCGGTGATCTAGAAATCTTTTGGTATGGGCAGATGGGCTGGTATAAATTTCAGTAACCAAAAGCTTGGCGCTAACTGGCTGTCCCATGTGCAACCCTCTAATTTGGGTAAAACACCTTCCAAAACCACGGATCGCCCTCATACGAAGGACCTCGAGCCGGATAGTCGCGAATCAACGTGGCGCATCCCCAGGCGGTGGATAGGGGGTTAATAACGGACCAAAAACGACCTTTGCTTATCTAAGACGCAGGTGGATCAAGGGAATGGACTCCCTGTTTTTGCTGGGCCGATTTGGCAACGTATATGGGAGGCGGTTACGAGGCGCCTCCAACAAAACAGATCCATGTCCACTCTGTGAGAGCTTGGCAAGCTAACCATGAGTATACCCAGCAACCACGTTCAGAGCCCAGCAAGTTATGTATACGTGGGTATCAAAATGCTAAACACAGTAAAAAACGGGTTCCATTCCCCTGACTCCAAAGGAGCCCCCAATCTCGCAGCGTTGGGTAGGACGAGTACGGAGAGGCTGGTAAAATCCCAGGGCCAATGGAAGCTGCCTGGATCACGAAGAACTATGGTGACGATCTATACCTACAACGCGCGTGCAATTACACCTGAGTTTTCGTTAGAAGACTTGCTCATGCACGCAAGAATGATAAGGCACGACGTCATCGGCCTGGCCGAGACGAGAAGACACCACCTATTCAACGCCGCCTACGACACTGGAAAAGAACTGGTCTTCGGAACGTGCGACAGTAGAGGAGTAGGCGGTGACGGCGTTCTCGTCAACACGAGTTTGTCCATGAACATCGATTCATTCGAACAGTATACAATCTGAATAGTATGTTTGCGATTAAAAAGATGTGGATCAATACCGGCCTTGACAACCTTCGTCGTTTATGCGCCAACATCAAACTATGACAAAGAAGAAGTCGAAGCGTTCCACATGGACTAGGAGAAGTTCCACAGTGAAGGCCATACATTTTTCAAGGTCATCATTGGAGATTTCAACGCCAAGATTGGACCAAGAAGAACGTCTGAAAAACGTCACATTGGGACCCATGGATTAGAATGATACGGACAGGGTGAGCGGCTATCTGAGTTTATCATGACGACCAAGACCATCCATAGTAACTCGCAATTCCAGAATCCCCACCATTGACGCTGGACGTGGGAATCTCCCAATGGAGAGTACCATAACTAAATAGACCACATCATAGTAAATAGAAAGTTTTGCCTAACCGATGTCACCGTTGTCCCAAAATTCTACAAGGGATCAGAACACCGCCTCCTTCGTGCAAGATTCTATTTTTTCGCGGAGAGGAGAAAAGCCGCTAAATTCAAAAACCGAAGACCCAGAACCGCCACAAACTGAGGCTTAATCAATTCATTAGTCGACTGTTGGGAAGATACTGTTGTCGATAACATCACGATAAATACGATCGGCTCATTCAACATCTTCAAGTTAGCGCTATGAAACCTGAGAGTTCGAAACTCTCCATGAGACCTCTGTCCCCAGAAACTCTGGAGCTGCTGACACGCCGGCGCGGAATCGCACGAGCAGCAGGCAGCTGCGAACTAACGTCCGAGCTTGCGAAACAGTGCTGACAGGCGATAAAAGAAGGTCTTAAAGAGCGAAGAGCAGCAGTAATGGTCGAAGCTGCAGAGGCTGGGAAAAGCATTCGCAAAGCCCACTGAAGCTTCGCCAATTGCAAGAACAAGATGATTGTACTTCCGAAGCCTTTCGCCCAGACCAGAATTACAATGGAGAAAATTATTCATTACTAATACTCAGATTTTTTCGAAGTCAACGACTAAATCGCACGAAAACCATGTTTATGAAAAACGGATTGGTTTCGTTTGCTTCATTCACGCTCAAAGGAACATATATCTCCGAATGCTCCAGTTACGTCTATCTAAGTCGTGAAATCAATGTAGTGAACAACTTAGCTCCAGAGCTGAGCAAAAGGAAACGAGAGGCTTGGGAGCTTTCAAGAACATCGAGGATATGCTAAGAGTATCCCTCTTAACACAAGGGATGGGATCTAAAGCTCCGATCTGCGTCAACGATCAAAAATCAGAAATGCCGTTCTGTACGCCAATCAGTCGATGGTAAGGTGAGCCGGACACGTAATGCGTACGAATGATAACCGATGGACAAGAGCTGTTAGTGACTGGATTCCTCGGGATGTCAAACGTACTGCAGGAAGGCCACCGACCCAATGGGCAGCGTTTTTAACGAAAACCTGAGAGTTCGAAACTCTCCATGAGACCTCTGTCCCCAGAAACTCTGGAGCTGCTGACACGCCGGCGCGGAATCGCACGAGCAGCAGGCAGCTGCGAACTAACGTCCGAGCTTGCGAAACAGTGCTGACAGGCGATAAAAGAAGGTCTTAAAGAGCGAAGAGCAGCAGTAATGGTCGAAGCTGCAGAGGCTGGGAAAAGCATTCGCAAAGCCCACTGAAGCTTCGCCAATTGCAAGAACAAGATGATTGTACTTCCGAAGCCTTTCGCCCAGACCAGAATTACAATGGAGAAAATTATTCATTACTAATACTCAGATTTTTTCGAAGTCAACGACTAAATCGCACGAAAACCATGTTTATGAAAAACGGATTGGTTTCGTTTGCTTCATTCACGCTCAAAGGAACATATATCTCCGAATGCTCCAGTTACGTCTATCTAAGTCGTGAAATCAATGTAGTGAACAACTTAGCTCCAGAGCTGAGCAAAAGGAAACGAGAGGCTTGGGAGCTTTCAAGAACATCGAGGATATGCTAAGAGTATCCCTCTTAACACAAGGGATGGGATCTAAAGCTCCGATCTGCGTCAACGATCAAAAATCAGAAATGCCGTTCTGTACGCCAATCAGTCGATGGTAAGGTGAGCCGGACACGTAATGCGTACGAATGATAACCGATGGACAAGAGCTGTTAGTGACTGGATTCCTCGGGATGTCAAACGTACTGCAGGAAGGCCACCGACCCAATGGGCAGCGTTTTTAACGAAAAGCCTAGAAGAATGATATGATGCTCAACGAGTCCTTGCAGCGAGCAGGACCCACTGGGCTACTCTTGTACGCGACAGAGAAAGATGAAAGATTTACGGGCGCCCCCTCGAGTCACTCGACTATCAACGGTACTACAGGTGATACAGGTGACCTTCCAAAATACCTGACCATTGAACTACTAAGGCTATCGATTCTCTACTTATCGTTTTATTTATTTGTTTTAATGTAAATAAGACCCATTCCACTCAACGCGCTTTTCCGACGTGAGGCACCCATTTTGATATGCAATACTGTTCTGAATCACAGGCTAATGAAATCATTAGAACCAACTAGATCTTTTGTGATTTTTCTTACAAATATTTGCCCAGATTTGGAAAGACGATAACTTAACGAGATGAGATTAGATGCGTGTGGTGGATGAAGCAAATCTTCATGCTGCATCTTCTTTAAACTTTTCCGTGGTTCGTGTATGAGAGTCATCCACCTAGGGAAGTAGTCTCTTTCGATCCATTTACCATCCATTTATTGTTTTTCTTTACATTTCAGTTTGGGTTAATCGTGCAGAAATTATCACTCTTCTTAAGTTCAGTTGTTATCAAACCGTTGTGATTGAATCGGTTTCACTTAACATCTCCATATCGTCAGCAACCTCCTGCAACAAGTTTAAACGTCCTCTTCCCATTTTCTTAATTCTCATAACCACGACAAAATTTTTAAAACGAGAGTCACACCACAGGTTTGAATGCTCACTATTGTTCGTCTCCTGTGCGAGGATCGTGACGCGTACTTCAAAGTCCTCCTGCTCATGTCTCTGGGTCCTATGCGTGCCTAGTGGGGTATTAGGTTTACTTTTGCCGACTAGGTGTTCTTTTATGCGGACACAGAAGGGTCTGCCCGTTTCGCCAATGTATTCGTCTCCGCACGCCTTACATGATCAGATAAACTGTACCTGAGCTCATGCAATCACCGTCTCTACCATTAGAGCAAATTTTGCAATTTTTTATTGCACATAGACGGTCATATAGGTAGTTAGGAACTAACTGGCGTCTTAGATTACTCGGTGGCATTTCAACTACGTTTACCGAGTTCTGTAGACCTACCCTTCTCAAACAGCGTTTGAAAGTTGAAGAGTTGAACAAGTTGAAACTTGGCACGGCAAATAGCCATTTCTAATGGTTACGAAACTGTAGCTCGGGTTAGGTACAGGGGAAACGCTTGGCCTCCAAACGACAACTCTAGTGATTAAAAGGTCCCGTTTTTCTACCCTTCATCTCAAATGATGTAAGCGCAGCTATAAAACGCTGTTTAAGAAGGGTAGGTCTACAGAACTCGGTAAACGTATTTGGTAGGCCATCGAGTAATCTGAGGCGCCAGCTAGTTCGTAACCGCCTATATGACCGTCTATGTGCAACGCAAAATTGCATAATTTGCCCTAATGGAAGAGACGGTGATTGCATGAGCTCAGGTGCAGTTTATCTGACCTCATCTAAGGCTTGCGGAGACGAATACATTGGCGAAACGAGCAGACCCCTCTGTGTCTGCATGTTGGCTGGCAAAGGGATGATCATCCATTGAACAAGAAAGTCTGCCTATCTAGAGTTCTCATATCATTTTTGTTTTAGCTGCGTCAGAAGGTTATCTTTTTAAGTTGAGGAGAAAGTGGGGAAGTAACTTCTTGTGTTTTCACGATACTTCATTAGGTTGTTTGGGTTTACTATTCGTTCTGTCGGAACACTACTTACATCATGATTGCTCTAATGGTTGTCATCCTGTGTTATGACAATCCTCTTGATCACGGCATGAGTAAACAGGTTGCAGACAACAAATCTGCTATACCGGGCCATAATTGTCTTCTTCATATGGTTTGCCCTCTCATGTTATGTTATGCTGGCCCTACAATGGCAGACTACCTCATTTTGGAATGGAAGCATATAGAAAGACGGAACACTTCGTTCATTAAGCAAGCTAGCAGTTCCTACAGATGTTGGAATGTGATACTTCCGTTGCTAGGAGCTAAATCGCTCTTTAGCAATAAGGTATTATACCATGATTAAAAAGCAAGGACCACTGAGATAACTTGTCACCTTTTCTGATATAGTACGCAGGCAAATACATGGGTCTGTACACGATGTCGGAGTCGAAGTTGTAGGTGATCTTCTCCACTTCTCTTTTGGGCATAATCATTTCGGTGATTAGCCGGAGATCAGACAACTTGATGTTGTCGTTCGTGGGTCCGTTGTGGCAGCACTTTTTGAACTATCGCTTTCGTTTTAAAACGACAATGTTCAATTAGTTCGTTAATTTTTTCATTGATAGTGTCGACGACAGTGTCTTCACAAAATCAAGCAATGAGGATTAAAGTTTTACAGGCGCTGGAGTTTCAATTCTTCGATTTCGAAGCCTCTTTTCACTACCACGACAAGTGGAATCTTCCACAAAGAGATGATAGTTCAATTCCACTAAAAACTTTGAGACGACAAGGATATGGTTCTCCAAACTTCAAATTTCTTATATTTTGGTCTACTTAGCAATTTTTCGCGCTTACTCAGAAACTCTTATGACCAATCTTAAGTTACCTAGAAATGATCGTGATAGTAATGATAAACGCGGTGAGTTGGCCCATTTACACGTACTACTTGGTTATCCGTCGTATCAGCCTCCTCACACGTGTTTCCAAGACTAACCTTTCCGTTCAAGTATTCCATGACAGCACTCCCCGACGAGCCTATTCATGCAAATGACCTCGGCTTCGTTTTAGCTTGACGTTGGAATGGAAACGACGAGAGCTTCCAAAGGAAAAGTTGATTGGCACATTTCCAGTTCCAGACATTTTAGTTCCATTTTTCCCTGCCGCATGCAAAAGTAGCTCAGTCCGTTCTGCTCGCTCTAGAGACTCGTCGAACATCATATCTTTCTTCTAGACTCTTCGTGAAGAGTTCTGATCATCGGGTTGGTGGTTTTCATATAGTAGGTTTGACATCCTAAGGAATCTAGTCACTAACGGCTCTTGTCCATCGGTTGTCACTTAGGCGCATAACGTGTCCTGTCCATCTTGTCTTCGACTGTTTGGCGTACAGAACGACATCTCTGATTTTTGATCGTTGAAGCAGATCGGAGCTTCGGATTCCACCCCTTGTGTGAAGAGGGATACTCTTAGCATCGTCCTTTCAACGGCGCGTTCGATAACGCTGAGTGATCTTTCATCCTGCCTAAGCAGTGACAAGGCTTCTGACGCATACGTTAACGCAGGAAGTACCGTTGAGACGAAAAGGTGCGCACGGAGTCGGGTATTCTTTGTTCTCTTCACTACATCCTCGATGCTCTTGAAAGCTTCCCAAGCCGCTCGTTTTCATCTGCTCAGCTCTGGAGCTAAGTCGTTCATCACATTGTATTCCCCACCTAGTTAGACGCAACTGGAGCATTCGGAGACATTCGTTCCGTTGCGCATGAATTGGACGAAACCAATCCGTTCTTCATGAACATCGTTTTCCTTAGATTTAGTCGATGCCCAATCTTTCCACACGTTTTATCAAAGTCGGCAAGCATGCGTTGCGTTTGGCCAATGTTTGGTGTAATAAGGACGATGTCATCAGCAAAGAGAAGGTGATGTATCTGCCAACCGTCGATTTTCACTCCCATATTATCCCATTCCAACGTTGGTATGACGTTCTGTAGGGTGGTTGTAAATAACTATGGCGAGATTGTATCGCCCTGCCTAACTCCTCTTTTGACTTCAACGTTAATGTCGTTGTAGAATGGTGAAATCTTGGCTGTGAAATTTTGGTATAGGTCACGAAGAATCTTTATGTACTGAGTAGTAACTCCTTGATTACCAAGGGCTTCCATGACTGCTTCTATCTCTATTGAGTCAAAGGCCTTCTCTAAGTCGACGAAAGTGAGACAAAGCGGTCTTTTGTACTCTCGCGATACTTCAATGAGCCTTGTTAACGTGTGAATGTGGTCCATCGTACTAAATCCTTTTCAAAACCCTGCTTGCTTGCATGGCTGTCCTTCGTCCAGTGTTCTGTCAATCCTGTTTAGGATAACTCGAGTGAAAAGTTTGTAGACTACAGACAGCAAGCAGATTGGCCGATAGTTGCCTATATCGTATAGGTCACCCTTCTCGAACAATAACAAATAACCCGGTCTTGCTGGTCTTCCACTGAGTAGGGACCATGCATTCAGACAGTTAACGTGTAAAGAGCCGATCCAGTGTGCTTACGAAGACTGACGGAAGGTTCATCAGATGTTCTGATCTTATCCCGTCTGGTCTTTGTGGTGTTCGATTTCTCATCAACAAAATGGTATGTTGGATTTCAGAAGGAAGAACCGGTGGTACAACATATCCATCCATCCTCTTTTATTTCATATGAGGGAAGGTGGACGTGGCTATCAAAGAAATCTGAGTAATAATAATCAATAATTTTCTCCATTGTTTTTCTCCAGACATTTTAGTTCCATTTTTCCCTGCCGCATGCAAAAGTAGCTCAGTCCGTTCTGCTCGCTCTAGAGACTCGTCGAACATCATATCTTTCTTCTAGACTCTTCGTGAAGAGTTCTGATCATCGGGTTGGTGGTTTTCATATAGTAGGTTTGACATCCTAAGGAATCTAGTCACTAACGGCTCTTGTCCATCGGTTGTCACTTAGGCGCATAACGTGTCCTGTCCATCTTGTCTTCGACTGTTTGGCGTACAGAACGACATCTCTGATTTTTGATCGTTGAAGCAGATCGGAGCTTCGGATTCCACCCCTTGTGTGAAGAGGGATACTCTTAGCATCGTCCTTTCAACGGCGCGTTCGATAACGCTGAGTGATCTTTCATCCTGCCTAAGCAGTGACAAGGCTTCTGACGCATACGTTAACGCAGGAAGTACCGTTGAGACGAAAAGGTGCGCACGGAGTCGGGTATTCTTTGTTCTCTTCACTACATCCTCGATGCTCTTGAAAGCTTCCCAAGCCGCTCGTTTTCATCTGCTCAGCTCTGGAGCTAAGTCGTTCATCACATTGTATTCCCCACCTAGTTAGACGCAACTGGAGCATTCGGAGACATTCGTTCCGTTGCGCATGAATTGGACGAAACCAATCCGTTCTTCATGAACATCGTTTTCCTTAGATTTAGTCGATGCCCAATCTTTCCACACGTTTTATCAAAGTCGGCAAGCATGCGTTGCGTTTGGCCAATGTTTGGTGTAATAAGGACGATGTCATCAGCAAAGAGAAGGTGATGTATCTGCCAACCGTCGATTTTCACTCCCATATTATCCCATTCCAACGTTGGTATGACGTTCTGTAGGGTGGTTGTAAATAACTATGGCGAGATTGTATCGCCCTGCCTAACTCCTCTTTTGACTTCAACGTTAATGTCGTTGTAGAATGGTGAAATCTTGGCTGTGAAATTTTGGTATAGGTCACGAAGAATCTTTATGTACTGAGTAGTAACTCCTTGATTACCAAGGGCTTCCATGACTGCTTCTATCTCTATTGAGTCAAAGGCCTTCTCTAAGTCGACGAAAGTGAGACAAAGCGGTCTTTTGTACTCTCGCGATACTTCAATGAGCCTTGTTAACGTGTGAATGTGGTCCATCGTACTAAATCCTTTTCAAAACCCTGCTTGCTTGCATGGCTGTCCTTCGTCCAGTGTTCTGTCAATCCTGTTTAGGATAACTCGAGTGAAAAGTTTGTAGACTACAGACAGCAAGCAGATTGGCCGATAGTTGCCTATATCGTATAGGTCACCCTTCTCGAACAATAACACGGTCTTGCTGGTCTTCCACTGAGTAGGGACCATGCATTCAGACAGGTAACGTGTAAAGAGCCGATCCAGTGTGCTTACGAAGACTGACGGAAGGTTCATCAGATGTTCTGATCTTATCCCGTCTGGTCTTTGTGGTGTTCGATTTCTCATCAACAAAATGGTATGTTGGATTTCAGAAGGAAGAACCGGTGGTACAACATATCCATCCATCCTCTTTTATTTCATATGAGGGAAGGTGGACGTGGCTATCAAAGAAATCTGAGTAATAATAATCAATAATTTTCTCCATTGTTTTTCTGGGCGGAAGGCGTCCGAGTGCAATCATCGTGGTCTTGTAATTGGCGAAGCTTCGATGGGGTTTGCGAATGCTTTTCCCAGCCTGTGCAGCCTCGACCATTACTGCTGCTCTTCTCTCTTTAAGATCTTCGTTTATCGCCTGTCTGCATTGTTTTGCAAGTTCATATGTTTGGGGGGCTGGGTATAATACTCACGGGTAGCTTGCCAGGCCCTACCGGAGTGGACAGCTCATTTGTTGAAGACGACTCCTGACCGCCTCCCGTATACTTCCCTGTCATTTGATTGCAGGCTTTTGGCCGAATTAACTCGTAGAATACAATCCGCATAAAGTGAGGACGCATCCACACACGCATGCATGAATACGTCTAGCGAATACAGAAAGTATGTCCCAAATTAGCGCAGCAGAAACAGGAAGTCCATTCCCTGGATCCACCTCTGTCTCAGGAATGCAAAAGTCGCTTTTGGTCCGAGTAGCTACCCGCTGTGCAGAAAGTGAGTAGCAGAAAATGGAAGAAGATGCGTCGAAATCAAAACGCATTGTTGTAATGGTGTTGGACGTTAAACCATGCGAGAGGAGCAAACGTGGATCCATTACGTTAATTAAAAGCTAAATATAGTAACGCAATCGATGAAATAGGCCTAAATCACACCTTCGTAATACTCGATGAGTTCCTGTGGTATCAGCGTCCGATTCCTCATCAACAACTACCATCGGGTTTGGAGTAGGTCTGAAACGATGGGACAAAAAATGTAACTGAACTCCTACTCATTGCAATGATAACTCACAGTTCCAATATTGTAGACTGAGTGACTTCCGCATTCCTACGCTTTCTTGCAGGTGATCTTCTAAATGTTGGTCGTCATTAAAATTCACGGTTGAAAAGAAATCTTAAGGACATTGTATCAATTTTAAGTTGGAGTACATAACGACCTCGTAGAAAGCACTACACTGTTATCTGTTCCACCAGATGCACTTGAGTCCGTCCGAGTTCTTCTGGAAATCAACAATGTTATGACAACTCGTAATAACAAGTGAATAATAAAGATGCAATATGCATACTTTTTTGGTGGAGTCGTCAACGTTTTTACACCGCTAGCATCATGATTTCCTGATGGAGATAATTGACTGAAAATATTACAATTCCTACCCCCGCTCTCTTTCTCGCCCTTTATAGGCAAAAATTTCAAAAATAGATGCCCAACATACAGCATCCCCTGGGGCCAAACCTTGGAATACTGTTCGGAACATCACCATCCTCAGTCTCTTTGCCAACTGGCTCGACAACTCTTTCCCGCAATCGCAGCGAATGCCTTGTTGGAGTGCCAGATAAACGGCCAGTCTGACAAGGCCGAATTCATGACAGGGCATAATCGAAGAAACGATGATAGGACGGACAGATAATACCTTTTTCAATGAGACTTGTTTCCTAGCAGTTGAAGTATTGGAAGAGTGTGCTTCCTCAGACTGAAGCGATGCACAAACCCCAACGCCATTTCCTTGAAAAGAAAAAAACAGTGCTTATTCACTTAAATAGCAGTATTAACCCCCACCATGTTATTTGAAGATAGCCAACAACATCCGAAGGTGTTAGAAGAGAAACACGAAATTCTTACCCGTGTCGGTAGTTGCTGTTGGGGAATCCATGCGGTTTAACATTGTTAACGGAACGTCTAACGTTACCGAAACAGAACACAGAGGATCGCTTAATAAGAGAGTGTAAACATTTCGATTTATGTTAGCACCAAAGTTGGCAATTATTAATACCTAGACTCGTTAGCTGCGCTTGTATTTTTCACAGATCCAGCTTTATTATGGTCTACCTCGTGTTGACCATCAACCTGCATCAAATTGTGTCCCTAATTTCAAATATATGAATGTAAAACACGAGCGAGATTTATGAGTTACAATACGAAAACTGTATCTACCGTGCTGTTGGACTCATGCTACAATGATCCAAATATTATCAACAATTTCAGAGATTTTACTACGAACAAAACAACCAATTTGATTCTAGATGCGGTTAATGAAATCATCAAAAGTTACTTGCTCTTGGGATATAAAGGGATAGAGCTCTTGGCGTTGATCAATCCCTGAGTGGTGCGCCATGCACTCGACTTCATTAAGCATCGCTTGGAGGTGATTGAATGCATATCTGGCTACAATGACTCGCGGTGGCCTAACGATATATCGAGTTCTACTACCGATTTCTTTATCCGATTTATTTTTTTTACACAATTCCTCATGTACATCAAGTGGACGGTTCCCAGCGCTTCTTTCGATTAATTCGTTTTCTCGAATCCACGATCATCGACACTCTTCGAATTTTTGTCCATACGTGCGTTAGGCTGCTGCTTGAGGAATTTCCTTTTGTCATTAGTGTCACTGAATGCTGGTTGAGTGGAATCTCCACGAGAATGGCATGCCTACCACCGCTTTACCCAACCACATCCTCTTCCAAATATGTGAAGTCTAAAATGGCCGTGTGATTTCAATAGCTGATGCCTACTGACACTAGCCAACGCTGCTAGTTTTAGGTGCTTTCGATAGTAGAAGGATAAAGGCTTCATTATTTTACCGTGTTTGCGCATTGATACCCATTGCTTGTTTGTTAATCTCTTCCAAAGCAGTCATGAAGAAGCCACTTTGTTGTAGATTACTATAGCAGCCTCCAAACTGCTTTTTAATTACCCTATTGCAGGCATTTGGTCGAATTGATCTGATAAATACAGTCTGCGTAAACGAGAACACATCCACGCACGCACGCTTGGATATGTCTACTAAAACACAGAAGATTTGTGTTACTTTGTCGTAGGACAAGCAAGAATTTCATGTCCTAGATTAGATCCACATGCGTCTCAGTGAAGCACAAGGATGTTTTTGCTCAGGGTTCAGCTCCATTTCAGTCATTTGAGCACGAGAATTATAGCTTCACGACTAAAGGGAACCGCTCTGTGGGCTAGATCCGGGGTTCGTTCCTTTTACCTTCTCAGAAGAGATGCAATGTACTCGAGAAACGATGGATGGCTAGAAATCGTCCATGAACAGGTTCTTCATGTGACTGCACACTCAACAGTAGGGCGGTGGTGAACTGCCTTCAAGATATTGTGTCGCTCTTTCTTACTCTTTTAGCAATGAGAACACTGAGTTCTCAACAACGAAGCTTTACCATCGTGTGCAATTACTCTTGTAATCAGCAATTAAAGGATAAAAGGCCAAACACTGCCGTTGCAAAGCCAATCCACTAGAAGGAGGTTTATTTAGTTAAATTTTGATGAAATCAAATAATACATAAAACTGATTGTAAAATGCTCATCATTTTCATCTGCTCAGGATTAGAAAAAATTCAAAGGCGGGTTTTAAAAAGCCTGGCGCAATACATCACTGGATTGTTTCAAATGAATTGATGACTTTAATTACAAGTTAAATGGCATGCGACCATATGAAACCTGCTTTTATTTCCTCAGCAAATGATTTCGAAGACGTTTTTTTTTTCATGTCAATACAACAACTGTTTGAATTACTCCCATCGAGAAGCCTAACTGAACGTTAATTAGTAGCAGGTCCTGAAGTGACTTGAGCTGGATTTCTAGTTCAGGCGGGTACTGAAAAGCAGCTGACGATCAGATTCGGTGACTGAAATGGGAACACTACTGAACTATACCTATTGTTGTCAACCGATGTGGAGTCAGCCTTTCTTTCGCCGTTGTCAACAACTTTTGGCGTTCTGCTTTCGTTTCCCTCTATATTTAACATGAGATCGTTGATCACCTATTATGGATGCTTTACCTTTGAAAACATTTCTTATTCATTCATGAATGACGTCGTCTATGGTTTACACAGTGACAGGGTTGTTGGTTTTGCCGACATCAATGAGCACGAGAAAATTTGCTTTCAGGTTCGCTCCATTATATTTACAATTATAAATTAACTGGAGTAATTAAGAAAATTAGCAATAAGGCGGGAATATCTGGTCGTCTAGCGGAGATCTGAAGGTTGCCCAACTGGACGGACAAGTTGTGGCAGCGTAGCGACGAAAACACGTGGCATCTCGTTTAAGTGGCTTCAGCTAATAATAAACTATCCTAAAGTTGGTAAATTTTTGTTCGTTATAGGATATGGCGTAGATATAAGGATTCGTGTGGTGCAGTGGTCAGGGGCGCCCTGAAATACACATGGGATCGATCCTCACGCCCACACGACCTTCTATCCCTTCGGTGTGGGCAAATTGGCACGAGATTTCTCTGGGAAAATAGCAGCACTGGCTCAATACATCAGCAGGACATCGCGGGTCATTGTTAAGGCCTGATATGCATTCGATCACCTCCAAACAATGCCTGATGAAGTAGAATGGATGGCACGTCCTTCAGGGATTTATCAATGCAGAGAGCTTTGTTCTTTTATCCTTTATAGGAGGTCAATCAATCCGGAAAGAAACGTTTATAGCTGCTTTTTTATCCCGGAGTAGAGTGACATTCACTTTTCTTCTACACAAATAATACAAATACGCGTATAAACGTCATCACAACACTCCGCCACAGAATTCTAGTTGCTAAAAATTAGAAGGCACTTTTTCACTTTAGCATAAAGAATATTGCCTTTAAAGCGGTTTTGTTTACACTTAAAGCCTAAGCACACGAAACATTTACGATGGAAGAGAAATGATTTATTGCAGAAGGAACACCAAAAAAAGCACATGAATTTATGACTTAAATCTGTAATTGTTCAAATTCCGTGTCAAAAAAAAACTTTCAATTCTTTGCTTTAAACTTCAAATACACATATTTCAACATACCGATGCTGAGATATTCGCAAAACTTCGACCCCGAGCCAGATCGGACCACGATTCACCACGGAGGCCCTTCCTTTGCGTCTCGCTCAGCTAGTTTTCTACCTAACGCAGCCATCAGCGGGATTCTCAGTCAAACTTGGTATAAATAAGACCCGTTTCATATAGTATATTTTATTTCAGAAACAAGGTGAACGCAGTATACTTCATTTGCGTGGAACTGCATGCTTGTGGATCACAGTGCTACTCTCCTCAAATTCTCAGTGGCAATTTGGGCATTGGAAAAGCAGCCCTTTTCCATCGTGACACCCCATTGGCGTTATTCTTCATTTTTCAATTAAGGTTAAAGGTGCAGGAACTTTTATTTTTGTTTGCCCAGTTGTTAGAAGTTATCAGTTGTGTTTGCATCAGTTTTACTTAACATCGTCAAATGCTCATCAACCCGGCCCTCCCCACATTTCATTGCTTTCAATTATGAGAACAAAGCTTTTGAAAGCACTGCGACATCGTGGGCTTGAAGACGATTGCTTCAAACTATTTTTTTATTAATTATATAGACAACCCTAAATAGCCAAGACCCAAAAATCTGTTGACAATCTCGTCTTCATCAACGATAGAACTCAGAAACTTCTAAATCTTGTTGAATAGCGGCAAAATTATTGGAAGTCGGCCATTCAACAAGATATTTTCAACGACCTATTAACCTAATAAATGAAGGACATCTAATGTCTTTTTTCCACTGGCTTTTGCATGAAAGAGAGTTCATCGCTGACAGTGAAAGCCAGTACCTTTGCTTTATTTTCTCTGTGGTGACGCTGCGCATCTCACACGTCGACTACGAGAAGTCTCCACAAGTAGAACGAATTTGGAAGAGACTAATAATAAACTATCCTAAAGTTGGTAAATTTTTGTTCGTTATAGGATATGGCGTAGATATAAGGATTCGTGTGGTGCAGTGGTCAGGGGCGCCCTGAAATACACATGGGATCGATCCTCACGCCCACACGACCTTCTATCCCTTCGGTGTGGGCAAATTGGCACGAGATTTCTCTGGGAAAATAGCAGCACTGGCTCAATACATCAGCAGGACATCGCGGGTCATTGTTAAGGCCTGATATGCATTCGATCACCTCCAAACAATGCCTGGTGGTGACGCTGCGCATCTCACACGTCGACTACGAGAAGTCTCCACAAGTAGAACGAATTTGGAAGAGAGTAACCTGCCTCGAAAATTCGACAAATTTTCGGCTTCTTCAACTATCTAATTAATTGTATCACCAAAACACCCTCATTATTTCATTCGACACCTCTACTGGTCATCTTCCGCTCAACCCAAAATGAAAGCAAACCACATAGAGCGTTTAGCACTAATCTGGTGTTTGTGTAGTTCTTGAAACTTCTGTGTCGACTCAAAAAGTCTTTATGAGACTCTATCACTATGCACACAATAAGAGAGCTCTTCGTCTCATCCGTGAACTGAGAATAGCCTCTTTGAGCGTCTGAATACTTCGATGTCGTCACCTTCTGCCAGGTCCAGCGAAGCTCATGAATTTAGTGGCCTGAATTCGTTACATTATTGCCTAGAAACCATTTTTCAAAAATGGGGAACCGTCATTAAAATTGTTGTTACCACTGTTCATATCCGCTTTTATTACAAAGTATCTAAATGGAAATTGAAATGACGTTTGCGGATATCATAAACGAGAGTGAAAGGTCATGGCTGTTTTTCATAACAACTATTAATGAAGAATATTTTCGTAGGTGGCTTCCCATACATAGCCTTGGGTTCCTTTTTTAGTAACCTTCCCTGCATTGCCTAAATTTCTCTCAACTTTCTTTTTCTAATACAATCAACATATGAAACTGTTTCCATCCCCATCCGAAGAAGGGCGTACTACTGTCGACTTCAATCGAAGATTCATTTCTGTTTTTCCACCTTACTATGTCACCGATGCCCTCATAGGTTATATCTGCTTCTTGTTCCTTGATACTAAACTCTACACTAAGCCCCGTTCATCACGTTGACTTCTCCGCATAGATGCACATAACCGAAGTATTCTACGATATTTGCACAACTTGTCTTGAATAGTCTGTGAATGTCTTCATCAGAGATGTCACCGTTTCTCGTGATCGCCGTTTTCTCATAGCTACACTAGAAACAAATTTTCTCATTGACATCGAAACATGATTTACTCATCAAAATCAACCAGTACTCGTTCTGCCCCGCTAACGCTTCGAGTTATAAAAACGGTGTTATTAAAAAAGCGAAGATGGGAAGGCTTTCACTCCGATGCCGTCCAACTCTCGAATGGCGTTCATGAGAGCGCTTGCAAGCAATCTTAATAAGATTCTAGCGCCATGGCAAACTCATATTTCTCGGTAGCGGTGTTATACAATAAAGTGAGGTTTTTTTGGTGAAGTATCCATTGTGCTAACAGGGATCGTGGTCAATTAAGTGAGGAAATCCTGCCTCTCTAGAGGTTCATTGATCACTTTTGTTCTAACTGAGCCAAACATCTTTCTTTTGTGTTAGTGAAAAGAGAATAAATTTACTCATATACTTTTGCGATAGCTGTCGCTGTCTGTTATGACAATCGTTTTGATCATGGCTTCTATAAACAGGTTGCAGACATCAGCATACTAATTGGACGATAATTGTCCACGTCGTATGGGTTGCCGTCTTATGTAACAATGTAGCACTTTCGTGGTAATTTCCGAAGCCAACTTTCTGTTAATTTCGGAAATGATAGCTAGTTGGTCTAGTGCGATTTTAATTTATGTTTCGGGTTTACCGCTGAGCAGATGGAAGTGTTTGGTTGATTAGATTGCAATAAACGTGACATTTCCAGGCTCTTAGGATGAGTGGGATGAAATGCACCGGGTGCATGCAGTGACAAGCAATAACATCAACAGATCTCTTAGCAATTTCTAGAAGTAGTGAGAAAGAGCAAAATACCGAGCGCTATTAAAAACACGCTGGGCTTTTACTGAGTTAAAGAGCTGTATTCTGTGGATACTTTATTGTAAGGGCAGAAGAAAGAAAGCGCTCTCAACTGCACTGCGTGCTAACAAGTAGAAAATAATCTCTATGGAATCACTGTAGCGTTCCTCATTTATAGGATTGCCTGAGGATTGTGGTCTCCACTGCTGGTGACTCGTGCACTGGTCCTTTCATTTCCTTTTATGAAGATCTCTTTTTAAGAACTGGTTCAACTTTACGAACACTCGACGCCTCTGCTCCTCGGATTTATTCTTGACTCATAAGTGTTATACTTAATTAGGAGTGGATTTAAGAACATAGCGGCGCCTAAGACACATCGTCCATAGTAAGTGTTATCCAGTACTGCGGGTGTCGCACTGTACTGCTGTTTTCTCAGGGATCCACCGATATTACAGCGACTTGTAAATTAACACAGTACCTGCTGCTTGGCCAACAGGATATCGGAGAGGTCACACCCTTGTGAAAGTCCTGCATTGATCAAGCACATTCGATTTCGTTTCGATGTTCGCGATGGAACATATCTAAAGCACTGAAGACGTTCACCGAAAAAATCTGATTTTTACGTTCGTTATAAATAGTAATTACTAATGATCGATATCCGCTTAAAGGAAAAATCATAAGGAAAAATAGGAAAAGTAATAATGAACTTACAATGATTTTAAAGGTTAATCTAATAGCTTTAGAAAAAATTTGTGCCTTTGGTATAACTCACCTCAACTAATCAGTGAGACCAGAAGTGGACCCATGAGAACTTGAACTCTCTTAAAGTGTCACATGAAGCATTGCAAAGAAGTGGTCTGATAGCTCCTTTAGTTTTGATTTTTCGATATCATTTATCTCTTATCAAGAGTAAGGATACTTCGACTAACTCACTCCCAGTCACTCCACAACGACACTTCTCTATCTTGTGACGGATCGATGATTCCGCTCTCGAATCGTTGCAATCGTGCTCCCACCACTATCATGCAGACGAAAGAGACAACTAGCGACATCGAAAGCTTCATTTAGTATACCTTGAAACAAAATGAAACTTTGGCTTAGTGGAATCGGTAGCGATAGTAGCGACGCTCCAAAAGGAACGGTTTGGCCAAAACAAAGCCCCGCTTATCTTGCCCTTCATTAACAATGAAATAAGTGCAGCGATGAAACGATGCTTAAGAAGGGCAGAACTAAAGGAATCGGTAGCGATAATTGAAATACCACCGAATACTCTCCGTCGTCAATTAGTTCGTAACCGCCTGTATGACCGACTATGTGAAACAGAAAATTGCGTAATTTGCCCTTTTGGCAAGGACGGTGATTGCATGAATTCAGGTACGATGTACCTGATTTCTCGTGGTACTTGCGGAGACGAATATATTGGCGAAACGGACAGACCTTTATGTATCCGCATAAAGGAACACCTAGATGGCAAACGAAAAGCAAGACAAGGCACGCCACTAGGGACGCATAGGATTCAAAAGCATAGTGGAGACGATTTTGATATAAAAGTCACTATCCTCGCACGGGATACGAAGACACCAACGCGCAAACTCCTCGAGGCTTTTTGGATAAATGCCGAAAATCCTAAAATAAACAGCAGGGAAAATGCCGCGAGATCACGCGTGATCTCGCCCCTTACCTTCGTATCAACCGTTGATGGGGGTGCTGCAGTCGTCAGCCATATGCGACTCTGAGCGGCTGTTCTTCCTCGATGGAAGAGAGATGAAAAAAGCGGGGGGTTTTTTTTTCGAGAAGCCGTAGATCTTGTAATTATCGCTCAGATTTTCATCTTTCTGTTTGTGCTGTTGAAGCGTTTAACCAGGTAAGCCGCGTATTAGTGTACCCTTGAAGACTCTGAAGAAGGCGATTTCTGCCGAAACGTCAGCTACGATTGTGTTACACAGGTGTTGTTGTATGGAAGTAAATGTATGCTGTTTAACAAACTCGCGATAGCTGAGAAAGAAAACGACGCATAAAACTTTTTTCTAAACCCTGTTCGCTCGTTTGTCGTTGGTAAAATGGTATCGGAATTGCCAGCAAAGATCTCTGTCAGATCCAAAAATTAAGAACATTTCGCGCTGGAAACCAGAGCATAGCGCAATAGAGCAATCGTATGATTTATGTAAAAGGCAACGGTCTCAAATGGCAGGCGAAAGCAAAAGCGTATCTGAATAACTTGGTGGATGACGGACAGTAGGCGGTGAAACAAATGGAAGAATAAATGGTTATAAAACGTGACGCTAACACATGAATAAGCAAAAATGTGGAATACGATAGCTCAACATTTAGCACAAAAATGAGGGTCAATGCCATTTGCAAAGCGGACTTCATGCTGCATGAAAACAAGACATAATTCGAGTCCTCCACACAATAGTACACTTTTTAAAAATTCATTTGTCGCAAACTCGAATTAGGGAAAATAACTCGGCGGACGTTTTTCGAACTCTCGTTGAGGTGCATAAAACTAGAAGAACTATTTTTACGAAAGCTGCTACAGAACTTTATAACGTAATTCAGCCGACTATATAAAGATTTTAAAATGCTCCAAATTATTTTCGCTTCAAGTGGTATGTTTCTGAGTTGGCAAATTTTTCTCTTCTAAAGCTTTGAAGTTTTAACAGAAGTCATGTTACTTTTTGAGTCCATGAACCCTTTTCCTTTCTACAACGAAGAACACTCATTAAGAAAGCTACGGCAAGTCAATGAACCATAGTAGAGTATAAGTAAACCATTAATAACTTATAATTCTTTCAATCACGAAGCAAATTTGGAGGCAGAAGTAAACTCTGCTCTTTATGTCTCGGGCCAAGACTGTTTAGCTGTTTCTGCTAATTCCCGTAAAACGAAAAGCGTAGCATTTTTTGGTAGGGTGCCTTTCTCTGGTTTCAGAACATCGTCGAACCACAGGCAGTCGTGGATCTCCACTGCGTCATAGTTTTCCTCATCTGTATGAAAAAATTGAATACAATGAATGAACATCAACTGTAAGGCGCCAAGGAAGACCAAAGTTACGATGAGGCGATGAACCACTGGGTGATTAAAAAATGAATCATAATTCGTCGTGTGCTCCTTTCCTAGCTGAATGCTAGATCAGTCACCGCTTCGACTATTCTCACAGCCCATTCAAATCTTTTGATTTTTGTCAGTTTTTTCTACAGTGTACTCACGTTGTTTTTTCCTTAGCTCTCAGTCTAGTTAGTTACACACTCTTTTTGTAATATGATCTCGCTTTTCAGCTAATTATTTACTGCGTACTCCTTTCAATATGTGTGGCTCAGAGTTTATCAAATATCTCAGCATCACTGAGGCTATAATCCCATTTTTGATAGCTGTAATTGTCCTTTCGTGTCCTAAACATGCGGCTCTTGCATTTCCAAATTTCTTCCCATTCCTAATGAAAACTAGCATTTCGTCCCAAAAAATACAACGAAATTGTTATTTGGACGGAACAAATAATTCACAAAGTACGTTAAAACACTTCCGATAAAAATTAAGACACTGTCTTTAACAAATAAAATCATTTGAGTTTCACATAACGTTTCCGTTACGTCACACAGCTAAGTAGTGATTGTCAAAACGTAAGCTTTGGACTTTAATTTTAAATTTGAACAAACAAGCGGTCGATGAAGGGCCCCTGTGACAGCTCCATGTTTTCGAAAAGATAGAATCGAGTGAAAGGACCATTGAAAACGCGGTAGCATTTAGACCTCCACCTTTCGTCATCTGCTCCCCTTCTATAGCCTATCTGCTCATGTTAACTGGTGAATGTGCATAGCTGTTGAATTACGATGTACGTGCCAGTTTTGTCTCGCACACTGAGAAGCTCGATATTTTAAATGGAAGCTGCGCTAGGGGTTAGCACGTACTACAACGGAATCCAGCGAACTTCTCATGGTCACTTTTTCATCAAAAACACTTAAAAGCAGCTTGTGTCAAAAGGTATGATGCTTTTCGCGTCCTTTATGAGACGGTGGCATGCGGTGGATAGAAACAGATTTTGCTAATAGTTTTTCGAGCTGATTGTTACTTAACAGAACTGCAGGTGATAGATGAAACCACCTGCTCAACTTGTGAAGAAGTAATAGCGCATTCCACGAAAGAGTTACTAATGATAGATGTCCACAAGCATTTGGAATGAAATTGGAGATGATATACAGCGCATATGCCAACGTCTTGTTGAGCGTAGGAACACTTCAACGCTTCACCGTATTTTTCGACTAAAGCTTAAGAGTGGATTTTAAAAAAACAAATCATTGCTCAGTCACATCTATCTGTCAGAAATCTTCCGGGATTCTATAGCAGTTACCAAGTCCATGAAAGCGTGGTCTATGAAGGCAAATCGCGCTCCTCCGGTTTTACAGAAACCTTTGTCACATTTCTAAATCTTTACAAGAAGAGATAGTAAAACGTTCAAGTTCATCATTGATTCATTCATTCTACAATATGCCCTAAACACCGCATTTTTCTGTTGTAAATGAGGCAGAAGAACTAAACGACAAAGTTCGAAATGAGCAAGGAAAAGGCTAACTCATTTACGGACTCAATTAAAAACCACAAACTAAGCTTCAAAACTAAAAACAGCACCAATTTTATGACAATTTCACTTTCTTCCACTAGTTCTTAGGTAATGCCTTGATTTGAGCGGAATCAGAGAGTGCTACAAAGGAAGAGATCTGACTACATGTCGTTTTTAGTAATGAATGAAAACTGATATAAAAAGAGTAATTCACTGCATTTTTCAGAATCATACACCATTTTTTAAAGAAGTCTAGAAAATGGTTCTCATCCAGGACCTAAAACACGGATTACGGAACCCGAAAATTTTTTTCAAAGATCTGGCATTTGGAATTTTCTAGATTTGGAATTCGCAATCTCTTTTCACTTCGTTCTACCATATCTGAAAGAAATCACTTCCGAGTTCAATCCAAGAGATGAAAAATGCTAAAAGTGCAAAAATTAGCAATCCTAACACTAGTTGGCTACGGTTTGGACGATGCGAAAATATTATACGCACACTATATACAGAAATACAAGAAAAGCGCTGGAACCATCATTGAAAATGCCATTCCATAGATTCTGAGTTATGCAGCTTCCTAAATTAAACCAGAATGAAGCGATTTAGTTGAACAATAACCTGTCCATTACCGCTTGAAAAGGTAATAGATGGGAAAATAATACGTGTACACTGATGAGTCTAGCAAGTAAATCATCTGTCTCCTTCTTCACTAACCAAACACTTCACGTATGACGTGATGAAGAAAAACTTTTGATAGCGTCTTCATTAAAAAAAGAACTCCACTGTATGCTCTATGGACGAGCTTCGGAATACACTGATAGAAAGTAGTTTGCTCATCTAGATGTTAAACTGGCGTCGCCCACGCTAAAGATGTCGACTGCGATTCATTTGTCTAATGCGCTTGTCTTCAACCGATAGTGCATTAAATCTGCATACGGGCATAATAAAGAGGATCTCGCCACTGTGGTGTGCCTCATAGGCCAGGAATCAAGTCAATGTTTCTCAGCACCAAGTGTAACTGATGCTGAAGACGACCTAGAAAGGTTCCGCAGATGCCGTGGCATACGTCGTGGACCAGAAGGCATCACGGAGTACCTCAGCGCCAATGGCAATCGCGGTGCCGAACACGCCCTTTCACCAGCCCTTCCTCTTTGGAAAGGCCTGTAGAGCGAAGATCCCGTACCACATGGCTTATAGTTCAGCGCAGAACAGCAGAGATTTGTCGCGTGTACGGATGAGAAGTATACTACTTAAAGTATCGCTCACAAAGTGTTTCTCTACAAAATATCGAGCTAAGACAGAAACAAAAGCCAGGAGAGATTACCTAATCAGTCAAAAGCGGTTTATGTTGGTTATGTTGTAAGTATGCCGTTCTGTTTTCTTAGTTTTTCTCTTAGAAGAAAAGTAAATCTTGTTTTCTTTACTCTTCCTAACACCGGAACCCTTTGTAGTCACCAAAAAAGGTCTTGTATCAGAAATAACCTCGATGCTTTCTCGATCGTTGAAATGGAACACTAAAAACTGCAAAGACAATAAATATGAAACGACTTTCAAATACATTTCCACTTTTGTTTTTATGCAGAATTGTAATTGCCGTTGGCACATTGGTAGTTCATTTCCTCCACAACCAATTAAATTGTAAACTGCCAGGCTTGCTTTCGCTTACTTCGATAACAACACCCGATTCCCATTTCATAGAGTTTGGGCTTGTTGGAAACAGCGAAGTGTTGACGGGCTGGGTGAAGACGCACTCTCATCAATCTTCAATTGAAGGTTTTTCCTAGAAAATGACAGCAGAACTTTGTATTTTATGCTTACCAACAGCACCATGTTCTAGACACCTTCGGATTTCTGTCTTGCTGCTATGATTTCAAGAAATTCAACAACTTTACTATCGAATAGTTTCTAATAAGGCAAGAATAAAGAAAAAGTTAAAAAGTTGAATAAATCCCCTTCAACCTTATCAACCTTATCAGTTTCTAAATACGTTCCTTAAGTAATTATCTCCGAAAGCAAATCACTGGCGGCGGTCGATTCTATTTCCTAGGATAAAATTCGTTCGAATAGAGAAAATATCAGCAAGAATGAAAAGGCAGAAAATGGCTTTAGTTTCTTGAAGAGTCGTAAAGAATATGAACAATATATCTGCCATGGTGAATGCGACAATTAGCGTTCCCGACTTCCGTTTAAGTAACAACATGACATCTTGAATAAAGGAGGCGATATCCATCGGTCATACAGCTGTTATCGTATTGCTCGACAGAGATGAAATGGATTAAGTAAAAATAAGACTGAGCACCAAATCTTCCTGGATGTTTTTGTGTGAGGCGGAATTCCGTAGGTCAGTCGACTTCGCATTTGTATGCTGGCAACGAGGTGACATGCAGATGACGGCCACGTCAAGTTCACCCCCCATTTCCGCCGAGACATGACCAACTATCAATTTCAGCCGACAAAAATTCTGTTGACAACCCTACGTGTGTTTTTTTTTTCGTTCTAAGCATTCGTTTCTTTTTTTTTTTCTGCGTGATACAACGATTCGGAAAGAATCAATTTCTTAGAAGAGTGCAATATTTATGAAAGCTGCATTTAGTGAAAACCAGGCGAACTCGTGAGGAGCTAACCGGATTTTATGGTGTTTTTAGGAATTGGATAAACACTGAGCTTCAAGGTTAGGCAAAATGTGCCGTGTAAAATATGTAGACAAGCCGCGTCACTAGAACAAATGCAAATCATAGGAAACTGTTGTAAAGTCGATTTAGAAATGCTATGAGTTCGGCAGGATTCTCTTTACAACCTTAAAAATACATTTAGAATATATTTTTGGATTTCTAATGTTCTTTTTTTAGGACTTACTGTGTGAAACAACAAAATCGATCCTGTCTGGATCAAGCATACTTATTTGGATGCTCGGACGACCCGTCCTCACTGGTTGTGCGAGCACAACACAATCTCCATTTTTTGGAGTTTTGCTGGCTTAGTAACTGTGTTTATCTGGAGGCCCGAGACCAGCCAAGCTAAAATCTGCCCCAGGTTGTCACCACCACGAGCAGTCGTAGCCTTTGTGGATCAGAGGGAGATTTGCCACCATGCGACTAGTTTGAAACCAGGACGTTAGTGGATTCTGGTACTGGTTTATTCCCAGCTGGACTTCTTGATAGAAACCCCAGACTCCTCAGCTTGGGAGACCCTGCCAAAGAATGAATCCTCCCGCTGTACATGGCAGCCCCACACCTAGGAACACATCCCAACCACGATGAGGTGGTAAGCCATATTTAGAGGTCCTGATCAGTTATACAGAAAAACAAATGACAAGTAAATGCCTAAAACGAAAAATATTAGTAACAGAGCGCCGTGCCGGCAGCGATAATACTTCATGGCCTGTTTGGAATGGTGCAACGCTACGGTTACCGCGTCCGACCTGGTAGTGCCGAAGATCTTCCATTGCGCGATGAAACTGAAGCATAATGTTATCTTGCATTCTCGAAACTTCAGCCGGATCCTCCATCGAAGGCAATATACCACGATGAATGGTTTCCAGAACTCCACATTTTTCCTGCCGCTCTTCTTCACCCAGTGTTTTTCTAGTCCATTGTGTAATTATGAAAAGATAAAAAAAATCAGAATTTAAGAAAGTCAGAGCACAAGAAATCTTTACACACCACAGGAAGCATGCATTTTCAGGGTGCTTTCTGATATTGAACAGATTAATTTTTTGTGTGAAACATATATTTGATGAGTTTAAACTATTTCGCAATATATTACCAAAGGAATTTCTTTATTTTAGGCGACCTGACTTTCATACCTACTAGGTGTATCCCCAGGGCATGTCGTATACGATTCTTTTCATCCCACACACTTTTATTTGTGAGTTCGGCTGCTGGCTGAGCGTTTTCCTCTGTTCATTACTGTCGTTAAATGCTAGTTGACATGATTCTACTTGAAATCTTAAGATAACAGAACCGGAAACTTCTCATTTGGAGTGCACAAATTTCACTCTTCCAAAATAATTTTAGTACCAGTTAGCTGATCGTATAGGAACGAGAGGCCTGTTAACTCCGAGACGGGAGTTAACCAGCATCAGGTTCGTGGTAGACAACGTCACAAGCACTGCGATACCGACCGCGTGTAATTGTTCAAGGAAGCGTATAAAAAGTTAGTGTTGGTTTAGAGGTTCTTTGAAAGTTGAGATGTGATCCTGACAAGTACAAGCACTACGTAATGCTCCACATATTGCACTTTTGTGGCATTTCATACCTTGGCTTGTTTTTCAAAAGCACTCATTTTCTAACATTTATATATTACAGTGATAAAAATAATCCTAGTTATTAAGCCATTATAAACACTGAAAATTCCAACCGTTTATCCACTTGGAAAAATTCGGATATTCATCACGATTGTTCCGAATGAATAATTCTTTTTGCAATGCGCGGGAAATGAAAGTAAATTTCAATTGACAGTAAAAAAAACTTCACGACGCTTTTCACCCATGCATGTATAATAGTGCTGATTCAGGAAACTTTACTAAGAGAAATGTATGTTCCCGTTTTCCGTCTCCCTCTTACTATACGGTCTTCAACGCGATCGATCTTCGATCCATGTCACAAACTTACTAGAAGAAAAGTCCTACAAAAACTGCTCTGCTTCACAGCTCTCGAATTACACACCGATTTAACCACTGAAGAAAAATACTCCCTAATCTCTCGATTTAAGTTCAAACTGCAGTGGCACCGCATTCATAAAGTGCAGATGACATCCTTCCGAGAACAAGCCATTGCAGGTACTATGCACTCTCTCAATGAAATCTGTAATAACGCATGTGGAAAAGGAAGTAGTTCAAGATATGGCTTCGTCACCTTTCCCTCGATGCACTGATTAGAGTCCTCCGCACTGCCAAGCGAACTAGTTCCATTGTAGCATAGCAATTTTGCATTCGATTCTTTTCCTCGCATTCATTACCTGATACGGGCTTAGGCTGCTCTTACTGGTTCGATCATACTTTGGCTAAATAAACTCTCCGATTTCTTAGAGTCGGTAAATTGACATCATAATTGTCTGGAAACAACCCGACTTTTCCAAACTACCTCTACAAAGCGCTTTAGAAGATCTTATCGATAATCGCTATATTTTGTATAAGAATGACGTCCGATGAAGCACTACTCGACAGAACAAATCTACTCTTAACAAAAATTCTCTATGCATTACTTTCAAACATAATATAAATCAGAAAAGTGCAATTTGCTTTTTTGAAGCCGATGGGAAAATGTTTAAGATCGGCTGTATGATTATTTTAAGATCGAAGAGTGAAAATAATGGAAGTCAGTAATCCAACCAAGACACCTTCCTACACAAACACATTGGACTAGTACCGGAAAAATGTCACCACATCATCACAACTTTCTCGATATACCGTTATAAAGCGGTTACAGTATCCACATTAACAAAAAGTAACAGAAACAAGAAGAATTTTCGATCCGTTTCAATTGCGCCAATGAATTTGTTGGTAAAACATTACTACAAATCCCTGTTGAGCGCACTCAATGAAGAGCCGACCAGCCGACGTGAGGGCGGATTCCATAGGAAAATCATGATCTCCACATGGTGGCGGATGTGGAAGATTAGATATTAGAGTATTCAATGAGAGCCAAAAAGGATGGGACTATTTGACTGGTCTGGAATTATCTGGTTCCTACCAATCTACAAAAACTGGAGGCCTTCTGCAATGAAGACCTTAAAACGCCCTAGCATGGTTATCCTATGGTTCAAAGGAGAATCGACTCAACCACTATTGAATGGCAGTCATGGAGAAGATGAAAAGTCCTCAAGCCGAAGCTAAAGTCATACGTAAAACATTTGCGGACCATGGGTTCGTGAGAACGAATCAAGTACAAGTTTTGGGTCCGCACGATATGTATTTCGGGGTGCTTTGAATGAAGTAGATAAAAAAATATTTTGTCCTACCGACGAGCCTACATTCTGTATGCATTTGTTTAAAAGCGTGTGGTTTCCTACCGTCACTTAAAATTAAGTATGGCCCCGTATGTGCTAACACAAAACGGACGTGAAGAGCTTCGCAGCATTCCAACCTGGTACCACGGGTAATTTTCAGCCTTAATGAACTTGCGGATTTTTTTAAACCAAAGGACTTGAGTGGTGGTGAACATAACAGGATTGTAGAAGAGAGTTGGTTCTAACGTTAAATTGGTATGATTGGTGTGTATGATATTATTTACTACATGCCACTATACACCACCATCCGACCACATCTCCTTCAGCACTTGAAAGCTCTCTGCAAGTTTTGATGTGTCAATTTCGCCACATTTTATAACACTACATTTCACACAATGTTACGATTCATCATAGGGACTAAAGGTGAAATAATTGTAAATTCCCAGTCAAATTACTGGTCAATGGACTGCTGGACCATCGGCTGGAAGCATTCGGGATTTGAAGAAGAGAAAGTCGTTGAAACGTTAGCCGAACCAATCTTTTCTATGAACCTCGTATTAGCTTCATAACCTAAGAAGGTATTTTTCTTCTCGTTTTAATATATCCTTCTATGTGCACCTCTTGCATTCTATTCGCTTCCTAGTAAAAAAGACACAGAGCTATTCGAACATTTCCGACGTGGGCTTCGATTGCAGGTTGGGGATTTTCGCCTTGTTTATGAAGTTGGAGTCGATTCTTGCATCAATCTTGGGACAGCCGATCTAAAACGTTCCCACTTTGATGCCAGGAAGTAAGATAAGCCCAGACAAGCCTGGCACTCGACCCCAGAGGGATGGCAAACTTGATGGACAAGGCGTAGTGTTGAACAAGCACCGTGCTCGTGATGAATGACATCGCTGCTACTGCACTATCCACTCCTGTGAACCATTGTAAGCAATCAGATTGAAGATGATCCATATAGAGCCCATACCGGTCGCTGGAGACGCTGCTTATGCTTATATACATCTAAATCCGCCGTCATGTGCTAATTATATTTCATCTAATGTCCTCACATAGAAAGATTTCTCCATACAAAAGCGCTATAGAAAACATAATTTGTTAACGGTTATTTATATCTCGAATAATCAAAAATATCTATACTTCGAAATATTAAACTATTGGTAACTTAAAGAAATATCTGGAAAAAAAGGAGCTATTAAATAGATATACAAAAGTTGCTAGATTCAGTTGTTACCAAGGCGCCAATTTTTAGCTTTGGTATTAACGTAAGTAGGCACCTTATAGTTAAATTTCACCTGCGCTAATAAGAAATCTAGACATTATGCATTGCTCAATCTCATATTGCACCTGTAAATAAGTAGGAAGTAAAGTAACTCTTCACTCAATTGAGCCGGAGTTTAGTAGTTTTGACCAGTTATTTTTCAACTTTATATGACCCGACTTTACGTCTACTGTGATGATCCCAGCACTTAACACATTCGATTCGTTTCCTCGCATCCATCATCAGCGAGAGTGGTCCAACTTTTACGAGCGCCTCTGACTACTCCTTGAGGATTTTCATTTCACCTTGAATGCCGTAGAGTGTGGATCCTCTCTACAGTCCTGAGATTGCCGGCTGGAGGGTTTCGAATTGGATTAACCAACTCCGGAACCAATTGTCCGACTCCGGAGAGATGACAGACTTAATGAGCCTTAGGTGGCACAAAACTGGCACAGTGCTCGTGATGGTCGGCATTACTAGAACTGTGTTATCAGCACACTTTTGACAGCTTATTAATCCTAAAAATAAGACTAGCGTCATAACTTAGCTTTGCAAAGTTCTCAAAGAAAGAACAGCTTTCGTTCGAGCTCTCTAACGTCGTGTCCTGTTTCCAAACAGGAGCTATGCCCTCATTAAAAACAAGGAAGAAATAGTTAAGGAACTGCATGGCGATGGGTAATCTATCGCGAAAACATTGATAGAAGTCAATCAGTTTAGAATCTTATGATGTCGCTATAACACTGTGGTGATAGCCGAGGCTTTTCTAACGTTCAAGATCAAGATCAACTCATGGAAATACTGGCAACGAAGTTGTTCAAGGCTGTAACGAATTCATTTTCGTACTACTGAAAACAATTCAGAATGAATTAAAACCTGACCGCAACCTAACCTATGCTACGCTTTCCCTGTGACCTCATTACTTTTCAGTCTGTAACAAAGTGGAGTGCATTAAAAATCGGATAAGAATGAATAGACAAATGTGTGAATTTTTATTAACTGCCTATTAGTTCTTCACAGCAAGGTGTTATGTGAAATACAACCGCAATGATACATAGATAATTCCAAGACCGACCCTCTTTTAACGTCGTCATTGATCAATGATCCACTCTTTTTTTTAATGAGAAATCACGATATTGTTAATACAGCATTTATCAACACAATATAGCTGACATTTCGGCGGTTTCGCCTTCTTCAGGGCCTGGAAGGATCAAATTAACATGCAATCTGCTCATTCAAACGTAACCCGAGTAGATAAGACTTATCACATAAATTTGGCTTCGCATAATAAACATTTTCTTTTAAATACTCACCATTTGTTTTTTATAATCCTTCCAGTTATCTGGTGGACACAAGCCACGCAAAGTATTACAATGACGAGGAACGTACCTGGTTCAAGTCAAATAATCAGCTTAAGGTACGGCGCTAGGCTAAGTGTGATTACAAGACACTGATTTGTGTTCTTTTTTCGGATGATCGGAATTTATCCAAAATGCTTCGACAGTTTTACGCTGGGATGCTTTGAATTTTGTGCCTTCTGACTTCACGTGATCAAGCTCCGTTCCTCAAACTGATTCTATGACTTGAGCCAGGCACATTCCTCGCCCGTGTAAGACCCCTCTTGCAGTCAAATAGTAAGTGGAAGACTAACAAATAACGAATCGGTAAGTATCCAAAAAAGCTGTTTGTTATGTGGATTAAATTTATGTGCCACTTTTTGTCTACTGAGGTTATGAAAGTGTTTGATGGAGTAGACCGTTTGTCAATTTGACCCTTCCAGCACTTGAAGAATGAGAAACCTCCGAAACGTCAGCTATTCTGTATTGATAAGTGCAGTAGTAACAACCTCGTGTTTGTCTACCAAGTAAAACAGTGAATGCTGAGATATTTGCAAAACGTAGACACCAATCCAGATTCGATTCCACGATAACCATTTTCGTTGACTCACGTGTTACCTACCCATTGCACCACTGGGCCCTTGATCTGCCTTTCTCTCAGCATGAATTCACTGGATCGTGTTCAGCGCCGATTTGTGCTTCCCAGATCATTCCCGATTGAACACTAGTGGCACCGATAGGGCGAAAGCATGAGTGAATGTTGGAGCAGGAAACTCGGTGCTACAGCGGATAACACACGAGCCCCGGAAAGCGTAATCGCAGATTCGAACTTGGTCTAGGACCCAGGTTTTGAAATTATCTCAGCATCATAGTGGTTATACTTCACACAGTACATAAATATTAAATCGAGTGGAAGATTTTTTTAACGATTCTGTTACATGACCCTCAATGGGCAGGTTTCATTAGCTTATCGATAACCATTACTGGTAACTTCCTATAGAAAAATGGAAGAGTTCTCAGGTGAGGGTTGTTTTATTTGCCCACTAGTGGAATATCTGTTGACATGTGGTACCGTTTTACAAGAACCTTAGATCCCTACCCTGGCGCTGATCTATGAAGTAAGTCGCTACAGTAGATTTCAATCTCAATGGTTTTGATACATTTGCTTCAAATATCGGTAAAGAAATGATTCACACGATTAGAAAAACAAAGTGTACGAATTGAACTCAAGAACAGTGACTAAATGAGTGTATTTAGAAATCTGATAACCAATGCTTTCTTAACCACCTCTCTAACTGGCCAATACAATGTCTACCAAACAGATAGCGAAAGAGTGAGTACAAAGATGTTCTAAGTGATATGCGAATGTAGTAAAGTGAGGTGACCAGTGGTGCAAATGCTGGATTAAACCAGGCCATCGAGCCTGCAGAACAATTGAAAGAAAAGGAGCCAATTTTCATCACAAGGTCGCTTGCCACATGAGGACGAGGACCATTGGGGACGTTATTGGAACAAAACCAACACAATTCGCTCAGTGCTATTGGCAATATCAGCGAATTTCCAGCACATTCTTTTACGCAGATATTTCCTTCGGAATGTTCTTCCCAGAGGAAAGTCGTTTTGTTTAATTTACTTGAGCTTCAATTCTCACACTCTTTAAGATTCTTGCATCACAAGGTCGCTTGCCACATGAGGACGAGGACCATTGGGGACGTTATTGGAACAAAACCAACACAATTCGCTCAGTGCTATTGGCAATATCAGCGAATTTCCAGCACATTCTTTTACGCAGATATTTCCTTCGGAATGTTCTTCCCAGAGGAAAGTCGTTTTGTTTAATTTACTTGAGCTTCAATTCTCACACTCTTTAAGATTCTTGCCTCTATAATTTCTCGCAAACTTTATCCTACCAACTTATAGATATCCATATATGATAAGTCGTGTGAAAAAAACTGAATGGCATTTCTTCGACACTGGTAACGAACACTTATAAGCGCCTTTTTGCGTGTGAAGGGTGTTAGGAAAGGCAGTGGAAGTGGTTAAGAGAAATCTGTTGCAGTGATCGAAATACCACCGACCACTCTAAAATGTCAGCCATCTCGTAACAGCCTGTACTACGATTTATCCCCACCGCAAAATTGCGTAATATGCCTTGTTTGTGATTGCAATGGTTAGGGTGCGGTATGCCTGATCTTTTGTAAAACGCGTGGAGGTGAGTGTATTGGCGAAACCGGTACATCACTTTGTATCCGCATAAAAGAACACCTAGATCGAAAGCGTTTAAATGCTTCACTAGGCGTACATTGGACACAGGGACATAACGTGAATATATTGAAGTGGAAGCCGCCACCCTTATACAGAACTCTAAAACTTCAGCGCATAATACCTTAGAGGCATTCTGGATAAATTCGAAGAACTGGAATTTAGCGACCGTAGTTTCTCTGTTGGAGTTATGGAGATATATGGCTGACTAAATTGCACCCCACCTGACCTTTCCAGGCACTGGAGATGACGACAAAATCCGCCCAAACGTCAGCTTTTTTGAATAAAGAATATCACAACAGCCTTATCTGTGCTTATCAAAAAAAGACCGTATTATGGATCGATGCCAACGTTAACGGAGTGTCAGTCACGGGAATTGCTATTATTTTTTTAATGATAACACCAATATAATTATCCTCATTATCCTACGCATCTTCTGTCTTATTTAACGCATACTGAGCAATTCTGCAACACTTGGTAGATTGAGAACACGCTTCAAGTGCGACTACATTCAATGTGCAGGGGTTCGTGTGGAGTCAGAGGATAACTCCGCGGTGTAACTATGTAGAAAGTACTTATACCTTATGTACACAGACATACTCATAAATGCATGGATAAGAGTGTTTGCGTGAGTTAAAATCTAGCTTTGGCACGGTCTGGTGTGTTACACTCATGTAGCTTTACATAAACATAGAGATGCGTAGTTGTTTGAATGATGGCTTTTCTTGACGACTCTTATTTAAAGCACATGCGCATCAAGATCGAAATCTCCAACTGAATGGTGGTACAGGTTAAGAAGATGATGGAGTCGTCATTTTTCCAAGTGAGGCAAGGACAACCACAAAATTGCTGCAATATTCGCGAAACTCCGAACCGCAAGTGACTACGGTGGGAAACGAACGCGGTATTGTCCTTTCCGGGGAGTAACGCGTTCACCACCACACCATGCGGGTCCTTCGTTTCGCCTGTCTCTCAGCTAGTTCTATCGATCTCTGCCATCAACAACCACCCATCAACGGGATTGATCTCGGGAGCCCACATCGGCATTGATGTTTACTTTTAAAAATTATAGAAAGCAGAAAATAAAAAGTTTTTAAAATTATAAAAGGCAGAAAATTGAAAGTTTACTTTTTACTCGATACTCGATCGATAGAACTAGCTGAGAGACAGGCGAAACGAAGGACCCCATGGTGTGGTGGTGAACGCGTTATTCCCCGGAAAGGACAATATCGCATTCGTTTCCCACCGCAGACACCTGCGGTCCTGAGTTTTTCTCACCAATCTTGTGCTTCTATTTTGCTTAATACCCTGCCATAAGAATTATAGAAGGCAGAAAATAAAAACTAAACATTGAAACAGAACAATTGGTCTGTGATAGTTATTCACGGGAAAAAAGCAACAGTAGCTGGCGAAGTTGGCGGCCTGGCGAACGAGGGATTTTAATGAATATCCTCCTTGCCATAATTCTTTTTAATCATTAAAAGCTTGAATCTGATGTTTATGGGTGGAACAAAGCTCACGGGTCAAAAAGTCTTTGTCTTCTAGGCTACATCTAGAAAAGGGTGAAAACGGAAACAATTTCACGTCGACACAGAATGTTATTCCGAGAAAAGCCGAGTATTTCTACGAAATCATTATCAATGCCTCTCTCACTACGGCTTCCATCAGGAAAACATTTCAGTGGCGTCATATTCCAAGAAGGATAAAGGACTGCAATGAAACGAATAATATATAAGCCTTCTGGGTCTGTCAAGAAGAACGTGCTATCCTGACTAACTTATAGTTGCAGCTGTGTTCCTCTCGACTTCAAAACGTTGCACCTTCATTCAGAGTACCATAGCGAAATAACGCACGTCATTACCAAGTGAATGCCTTGATCAACCCATATTGTCCTTCCTCAAAGTTTAACGCTGAATTAAGTCACGGGTCCTCTAGAGCATGTTTTTCCTCAAAGGAAAAAAATACTACGGAGTTTAAGTTCTGAAATATCAAAACTGTTACAAAATGTAACTTAATTTCCTTTTTTGGTCAGTTTTTGAGTCATTACGACCAGCATAAATAAAAACTGGGACCCGTTATTCATCAGCTTTACGATATTGATTGAGGATTGGAAAACACCTGGGCATGCATGTACAAATATGACAACACACAAACGACTCCTAGTAGATTTCTATCTACAGCGCGCCTGTTTCTCAGAAATGCATTCTTCTAAAAAAAGGAAAATCCTGATTGCATCACACATGTAGAGGTCGACCAGATCTTCAAAAGGAGATAAAGCCGATTGGCTGAAAATTATTACTGCATGTACAAATATGACAACACACAAACGACTCCTAGTAGATTTCTATCTACAGCGCGCCTGTTTCTCAGAAATGCATTCTTCTAAAAAAAGGAAAATCGGGGGTGGATATGTGCCCCACCTGATTGCATCACACATGTAGAGGTCGACCAGATCTTCAAAAGGAGATAAAGCTGATTGGCTGAAAATTATTAGAATCATTTTGTATCTCATGACCAAGTACTCCGTGCCTACACTCTATTCTAATCCGAGGAAGACGTTTTGTCAATGCCCAAGAAAAATAGCAGAACCAAACTCGCGCCAGTTCCTCAAACACGAAGGTTAGATCACATTTCCATTACCATTAATGATTTATTCGAGAATGAAAGAAAATTCGAGTTCGATTCCGCTGCAACACATGTAATAGGGCCGATAATATACGCAGGCTGGGGATCTTTGTATGAGAAATTACATCGGCGCAAGCAGAAAAAAAAAAGCTTGAAGTAGCTCAAAAAAGAGTAGGTCTGAAGAAGTGCGCAACCTGCGCGACAATAATTCAAGCTATCAACCCTAATGAATGGAGATTGCAGTAACACCACCTTTTGTCACGATATGGAGTTGTCTGGTGCCCAACTCGTCCTAAGCGAAAAATCCATGATTCTTCTCTGAGAAATTCCAAGTGAAATTGAAAACACGCTGTTCAAAAACGATGATCCAGAGAGTCTTCAGTAACTACTGCAACCTTTTATTGCTGAGTATAGCCTATGAGGAAACCAATATTCAAAGAGCGATTCCTTTACATGGACCACCATTTGAAAATATAGATTTTGCAGCACTAGAGGAACATGAAACAAAAGGAAAAACTGTGCAACAATTTTGAAAAACGTCTACTCGACAAAACAAAAACATCACAACTCAAGGTGATCGCAATTCTGATATCGCTGTCTACAATTCCAATGGTACAAACGGAATCAAATGAGATGGCTCAAATAAAATCCCTTTAATTCGTTAGCAGGTGATAGATGACACTACGTCATGAGCACACCAGCTGTCCATGGAGTTAGAATCATCCGAATACATATTTGCCCTGGGGCGATCACGGTATGTCACGCACGTTCTCGTGAAATATTCATGAAAAAACTAAGTAACTTATGTGAAGAATTTCCCTCGAATTCTGATGCACCGTTTACTTGCCAAGTGGTGTCCAAAGGGAGATCACTAAGTCTTTGAAGATCTTATCAATATCACTTCTTAATTGAGGTGGAAAAATGAAGTACGAGACGATGTTTAGAAAGGTTAAATATCTTCAAATTAACGTGCAGACATCGAGAAAAACTATTTGAAAATGATGGTATATGCTTCCTATCCTCGAAGCATTTTTAAGCTTAAACTTTTTGGTTTGCGCTCTTTTGCTGCAATGGTACTTTGCTCTTAAAATTCGTACGATGTGGGAAGAAGCATCTACTCTTCTCTTTTCAGTCATCCCTTGTAATTGTTTGCAATAATCCCTTGTCAGTCAGCTCCTTTTCCGTGTATTTTTAAAAGAGTTTTTTTCATAAGTGAAATACTTCTGCTAAGCGATCTTTTATCAAAACGTATGACCTTCTCCTCCCAACCGAGTGACCTCATGATCCACTGCGTGTGGCTGTAAACGGTTTTGGCGAAATTGTGTCTGCTTATAGGACCCCCATTGCTATGAGCATAGTGAGAAGCCAACGGATAGGCTGCGTATTTGTGGTTCAGTGCCGATAACAGTCATCTAGTGGATAGGATTGCATTCGTTTTAACGCCGTCAAACGCTTTCTCGTAGTCCCTGAAGCTTAGGACAAGAGACAGATGGCACTCTTATTGAATTCTGTGTGATACGGTTTGAATGTGATCTACGCAGCAGAATCACGTCTTGATTGTGCAACTTGTCCTGCCTCATCCAAGGTCTTCTATATGCGCAGAGAGATAACCGTCCTAAACAGCTTGTAGAGCACATCTAACAAGCATAATGGACGGCAGTTAAAACGAGAAGCTGATGGACCCAAAACTCCGCGCTCACGTTTTCCTCTCAACGATCCTCCAAGCACTTTTTATGCATCAGGAACATGTACAATGCTTCAACCATATCAAGAACTCAACCCAACACCTACAGAGCGCATGAATTATATCTTCTAATATTTAACCAGCATACAACGTCTAGCCGGAATGTGCACCTCAAATCTTCGAAACCTATCCTATCTTCGGGATCCAGGAGAATGCACATCGATAACGAAATACAGATGGGCTATAGCAACTATCCCCAGAATAGTTACTATTTCTTCCTACTACTACATGTTTCTGTAGCAAGGATCATATCTACTGTTTCTCAAGTTGCCTGGCAAATATCGTAGCACGTAAATATTTTGATCCTATCCTAAAGAACTTCGTATTGAGAATTTCTCTATGAAATAGTGAATTCTATATCGTGTCACAATGCCACACTAAACACAGCATGTCCTCGCCATCGGCCGCACCACCGGGCATGCTGTTGGGTGTCTCATTGCTTGGGGAATGGACTCCGCGACCAGGGCCTTGACCCTACCACCAACGACTCGTTTGGACGTAGTCACGCACGGCCAGCACCGCCCTCTTTTTATGGGAGGAGGCTTGGCAGTTTCTAACGAGTCTTAAGTTCGACTTCATTGCCTGATTCTTACGCCAGTATTCTTCCATAGTTATTCCTATTGTATTCTTGTTACCTTTACGTATATAAAGATTTAATCCCAAGCTTGAGTGTCGAAAGGTTGCCCTATGTCAACTACGAAAAGTCCCGCGTGGCGTCTTCTCACGAAGTCGAGCATTCTGCTTAAAGCTAGTGGTTATTCGGTGTCGAGAACTGACTCGAAGGTCTATATTTCGCAACCAACTGCGACATGGGCCGTCACACATTAAGAACAGATAGATGGACGATAAGAATAATCGAGTAGATTGAAAGAGAATCCAAGCTTGTTCCTGGAATACCGCCCTAACAATGTGGTGATGTGTTGGAGGCTTACGTAAACCATCCACATTCGTAAAGTGAAACGCTTTTAGGAATTCGAAATAGGCCTCGGGGACGTCACCATGTTCGAGCAGTGCACCGCCAAAGGCGACAATTGCCCGAGTGAGAAATTAATGGAAATTGTGCTGGTGACGACCACGGACGAGGGGTCATCCAAATGTCCACGCTACTATTTATGCACCAATTGTGAATTGCAGATTGTAAAATAAATGTTCCTTTGCATACCATTTAAAGCATCAGTAGAAGCACAATGATGCTTTATCTTTCATGTTCTTTTTTGTCATTTGCATTTCGACATTTACAAAACTTGGACCCATTCTAGATTCGAACTCGCGGCTACCTTTTCACGGGGCGCACGTGTTGCCCACTGAATCATCGAGACCTTTCTTTTGCCACCCATCAAGCGGAATGGTCTGGAAAGCACAAATAGGCACTGAAACCATTTAAGATAAGGTTGCAGTCGAAATCCTAATGCTTAACTTCTAAGTTGCTATATACTACTAGAACATAGAGGATGGAAACATTCGACAGATGTCAATATATTGCCAATAAACTCTCATTATTGGTGCTCAAGAACAGCTTTCAAGTAGGATTGTACGGATACTTTGATCCGATCCCGCTATAGCAACCTTACCACGATAACGACGACTCTCGAGCTCATCACTGTGCAACGTCACAACGTTACTCGATCCAGCTGGCTCCAATGCCTTGTAGTAGTTCATGTCACCTTGGTCCTCAGCTTCGCATAGAAATCATGTCCTGCTTACATTCTTTGTATATAATCAAGTTGATCTCGCTGTATTGCTGCCAGCAAAAAGCTGTTCCTATGTGTTTAACTACACTAAGAGGCACTCGTGCGTCTATTCAGTGGCGACAATCTTCATAGTTATATACTCATAGCAATGGCAATAGTCCATTGCCGCAAAACTAAGTAGTTCAGAGGTTTTTTTTTTATAAATTACCACTTGGAAAGGACAGCATTTTTTGAACTGACATGTGTTAAGAGGCTATCGCTTGAGTAAAAATTATATAGAATAACTCTGCGTAGCAACACATATGGCTGAAGAGGAAGTGGATAGTATGTAATCGAGAACGCCCGCTTTTTACACTACAAATTCACAACGTGTGGTTTTAAACGTAATATGTTAGATATACTCGCAATAAGAAGTAGTTGAATATGTGGAAGGAAAAATACGGTCATGAAAGTGAGAGAATACACCTGAATAGGAAGTTCAACGCCTACCTTATCTATGAAAGTGTGACAGACAGCTAATTCTCACCACAGGATAACAAGAAGCTTTATGATTCAACGATCCAGTTCGTTGTTACGTACTCAGTACAACAGTGTCAACTGCATTCAATGCACTTCCGTCTCACAGTTTAATCCAGCATCGCAAAGCCTCTAGACCAATTGAACTGCCATCGACAGCACAGCACTCGATGAAATCTACGACCCTGTAAAGCCATCAACGTGTAACTAAACACTAGGATGGAACCAATAAATATATCGTCCACGACTCTAGTACGAAAATGAACTGTATCCAGTTTATTCTCTTTCTTTAACACACTTTTATGCAGCTAATTATGAGCATCTGGTCACCAACACACAGACCCCGTGTGTGGATTTTTACTCATACGTAGAATGACGCACACGCGAGCAAGAATTGCTACCAACGCACTTATTCTGGTAATTTATTTTGCAGCATAGATTGTTTTGTTGTACTTTTTATATTTAATAATCAATTTTTGGTAAGAAATCAAAGTATAAAGGGGTCATAGCTCTACTTGAACATTCATTGTGATGATGTAGTAAACCATTGCATATACCGATATCGGTGCAATGTGTCACAGTTTTATACTTGGCATGACCAAAATTTAAAAAAATCAAGGATAAAGCCCCCAGCGTTGATCAATCCCTAAGGGATGCGCCGTGCCCCATTTGACTTCACTAATCATCGTTGGAGGTAAATGAATACATATCTGGCCCTTACAATGACACGCGGTAGCCTACCGATGTATCGAACCAATGCTGCCACCCTCTCAGAGAAGTCTGGTACCAATATGCCGACCCCGGAGGGGTGGAGAGCTTGGTGAGCCATGGGCGCGGGGATCGATTCCACGTGTGACGCAGTGGCGCCTCCGACAACTTCGGCGACCAAAATACTATCTACAAAAAGGCTAGGCATTCAACAATGTCGTTTTGTTATGTGATATCTTGTTTTCAATTCTTATATCGACAAGATTCTTTTGATTTTATAAACATCACACTTAAATAGACTTGTCTTAACTTACAAACCTTACAAGTTACACTTTCTCCATACCAATTACAATCCTTACTGTCTAGTCAATAATACCCTTCAACAGTCAACAACAGTATACAACAGTCATCACTATTCAAATGTAATTCGTTTTCAATGCAACCCGTAATATTTAAAATTAATACACTTTACGTCTGATCTATCGCGCATACAGCCTATGATCCAAAAAACACCCTGACTCACGAAGGTCTTCGAACATTTTTTGCCTCTGTGTCCGACTGTTGCTTGGGAATTTTCGTCCTTTTTATGGACAGTACAATGCACCTTCAGCGTAAGAATGGAATCACTACCACTGCGCTACCCATCTCCTACCCAGTAACCTATAAGGACTTGAAATCCCTAGCTCATAGTGAATAAATAGCTAAGATATTAAATACTGCTCCCCAAAGACGGAGAATAAGAGGCTGCTTGGTCACCTTTTTAAAGCGTAGAAGGAAACCATTAACAATCGGAAATGTCGACAAATTTTATGACCATGTCCAGCTTGTACTGTTCAGTGTATCAAACAATATCACCAAAATAAAGATAATCCAAAAACCAAAGCATTTCTTCCCGCCTTTATTTCAAAGACAATGATCTGCACAGGCCCAATTGTTACTCCAATAAACTCTGGAAAATAAACCATCGAAAATGATGCTATCCAATTGCCATGATAACTCACCACCTCAATGGTCCTCTGCCTCGTCGTGCCTGTGACTATTAATACGTACCCAGAATAATTCGGCTTTTCAATTCGAAACAAATATATCTGGTGTGATGAGCACTAATCATTGAAATGAAAACCTGCTCAATCTACAGATCTTTGCAAGTAAATTCATTATCCCACAATTTTCTTTGGAAGAAGCCTCCAAAACTGTGAAAAAAGTGATATTTCGTCCTGCTGTATGCAGTAACTTCCTTAATGTATCGCAGACCCACGCGGTTACAGCGCTTGTTTCAAAGACGTCAAAATTTTTAAAAACTACTCTTGAGCACAAGCGTCCTACCAAGGTTTGACTCTCAAATAAAAGCTGAGATTAAGATTACACTTCTGAAATTTTATACACACTAGCAGAACGACTTTTAAAAAAGTCTGTTCTACATATCTGTCCAGTTCAAAACTGCCCCCATTCTTTATCCATTGAAGAATTACCGCGAGATGGAGAATCAGTAGGGTACGTTATGTGCGAAGTACATAAAAATCTGCACTATTTGAGCGTTATTTAATTTCCAGTCACTATGTTCAATTATCCTCCCAACGGTATGCAGCCTCATCACGGCTGGGAGGTGTTTCTGGGTGTCGAAGTGCGGGGTATAGCAGTGGCGGGGGTTCATTCCCATAGCAGGGTCTCCCAAACTGAGAAGGAATCCGGCGTTTCCATCAGGAACCTCAGCTAAGAGTAAACCGATACTAAAATCCACCACCATCTTGGTATCAAACTAATCGCCTAATGGCAAATCTCCCTCTGATCCACAAGGGCGGCGACTGTCCGTAATGGTGACGACCTGGAGCAGACTTTGACTAGGGTGACCTCACGACTCCAGAGAACCACAATGGCTAAACCAGCAAGTCTCCAAAGAATAAAAATTATGCTGAGGCCCGCATAACCAGTACAGACAAGCCATCCACGCATTCAACTATGCTGAATTTTTGCTTTCGTATGGTGTGAAGGGATATTAAAAAAAACTGCTACACACTATACACTATTGTGGAAACGACTACCAAATACCGAATCTGCGATACATTCTCGAAGTTGCTGGGCAGACAAGTTTTTTCACCGTGCGAAAGAGTGCGGAATGTTCTAAAAACATGGGAATGGGAAATCTAAACATGTCGCGTATGCTACAAAAAACAGCGGCATCATCTGCTAAAGGGCCAATTTGACTGGCATAAGCTGTCAACTCCTATCAACACCGACGAGGAATCTATAAGAATCAAGAAGCTACTGCTAAGCATGATTTCTGCCCATCACATAGTGCTTCACAACCTGATTTGTTTATCGCTTATGATTTTGCCCCTTCTCTTGCTATCGCCTCATTTGAACAGGATAGTAAAAGAACTAACATAGGTAAATCATTCCAAGTAAAGCGGTCACCATTGCCAGTGAGCGTACTACTAGCGGACGACCCATCAGTTGAAGAAAGTGCAGCCGCGCGTGTCTTGTTTATTAGACCAATCTCCTTTTCCAAGGAAACTCGAATAACCTACAATTCCAGAAACGTCGTAGCAAAACAAACATCATGAACCTTTGCTTTACTGCTTACTGCAGATTTTTATTCATATGTGAAAGGTATTATTATGTGAAACGTAACAACAATGGTACTGAGATCTCTGCAAAACTTCGGACCGCAGGTGTCTGCGGTGGGGAACCAACGCGCTATCACCCTTTCCGTGGACTAACGCGTTCACCGCCACACCACGCGGATCCTTCCTTTCGCCTACCTCTCAGCTAGTTCTATAACTACAGTGTCAATCTAACTGGGTTCGTTGCTGATTTGGGCTCCCCAGATCAATCCCGATAACGGGGTGATTGCTGATGCCCCAAAAGATCGATAGAAACAGCTGAGAGACAGGCGAAACGAAGAACCCGCATGGCGTAGTGGTGAACGCGTTACTCCCCGGAAAACACAACAGCGCGTCCGTTCCCCAACACATACACCTGCGGTCAGGTGTTTTTCAAATATCCCAGCATCATTGAAGTTATATTCTTGCACTGTTGCAATTCCGCTCACGCTTACTTGCAACTGGATCAAAAGTAGTGAACTGGGGCGACAAATATTCTTTCCAGATGCAAAGAGCACTTCATGTAACCCTTGTATTCGAAGGCATTATTGTATTCGAAGACAAACAATATATTCAAATTGTTGTTGACATTTAGGGCAAACAAAACCCACCTGGCTACTCTTTGAGAGTTCAAGATCTTGTTTATTACAAACGACAGCCACTGGTATCTGAAAACCTGCTTCGTTTGTTGTCTCTATGCAGAAACATATGACTGATAAAACTGAAACCGAGCAATGGCGATGCGATTTTATTATTCCAAGAAGGAGATATTAAAATAAAAAAGCGTTGATCAATCCCTGAGGGATGCGCCGCGCGTTCAACCTCATTAAGCATCGTTAGAGATGGTTGAACGCATATGGCCTTTACAATGGGGCGACGAACCGATGTATCAAGACAATGCTGCTATCCTTCCAGAGAAGTCTAAGTCTGGTACCAATCTGTCAAGCCCGGAAAGATGGAAGGCTCGGTAAACCTTGGGAGCGGGAATCGCTCCCATGTGCATCGCAGAGTGCCTCCTACACTGCGCTACAAGCGTCCTTAAGCGGATATTACATTTTTATAAAGCGATCAGAAACATCTACCTTCTTTCCGCTCTCCAAAACAACATCGTAGAAAAACTCGGCAACGTCTCGAGATCGTTTTGAAAACGACGACGAATCAACAACGAATGCTATGGCACGCAGAGAAGACCGCCCCTAGCAACAACTACCAGTTGGCGCTAAATATCGGTTTTATTCTCATAAAATCTCTAAACGAAACTTACCTTCGTCAACCATCTTTCCACTAGTTGCTTTCGCAAACATTCGGCACCGGGGAAATCAACCAACTGCAAAACGATATGGAAGAGAATAGAAAAGAATACTGGAAGAGATAATATAAGATGATCTAATACATTACTCTCAAATGCGATCCTTTTACGTCGATATCAAGAATGTTTTCTTGAAAGGATGTGTAAGTCACCGGTTCATTGCCTAAAAGGCAAATATTACTTCAAATCACTTTAATATGAACACTGTGAACTGCATTTATGTCCACATTTTCTCTCAGCAGTCTATATTGTCGATGAACAAATGCCTCAGACTCAGATACGGTGAGAAAACAAAGCCAAATCTATGGCCGAGACGAAATCCAGATACTCTGACAACCTCCCCGGGACATCCACGGGAGAAGTCGTCGCTCCCCCGAGCTCAGACGATACAGGGACTGTGATTAAACGCGGATCAAAAACAACAGTAACATTCGCCCTGAGATCGACGTCGGCAAACTAGGACTCCATCTTCAGTTCTGCCGGATTGAGCAATACATTATGTCTGTATTTAATGATACTCAAGCATATGTACGTAGATACATGAATTCGGGATAAAGACTCGACTACTTGATCATCGATTCCGCAAAATTCAGCAATCAAGCGACTGCGTTATCCGAAGGTGATTGTTTCGTGGTTGCTTCCAAGCAAAGTGCGCTACGCATATTCTGCGAAGGCCCAACAATATCCATGTAACCTTTCGACGATAAAAAAAAAATACAGGCCCTTTTTGTTCGACTTCGAAAGGTAATCCGACAGTATACTGCTATAATCTCCAAATATAACGCATGCAGACAAGTTAAAGTTAAAGTTAAAACGAAGACTAGGATGACCAAAAGACGAATAAATCATACAAACCGCTCTATGAAGTTCATGATGCGGGAAGAAATAGCTCCCCCCCCGCACAGGATAACCGCACTCCAACGTCCAAAGCAATGCTCACTGCATCCAAGACCGCAGTGCAGATCACCGAGGATTTTTAGTCTGCAGTCATCGATAAGCATGTCCACTTTCTTCCAAAATGTTAAGGATGACTAAACGTGATTCTAATGGTTCTCCTTCAAACAGTCCGATCCTGCATGTTTTCCTGTCGGTGAGGAATAATACATCAGATCGTTACGGCGCTACCACATACTAACAGCTACGAATACAGCTCTAGCCAATATTCATTAAGGCAATTGTTCCGCTTTTCACAAGCTAGGTCTCAAATACAAAAATACAAGCAACGAAATCAATGGAGGAATAGCGCGACCGTGCTGTCGGGAAATACTACCAGTTTATCTGCTCTACCTCAAAAGGCTCCACGTCACAAAACATTTTCATAAAATTAAGAAACTCATGGAAATAACGTTAACAGAAGAATCTGCTAAGTGTCCTTCATCGACATAAAGATGACTAATCCATTTGAGATGTGAACGATAACAGAAGCTCTAGTCAATTTAGGAGTCCCAATTCAGCAATATAAATATTCTAATGAGCTAAGCACAACTTGTCAACTAGAATTTTGTCATTCTACAAAGAAATCGTCCCCAGCATAAAGATAGCGGTTTGAAATAGAAGGATAAAGGATAAAGCTCTCGTCGTTGACTAATCTCTAAGGAGTCCGAAATGCATTTGACTACATCAAGCATCGTTTGGAGGTGAATGAATGCATACTTGGCCTTTACACTCATGGTGGCCTACCGATCTATCGACCCAGTGGTGCTCTCCTCCTAGACAAGTCTGGTATCAATTTGCCGATCCCGGAGGGATTACAGGCCACCTTCCCTGAGTGAACGCTCGGAAGCTCTGACAAGCTAAAAAGAATGACGAACACTGTTGGAACCTCAAGCGACTAACAGATAGTGCTATATTTAATGAACTAGTGACTATTACTGAACAAAAAAGATTACGGAACATCATATTCCAATCATTCCAGCTCTTGAAATCCAGAAATATCACTGGATCTAGCGATAACAATTCATGCTTGACCATATCTATGAAAAACTTGCGATTCATGAATAATCAGCACATTCGCGAACATCGCCTATTAAAGTCGCCTACCACAGATGCAATGTCACATTCCCTAAGAGCTATCTTGTACAATTTCCAATTCACAGAACAGTTACATCGACTACTCATTTGGTCCCAAGCGGTAAGTTGACTAATCGCAGGATGCACTGCCATCACAGGATTCGCTATCGTTCTAGAAAAATCCGAGTTACAACACAGTAAACTTTCTTGCAATATACAAAAGTTGGAAATCGCCTGCAACGACGAGGTGTTAACATCCTATCTTGTTTATCCCGGACTTCCGGCTATAACCACTTTCGTCTGCCGTTCAGAATTACGACAAGGAAAAGAGCCCACAGATTCTAAACTTGCAGCAGAATCCGCACCACGCCAACCCGACCACTTATATGTGCGATAGCTGCAAGATCTGCCTAAGCTTAGGCCTACGTTTAAGCGTAAGGCTAAGTTTAAGCACATGCCTAAGCCTAACCAAAATGGATGGAACAAGTGCATGAAATATGGAGACTAGTCATTTAAGTCAAAGACGTTATTGGCCCGTCTATTTCGCCCCACAATGACAAAATTCCACAGAAACTGAAGTGTTCCTGATCTGAAGCCCAATTCATTTACTACTCTATTGTATGATCTTCTAAGGATCTAAAACGCACTTGTGGTTTACCATCCCCTTCCACGATTCGCTGTTTCATTATAAAGGAATGAAATGAATAATCCTGCTTAATTAATGTGGAACTTACTTTTGTTGGCTATTTTCCCGAAAATGTGCGTTTTTCCCGAATCACTAAGACCAATTAATAAGATTGTATCTGCTCTACTTCTTAGTGACCTAAAAAAAACCGGCCAAAATCACCAACTGGTGATGTCAATCAGCTCAAAACAAGTTTCTTACCTATACAAAAAAAATACAACTGTAACCATGACAGCTAAAACGGCGACCGCTATAGCAATCAGGTTAGGTCCCTTCACAAATTCCTGCAGATTCATTATGTTCCCCATACCTGTATGCTCAAAAAAAGTACAGGGTTGAAGGAATGGTTAAGGTTAGAGACCAAAAGCGACTAAATCAAGATGTCCACCACAGTACAGAGTACGTCCAACCCAACGTGAATGAATAACACATATTTGAAAAGTTTATTTACATATCCATTGAACGTGAAACTATTCCAGAGCTATTCAATTTGCTATATTATACATCTCCTTCACCCGTTTGGGAAGCTCGTTCTTCCCCTTGATTCGTCGTGACTCCTCGAATAGACAGCATTTACCCACTGAAATTTACAATTTCAGACCAGAAGCAGGTCGAATGATGTGAATCATAAACACTTACAAGCCGGATCATGAAATATCCCAGAAAACTTCTCTGCAGCTCTTTCTCTAACCCACACTCTCGTCGAGCCAGTGATAACACTCGCCAATTGGACAATCACGTACCTGATACAACAGGGAATAAGGAAATTCTAAGGGCGAAAAGTAGGAGTCACCTGACTTTGACTTCGCTCCCATTAAACTGTAGTCACTCGACGGAACATGCAGGTCCAATGTTGATGGAATATGGGGTTTACTAAACTACATTTTAATCCGTAACAACAGTAATCACCTCAATGAATACTGACCGCATCGACAATCGTCTGAGTACATAAGCTCAAAATGCACAGCGACCAATAAAACATAAAGCTAAAGGATAGAGCTCTCGACGTTGATGAATCCCTGAGAGATGCGCCATGAATTCGACTTTATTGAGCATCGCTGAAGGTGAATGAATGCACATCTAGCCTTTACAATGACTCGCGGTGGCCTACCGATGTTTCGAGCCAATGCTACTATCCTTTCAACAAGTCTGATGCCAATTTACCGACCCTGGAGAGATGGAGGGATTGGTGAGCCTGAGTAGTGGGGATCGATTCCATGTATACTGCAGGGCGTCTCTAATAAAACATAGGCACTCAAAACCAGTAACAGCATCAGGATTGGGAATAACAATGAACAGGAACTCACGTAGACATGCCAGCGCAGCCGTGGTGTGCGTCGTAATTACACAAAAACACATAGCTTGCTTTTATCGCTCGGCATACTTCGATGATCACTGCGTTCCTACTGCCACCTTACATTCTTTGTTGCTGAAGCCCTCTTCTTGGCAGTCCACTTCAGCAACGAAATTTTACTTGTGGTGTTGTACTGTCGTCCTCTGTAGTACTTGTACTGCTGTGCTGTCGAGTTTTGCTGCAAGTTACAGCGAAGTGGGCTGCAACTATAAAAATACAAGCGTCCAAAGCAACTGCTTCTTATGATGTATTCTTTCGTACTAGGAATTAACTATTAAGTTATCTTTCGGGTAGCTGTGTCTCAGAAACCCGGACCAGATCAGACTGTTTATCAAGAGGTGTATGAAGTTGTAGCTGTTTCTGCTTTCTGGTATAAGGCTGAGGTAAGGATTCATCTCTTCATTTATAAGTTTTATTTTTACTCATCGAGTTCATCAATACGTTTCTTTCTTTTTTTTTCTTTTGTCTTCATATGGTCTTCGCTCTGACTTGGTTGTGTTTCAGAGCACAATGGAGGGCATCGCTCTTCTGACAGTGCTTTCATGCTCGATGTTTTTGGGCAGCTACTTCGCCGGCTCCATTCCGATGATGTTCAACATGTCCGAGGTTCGTTGTTCAATCATTATGCTCTTTTTATCGCCTTCAGAGTTCAGCTGTAGTGCAGCCTTTTTCGAAGAAACGTTAATTTCTGTTGAGTATTTTGAATTCTGTGATCTATAAAAGGACACTTGTGGCGCAGTGGTCGGAGGCGCATGCAACACACACATGTGATCGACCTCCACGCCCTTGGCCCATCAAGCTCTCCATCCCTCCGAGTCGGTAAATTGGTACCAGAATTGTCTGGGAGGATAGCAGCACTGGCCCTATACATCGGTGGGCCAACGCAAGCCGTTATAAAAACCAGATATGCACTCAATCACCACCAGCGATGCTTAAAGTAGTCGAATGCATGGCGCATGCCTCAAGGGTTGATCAACGCCGAAAGCTCTATCATTTATTCCTTTATGATGCATAAATTTGAACATTCTATTGTAACGTGGTAGAAGTGGTTTTTTTTAAGAAACGGACTTGTCTGGTCGTGCATTTTGTTAGTCGTTTCTAAACAATACGAATTTTAGTCACGAATGCGTATGGTAAGCATATTTGGAGCCGGACTTCTTCTAGGGACTGCGCTTTCTGTAATTATTCCCGAAGGGGTAGAATCTCTCTACAGTGGGGTCGCAGGTTAAATTATTACTGTTCGGTACTTATCTTCCTTAAACGTCTTATGCTTCCAAACTTCATTGTCTGTTTGATTTCAAAGATATTTAAGAAAGAAACCTCAGACACTTACGAGAAAGAAATAATCGAGTAAAGTCGGAAGAGACACTTGTGAATTCGAAGACCGAGAAGGAAGAATCGCCTGCCATTATCTCCAGAGCATTTGTGGATAAAAATAGAGATGGTGATTCAGGGTTTGTTGGTTTGTTGGTTGCTTTGGTTACTTTTCTGCTGTGTTTCTATTACCATTTCTATCAGTTGTTCAGAAACTCTAAAGGCTGGAAGAAACGAGAAATCAAAATTGATGAGTCTGTAACTTCTCGGAAATCCACAAGAGAGAAGCGCGCGCTACCACGTAAGATTGTTTTGCGTGATTACGCCCGATGAAACCAATTACATTTTTCTTAGGAACTAATCTTATTGAGCTGACGCGAGGTTTTTATAGTCGTTGGTCTTGTTTTTGTCGTTAGCCGATGGCTGACGTTTCGACGATTTCGCCTTCCCCAGAGTCGTGCTGTTACGAGTGGCACTCTAAGTCTATATTAACATCTGATCAGCTCAACAACATTAGTTGATAAGGACATATAAATAAAAATATTGATAATTTATTCCGAGCTTTTTAGAAAGTCGGTCCTTCGAATTACATTGTTGTTATGCAGCTATAATTTTAGCGGTGATATTTGGATAGAGAATACCGTTTATATCCTTGTGTAATAGGTATGGAGTACAAGTTCGCTGCGTAGAGCCTTTAGTATACTAGAGCTTTTTTTAAATAAATGGTTTAAGGTCCAGTTACATTCTTTGTATATTTTCCAGCTGTCGGTTTTATTAGGGGTTTTTCAACAATCCTTCCAAAGCAGATCGTCATTCATTCGGTACCCAGTAAATTTTTCCCGGTCTTTCAGAACACGATGGTGAATCTGCGCTGGACCCAACAGAGAGTGATTATGGCCATAATCACATTTATCGCGGTGCTCACCAGCACATAGGTTATCCTCTCGTGTTTGGTTTCGTCTTCATGTTACTTGTTGATCAAATCAGTAGTGTTGCTGGATCTAGAAGTTAGTTAATCCCCTAATTTCTTCGAATACCTTTTTTTTTTAGCAACTTTATTGTTCATCTTTACACCTCATCAGGTGATCGTTCTGGACGCAATCGAATGGGTATATCCGCAACAATCGGGCTTGTGGTGCATGCAGCTGGTATGTGACATTATTTTCTTCTTTAAAATTTTATTCAGGCTTTAAAAGGACGCAAGTATTAGATAGTTCGGAAAGTACTGCAGTATTTTCCACGTGCGTTTTTGAAGTAGCATATCCGGGATCGGCACAAGCTTTGTTAGTCAAGACAAAACCGTTATAATCTCTAAATTTTTGCCAACGAGAAACAACTTTATTTATTTCAGTTGCTTACAACCTTTGAGTTCTGGAAGCCATGAAGTCATTGAAGGAATTTCAGTCTCCGTTTCGTTTCAGAAGCATTTCTGGAACAAGAGGTTGTTAAGATCCACGGAGAAATTTTAGTAGTTAGTAGAAATTAATTTTAGTTAGCAAGCAGTCCGGCGAGAATGGTGGATGAGGCAGAGATTCGTAGCCCAGGTTTTTCAACCTTTGCAGTGTCAGTAGTAGGATGTGTGGCTGCCCGTTATCGTGGTAAAGGACACTTAATTCGTACCGCTTCCATTTTTCGAGCTTCTTCGCCTTTCCAGTTTCCTTCAAATGTCCGGAACAGTAGAGATGCTTATACCGAGTTCTTCATAACGTTCCCAAAGAGTCATGCTTCTATTTGCTTTCTCCAGAGCTTTTGTCATGAATAGCAGAAGGCCGTCCACGAGCTTCCTAGCCTTGAACATCGAATTGGTCGTGTCGAATTTTTCCAACGTCACACTGTGCATTTGTTAACACATTTGGCTGGCTAGATACCTCGTTAATGTTTGGAGCGTTTACTCTGCATTTGAATTCATAAAAGTAATCTGTCGAAATTCGTTCTTTGACTTTTCTATTTCTACTTAGGAAAGCTTGTCAGAAATATAATTCCTAATATGATTCAGTCAGCGAACGTGCATTAAATTTAGTAAGTAGTAGGGCAATTTTTAAACATTTATTCCCTAAACATATGGAAGAGAAATAAAAGTACAAATGCTGCATTATTTTCCGAACTACCTAATACAGATGAAGTTTCAAATGTGCAACCACCTGTTTTAGAGATTGAACAGTTATTTTCCCTGAGCGCTTCCTTATCTAGTAAGAATGTGATGATAACATAATGTTTAGCTACGATTTCAAATCTAGACATGACGTTACGGTGTTGGTGGTTTAAAAGCACTTCTTAAAATCATGGGACATATATTAAAATGTATTTCACTTGCATCTTGATTGTAAATCATAGTCTTTGCTACAATTTTTATCCGTCTGCAGGTTTCTAAAAGTTTCACACTTATAGTTGAAGATTTATAGATTTTTTCCTATGGAAACAGTTCCTTGTTCCATCGTGATGTTTGGTTTTCTAGAGCCCAAAATCCAAAAGTAGTTTTTTTTCTTGGCTTAACCCATTGCGCCTCGTGTGGACAATATATTGAGTTTGATAGGTTCCAGAGTTCTTCTTTTACCGCACTATGTGTACTCATTCGATAGCTAATCGAAAGCTGGTCAAAATCGGAGGGGTGGAACCAAAAAGCCATACTCTACACTTTGTGGTTTACAAGGAAAAAGAAGTGTATTTTCAAAAAACTTCATTGGTCTGTGACTCAACATTTACATTTACATTTAACAATTAACTGTTATTTTATTTTAATCACAAATGTTATTATATGAAATCTGCGGATATAAAAATACCAAACTAGACTCAATATAAACTGTAAAACTTTCAAATGCCGACAGCAACTCAGCTGCAACATGGGCTATAGCAACACTAAAAATCTAGCATACACGGCATTCATACCCATAAGAAGATGGGGCGAAGTACCTTCTACAATCCTGCCATGTTTAAAGTCTCTTAAGTGCTCTGTGAAAGGAGTTTTTGTTGTTAAAAAAAGCCCGAAAGTCGGTTGCCGACATAAAGTTGCGTGTAGTCCGTTGGATCAGCCATGTAATGCGGTAGCCGGTGCAGGATGGGTTAAACGAAGCTTGTCTCTCGAGCGGCGAAGCGATGACAGAAGGGGGATTTTGTCAAGCAGAACGGCAATGGCTGGACGCACAAAACCCGAGATTCGTTGTATGCTATGAAAAAAAGCACGAAAGTCGGTTGCCGACATAAAGTTGCGTGTAGTCCGTTGGATCAGCCATGTAATGCGGTAGCCGGTGCAGGATGGGTTAAACGAAGCTTGTCTCTCGAGCGGCGAAGCGATGACAGAAGGGGGATTTTGTCAAGCAGAACGGCAATGGCTGGACGCACAAAACCCGAGATTCATATAAAGCATATAAAGGCATTGTAGACGAAGATTCATATATGCATATAAAGGCATTGTAGACGAAGTGCGTTGTCTCTGTGTGTCTTCTTGAGTGACTTATTTTGCTACACTGGGCTTTTATGTGGCACTTTTGTGTTCAGTGGATGGCTTGTCTATCCCTGTGTTCTAGGGATTGCCAGTGAAAAGCTATTTTTTTACATATAGTATTTTTTGAAAACTCTTTTTTAGACGGGTTTACTGACCGGCAATTTAATTGGTCATTCGACTTTTCTTTCATTTCACTGTGAGAAATCATGGCTATCATATGGAATAACCAAATTTTAAAAAATACGGAAATAGTTGATGTAATTTGTAGATTCAAGTGTTGATAGCAATGTGGTTGGATGAGGATCATAGTAGCATGTAGAAAATAGTAGCATACATTATTCATACCAACAGAGTTATACAGCAGTCATTTCTGTAATTTTATGATATTCCTTTAAGTTATCAGATTTTTGAAAGTCGTCATATATTGCTAAAAACCGCGAAATCCATGAGCGCCTCATCCGACGCGGCGCCCAAGTGAGTCTGAGCGTGAGGTGTTATGTGTTAAACCAAATTATTTTATTTCACTGTAAGCTTCATCCGCGACGGAATATCGTTGTTGTTTGTGACTACGACGTTTGTATTGGAGTTTTTAAAAATCTAAACTCACCTGGGGACGCGCCACGTAGCCTCGCGACTAACCGGCTCGAGATCCCTCATATGAGGGAGATCCGTGGAAGAAAAAACACTTCCTCGGAACATGCGACAGAAAAAAAAGAAAAAATTGACTAAATATTAAAATTTTATTTATCGAAAATTGAAACATCAAGTGAAAAAGTAAAGCCAGCGTGGACCATTCTTTTGAGTACTAATAGTGCACTATCAGTTATGCCTATTGATGGCCATTGATGAAGCACAGACTGCAAGCATATTAAGATGTTCAACACTCATTGCTTCCAACTTTTATTTACTGGGTGTTCCTTTTCCATGGCACGATACTATGTGAAATGCAACCATAAAGGTGCTGGAATGTGAGCAAAACTCAAAACACAGGCGCTCTTTGAACCCCCGATTACCCATTCCAGGCGCTAACGTGTCCGCCACACCAACCGAGGTCCTTGCTTTGCTCTTCTCTCACCCATTTTTTATCCTAACACATGACACATGATCTCCTAGATGAGTTAATGGACCATTATTAATTTCTCGATTTACAGCGGATGGTGTTGCACTTGGAAGCACTTCTACTACTAACAAATCGGATGTTCAGTTAATAGTTTTCGTTGCCATCATGTTACACAAGGTGATGCACTTAGAATATTTCGGAATATCATATTTCTAAGTGTCTTGCTTATTTGTAAAAAAAAAAGCTCTCTGCAATTTTCATGCGACAGTTTTTGCAAACTTAACTGATTTCCTACTTTTACCAAAATTGGGGTGTTGTCATATGGAAACATATAAGCTGTGCTTAACTACATCCGTTATTTATTTAGTAAAAAATATGAGAAATTTATAAATGTGGTAAGTCACTACGCACATAATCTAACGAAATAGTGAACCAAACTATTAATCCCGCATTTAAATGTCAGGGTCCAGCAGCATTCGGTCTTGTATCGTTCTTGCTACTGGAAGGAATAGATGCGAGAAGCGCACGAAAGCATCTACTCGTCTTCGCATGTGCAGCACCGTTCGCCGCAGTGCTGACCTTTATTATTCTGGGAAGTGTACGTAGAGTTTTCCGTTTTGAACCACCTTCACCACTGACTATTAGTTAATTTTGGCATGTTTTACCACTTTTTTCATTTTTATCAGCTATCATTGACTGATAACTTTTTACTAGTTTGAAGTCTATAGTCCATATGTGACACACTGCAATCAATTGGTGCTATACAGTTTTTGAACACTTCTTATCACAATATCCTGTGTTGGGGACCAAAATCACTGTTCAACGACAATTCAAAGTGAAAATAATATTTTTTCATTTTGTCTTTGCATTTTACTTATCCATCGTCACATCTACGTCTTCGAACAGTTCACGTTTCCTTTCGGCTGCTGCTTAAGGATTTTGTCTGTAAGTCGGTCTTGGAGATAGTCGAGCTGAACTGCATCGTTAACCACTGTGCTACTGTTCTCCTTTCTTTTCCTCCACATATATTGAAGAGAAAAGTGGTGCTAACAACTAAATATTATTTTTTCCCTCATTACTGTGCCTTCTTTAGAGTGAAAATGACTGAATTACGTTTATGATACTACATTCAGGACCTAACCCATCACCAGTTTAAACAAAATCCTTAGGTGGCTTTCCATTAGCGCAACCATGAGCCGTTGCTTGATCTTCTAGACGAATAAGCACTCCAGCTGTTGTTATGTCATGCCTTGCTAAACTGTCCACTGTGCTAAACAGTCTATCACCCATTGTTTGTTGAGGGGGGACTGCTGCATATTAAATTGGCGATAGTGAGGCATGTGGTGCGAATGAACATAAAGCGTCAGCAAGTGCCTGCCTTGGTATTCAAGAAACAGGGCACCTATATATCTCAGACGGCACCTCGTTGAGAACTGATTTTTCCCCAACAATGTCAACCTCAATGTTGTTATGACTGTGCGCGAAGTCCGCCATCGGTCAGGTACTTTTTCTTTCGAAAGATATGATACATGGATTGTGAGAACAACATTTAATTTGTGGCCTTCAATTCTGAGAAAATCGATGGCGGTATCATCTGATTTTGGAGGTTTCCATTATTTATTTTTTTCTTTCGCATATCCACGGGGATTTCGGTGCCTGAGACTGGGGTTATTGACTGGGGCAACCGCGAACTAACGTCCGAGCTTGCGAAATCGCATATCCACGGGGATTTCGGTGCCTGAGAGTGGGGTTATTGACCAGAGAAGATTGGTATAGACCTTTTCCTTTATCAATACCATATCATGCCGGGATGTTGTGGTAGTCCTGTCTTCGTTCATCAGGGCGAATAGCGGAGCATTGCAGTCGCGAAGATCTCGACAGTACTTGTTCATACTAGATCTTTTTAGCTGCTTCCGATAACTTTTTTCCTCTTATACCGTTGTGAATCCCTCTGGGAAAACTTTGTACATTTGCCACTTATTATCAGCCATGTTAGGTGTGTTGCAATAGGATCAAGCATTAACTTCTCTCATTTTTCGAGCAACTCGTTACTGGTAACGGAATTGTGGTCTGAACTTTTTGTTTGAGGAACTCAGACGTGTTCTGAGAAAATTTTAGGTTTCTCGAATAGCAGCTTGTAGTACTCGGTCGGATCTTCCTTTATCTGCCATTCTTGCGAGGAGAGGATAATAGAGAATATTCTCGCCATACACGACTTGTTTCTGTTTTCTTGAACAATGACAGTTGTTTTTCGCCTTTCGGCGACTCAATCAAATTTACGCACGGGAAGATGGTGATCTGATCCAGTGCAGAATCCATGTTTCATCGAGCTGTCAAAAAGCATCATTTTCTGTTCGTGGGCAGGGAGACACTCATGTCCATCGGTGGTTTTCTTGAAAAAATGGATTCCCGTTGAAGAGGCGTGCTCCGGACAGATGTCCTACGAGACGCTTTCTGTTCCCATCTCGTTCTTCTATTTCAATTTTCCATATCCCGTATTCATATTCGTTGACCCTTCCTAGTCCGGAATTGTAGTCTCTAAACGAATTTATAGAAAGCCTTCTCGTTGCGGATTACCTCTTCCAACTGGTTGGAGAACGTATCCAGTTCACTATTATCAGCTGCAGAAGTTGGTGAGTAGCAGCTGACGGTACTCGTTGGTATTATCGTTTTGTCCGTTTCCAGTAACGTTCTGTGCAGCCCGAGATTTGAGCACCTCTCACCTTTTTAGTGTGCGGTGTACTGAGAAAGGATATTTACTAGTTAATCCGTCGTGGTTCCTTGGAGTATTTGGGTCAACTAAGCCGAAGCCTTCCTCAGGTCGTCACATCTCCAAGCAATCACATCCCTTGTGGGTAAGAGAGATTTGCCACCGTGTGACTACTTTGATACCAGGACGGGGATGTTTTCTGGTCTAGTTTACTCCTACCCAGGTTTCCAAATGCAAACGTAGAACTCGTTCTCAGCTTGGGATACCTTGCTGTGTGATGGACCTTCCGTTGTACATCGTAGCAATCCAACATTCACCGATATATCCCAGCTACGGTGGAGCGTTTAACTCTTGGGAGGGTAAAGATTTAAGTAAACTCCACTAAAAATTCATTTTAGCAGCGAAATGTGGTGAGCCGTTGTTGTTCTTTCTTCTTTACCACTTTTGTCTCTCGACTGAAATACTATGTTTTCGATCTGTTTAACTTCTTGTTTTACGAAATTATTCAATTTTTAAAATATTGGCGTGACCGACCGTGCTGCGTTGTGAATTCTCTCAATGTTCCTTGGTATCAAAAATAGTTTGCAGACCTCTGTATCACTGTAGAAAGTTAATAATGTTGTTTTCTTAGTTAATAGTTTAAAGAGCTAGTGTTGTCTTCACTTTTCTCTTAAAATAATTCCGTTATGTAGTGGCAGAAAGCCTTAGTGATTGATTCATCAACTCATGAAGAGCACACATAATTGAAATGAGCTGTTTTTAGCTAGGACGTGATTCAGTGTCATCTTCTGAGTCATCCACAGGAATGCTCATGCTATTTTCTGCCGGAACTTTTCTTTTTGTCGCAACAGTTCACGTGTTACCGGAGCTGGTATGGAGCTTTCTTCATTTTCTCTTTTTTTCCATGGAAAATTTCCCGGAGTACAAAAGTTTTGCAGTTATGTCTTCAACGCACTTCTAAAAGTTTCGTACTTTCTCTCATTCTTATGTATTTTTAGTTGCCACGAAATTATAATAAAGTGTCATGCACTTTCGTGACCTATTTTAAACAAACCTTCTTCTTCTTTTTTTAAAGTGGTCCTTCATTGCTTTCATATTCAGGCTAACCACAGTAAATCAGGAAAGGACTATTCTCTCGTAATAGATGCACAAGCACTGGCCACCGCCGGGCATTCCCATTCAGGTAAAATTTGGATTATGGGTTAAAACTCTGTGATTCTGTTAAGGTGTACGTAGTCTGTGATTATCACCTGTATCAGAGTTGTAAGAAAAGAAGGTGGACAACAGAGTCCTTTTCTCTAGCGTTTCTTTATTATCGACTGCTGTAAAGGACGCATGTTACGCAGTGATTAGACTTAAACTACAATATACACTGGGTAAGATCCTGGTTTGATCTCAGAACATGAGCTCACTAATCTTTCTAATCTAATCTTTCCTTTATACTTCGGTCAGAAAATTTTTATTAGACATGTGTGGGAGAATAGCGCTTGTAAATCAGATATCTTGTCTACGCGTTTACTAAGGTCGCTAGCATTTCGGTCCTGTGTGGCGGAAAGACTGAATTGAATTTTAGCGTGGTTATAAGGGTGTTGTTCATCTAAGGTGTTCATTCAAATACTCCGTTTCCAAACAAGGCGTCTTCGTACACAGGCCAGATGCTTTAGAATCCATTGTTTAATGGAAATGTGAAGTGGACATTTGGTTTCTAAGGTTTGATGATTATTTAGTAATGGTCCAAACGTCCGTAATGGTGTTGCTAGCATTTCTTTCCAGACTTCGACTTCGACTTGTAGGTAAACATCTAATTACAAAATTTGCGTTAGTGGTGATTCACCGCTTTATAGGGAACTACCCAAGGTATGCCTGGTCGAGTGACTCGAGCGGGCCCCAGTAAATCTTGCATTTTTCCCTGTCGCCTGCAACATTAGTCGAGTGGGTCATTCTCGCTTTAAGGATTCGTTAAACATTATACTTTTTTCCAAGGCTTTTCGTAAAGAACTCTTACCATCGGGTCGGTGGTCTTCCTGCAGTGCGTACAACATCCCGAGGAATCCGGTCACTAATGGCTCTTGTCCATCGCTTGTCGTCCATACGCATTATGTGTCGAGCCCACCTTATCTTCGACTACTTGGCGTGCAGAATGACATCTTTGATTTTGATCATTGATGCAGGTCGAAGTTTCAGATCCGTTCCCTTACTCGTGTGACACAGGCTGCTCCTGGCATCGTACTTTCCACTCTGCATTTAATAACGCTGGATGATCGTTCATCCTGCTCACTACACTGCGACCAGGTTTTATATGCTAAGGAAGAAAGTACCGCTGAGACGAAAAGGTGAGCACGGAGTCGGGTGTTCTTTGTTCTCTTCATAGCATTCTCATTCTCGATGCTTTTGAAAGCTCTCCAACGTTTTCTTCTGCTCAACCATAGATCGTTCATCATGTTGATGTCCTGATTTAGATAGACGTAACTGGAGCATTCTGAGATATTCGTGCCACTGAGCGTGAATGAAGTATGCATCATTATTCCATTTCTCATGAACATAGTTTTTGTGAGTTTTAGTTGAATACCAATTTCTTCACAGGCTTTATGAAAGTTGGCAAGAATCCGTTCCATTTGGCTAATGTTTGCTGTTATAAGAACGATGTCATAAGCAAAGCCAAAATAGCACAATATAGATTTAGTCGATGACCAATCTTTCCACACGCTTTATCAAAGACCGCAAGCATACGTTCCGCTTGGCTAATCTCTGGTGTTAAAACGACGATGTCATCAGCAAAGTGAAGGTGATGTAACTGCCTACCGTCGATTTTTACTCGCATGTTATCCCATTCCAATGTTCGCATGACGTTTTCGAAGGTGGCGGTAAATAATTTTGGTGAGATGACATCGCCTTGCCTAACCACTTTGTTGACGTCGATGTTAATGTCATTTTAGAATGGCGATATCTTGGTTATGGAATTTTTATGCAGCTCACGAAGAACCTTATATATTGAATGGGGACTCCCTGACTATTAAGGGCTTCCATGACCGCTTCTATCTCAGTTGAGTCAAAGTTCTTAAAATCGGTGCACAGTGAGTCTTGTTATTGCGTGGATGTGGTCCATCGTACTAAATCCTTTTCGAAACCCTGTTTGCTCACATGACTGCCCTTCGTACGGTGTTCTGTCAATCATGTTTAGGATGAGTCAAGTGAAAAGTTTGTAGACGACAGACAGGAATCAGATTGGGCAATAATTGCCGATATCGTGGAGGTCACCCTTTTGAAAAATAACACGGTCTTGCTGGTCTTCTATTGGGTAGGGACCTTACATCAGGACAGATAGCATGTAATGAGCCGAGTCATTGCGTTTACGTGGACTTTTGGAAGGTTCCTCACGTGTTCAGGTCTTGTCCTGTCCGGACCTGGTGCTGCTCGACTTTTCACCGACAAAATAGCATGTTGGATTTCGGAGGGGTGAAGCGATGGTACGACATCTCCATCCTCCTTTGTTTATATGAGGGAAGGAGGACGTGGCTGTTGAGGAGATCTGAGTAGTAGTCGTGAATCTGTAACTGTTCCATTTGGGCATCTGAGTGGAATCATCGCGGTTTTGTAATTGGAGAACCTTTGATGGGCTTTGGGAATGCTTTTTCCATCCTCTGCGGCTTCGACCATTACTGCTATGCTTCTCTCTTTAGGATTCTAAGATCTTTTTTTTATCATCTGTGTGCATTGTTTTGCAAGCTCGGTTGTGAGTTGGAACTTGCCTTCAGCTCGTGTGATTCCACGCTGTCGTGTCAGCTTCAGTGTTTCTGGATACAGACCTTTCTTGATGACTTTTGAACTGTCAACTGTCTCATCGCCAATGTGAAGATGTTGAATGAGCCGATCGTTCCCAGGATCGACTTTCTATTAACCTCGGCATTGGAATATGGGCGTGTCGCTCTCCTTCTGAACTTATCTCCTGCGGTAACTACTTCGTAGCCATTGGAGATGGCTATTTGCCAAGCCAACTCGCGTGATTCTTCCTTTAATTCCCTGGTTGTGCACACAGAGGTAGCTGTTCGAAACATATTTCTCTTAAGCGCCCTCTTTGTGTGTGATGGATGGGAAGAAAGGAAATTAACCAGTATGTTTTGTTACTTGGTTTTGGGTACCACTTTGTCATGTAACCGCTACTTTATAAGTTGATTTGAACGTTAAGAAATGGAAGCCAGGTCTCTTTCGGTTTTTCCCAGGTGAATCTTATATACTCAGACTGCTCATTCAATAATTCAAAGCATTTGTCCATCTCCTCCTGAGTAGAGAAGATGACAAAACAATCATCTATGTATCTGCAGTAGAGTAGTGGCAGGAGGTCGATAACCAAGGCTTCTTATTTTAGACATGAACGCAATGGCGTGAGTTGGTGCCAACCGCTGTCCCATTGCCAACCTTCTCATTTGCGTGTAATATTTCCCAGACCATCTGAAGATCGAGCAGTTTAGGCACTCCTTTAAGAGAACCATAAGCTGTTTAATAGACGACTCATACATGTGTACTCCTCCTCCGTGTTTAACAAGAAGTTCGTGGATGGCTTGCATTGCGGAGATATTCGATGCATTGGTGTAAAGCACGGAAGCATCAAAAGACTCCATCACGTACAAGTTGTTAGGAGACGTGTTAAGTAGACGTTTTGGAACATTTGGGTGTTCGTGAGATGAGCTGGAATATGGTTAAGCAGGTGGGTAAGTGTTTGGCCCAAACGCCATGTTATTCTATCCGTTGGCCCGTCTACACAGTTGATAATGGGTCCAACCTTGTAGGAGAGTGGATTGTTAGACGCAAGATCACCAGCTGATACTAACTTATGTGTTTTAATAAATAAGTATAAAATGAGACATGTTGGTCGATCTACTTTAAAATGCGAAATAACGGATGGTTTTAAGCCTGCCTTTGGACGAGAATAGACCAAGTGAAAGGGGGCTTATAAAGCTTTGTTTGGAAATCACAGACTACATCAGTTAAAACGTGATTCTTCATGAACAATATCACGTACCTGCTCTGAAGCTCGGGTGTCCTTTCGTTCTTTAGTGCCTAATTTGCAATGATGCTTAAAAAGAAGGATATTTGAATACTGTGAGAGTCTGTCACTTTACGCTTGGTTTCAGGTGATGCAAGCTTTTCTATTAAAGAACTAGCTGCAATACTACTAGGAGCTTTTGTGCCAGCCGTTTTATCTTCCGGGCATTCGCACTAGTTCGGGTTGGTCGTTATTCGATGTTATAGCTTTCGAAAATGGCATTCAAGAAGGTTCATCATGGAACTAAGAGAACGCTAATCACTCTGTTCCTAGCTGTAGCTTTTTCGAGCGTTGCTAGTTTCTATCGAGTCATGTATGTGCCGTTCCATTCATTATTGCTGTCACTAAATCACCGTTATTTGAAAAAATACATATTTGCTAACTCTATGGATATCACATTGAGGGTAGTCTTTTGTGGATGTCGTCCCTCTTCATGAGTAGTCTCATATTCCTCGTCTTGCCTATGGAAGTACTGTGATTTTTGGGTATGGGTAGTAAAGTGTTTGCCATTGTTAACATCTCTATGTCCAAATTACGTAGTAGTATAATAGTTAAAAGCGTCATCGAGAATGTGTTTATTGTATTCATAAAAGAAGCATCGCTGAAAAGAAAAACCGTAATCCCATAGTTCGGTTTGGTACGTAAACTGACAGTGAATTATCATACCACTCACAACTAATTTGCCACTTTGCTCCTTGGCTCACAGTTACACCTAAGACCTAGATGTTAAAAGTGTGGTTGTAGTAAGGATCCTTGAAACAGATAAAAGGTCCGTATAAGAAACTGTTTTTAGGTAACTAAATGAGCCTTGACAATTGTATAATCAGAAAGTTCAATGACCAAGAGCTCGTAGCATTGTCAATACTTATTCGGCTTATTAAACTACATTCCTCATCGAAATCGCGGCCTACTGTACTCGGAAGAGAGCGGCAAACTATGAAACTGGTACACGAAAAGCCTGATACAACCAATGGCGAAATTCTGGGCCTAACAACGGCAATGGCTAGAACAACTGAACTGAGCAACAGAGGTCTCACCGTTGTCGCCTGCCGATGTCGTTGCGGGCTAGGCATACCATAGGGTAGAGGTCACTCACAATTAGCTATATCACACATAATAATGCGTCGTACATAGAAAGGATTGTCTCGTTCAACGCACACACTTGAGAGATCGAAGAGTAACAACAAGAGGGATATATTAGAACTGTTTGGCGGCACTGTAGATGCGTGATTCCACGCTCATTTTTAACAGCGGGTGTTATTGTTATACGTATTAACTATATTTACAATAATGAGAGGTTCTTTCTAGATAGGTTGTGAGGCCTGCTCTGTGGGATTTCTTTTTGGTTTGCATAACCAGCTGCTCTGTGGATAGAAGTGTTTTCAATTAACCATCGTATTTGGCGTGGTGGCTACTGATGATGACGAAGCGTTTGATGTCGTGGTCGAAGCCGGCGATGACTGCTGCGCTGGTTGCTAAAATGACTCAAATCATAAAGCCGTCATGTACTATGATCGTATTATCTTTTGTGTATTTTGAGAATACAGAGACTGAGAAAAGAAAGAGTTGGAATCTTGATAATGTGAAGAAAGGAGTACGAATTCGTTCTTTCCTTAGATCACTACCACTGTTATGTCATGGCTTTTCGTCAATGATGAAAGAGTAACAAAGGAAAGTAGGAGTCAGAAATGCTACGTAATTACTGTATTACATTTCATTGCGTATTCCTATTAATATTTTCAATCCAGTAGTTTCTTCCATATTATGTTCTCCAAGTGCGTTTTTTGACTCGTAACTTTACAAGAAAAAAAATCTAACATGACTGTTCTGTTGAGTTGTTGTTGCTCCCGAGGTACCAAGACCAGCAGCTTCCCTTTGTCGCTTAAACTCTTCGTACTCGTCACCCAGTATTGTCGCGATCTCACTCTGCATGAATGCCCATGGCATGACACTGCTCACTAGAGGACATTTCTCGCCGGACGGACAGTACAGATCCTAATCAAAACTCGTTTGAACATGTTTAAGCAAATTTTTCCCAGGTTAAAAGGCTCTACGTACCTGACCGGTACATTGCTTTTTAATGGAGTTACGAGAGCAAGGAAAGCAGAATTTGTGAGCTGGTACACTAGGACACTGCACAAAATGTGTGTCCTCAAGCCGCTGATTACATAGTGTACAGCGCAGGACACGTTCCCTGAAAAAACCGCGACATTTCTGGAAGGCTAACTGCCTCTGCTTTAAAACGATAAAGGGTCCTTCATATTCACTGTGTTTTCGTTATCTTTACAAACCCTGCGGTGGTGAACCGTCGCCGTTCAGCGTTGACATCAGGGTGGTCAGGGCTATGAGTAGACGTTGGAGAAACGGACGTCGTTTGTGCGTCTCCTAAAAACATTTTATTGGATAATTAAATTTGGTAGTAAAAAAAACCCTGTCATCGTTTATGCAAAGCAGAAAACAGTTCGTCCATCTTTGTAATAGTTTTTTAGGTGGATTGAAGAATAATTATCAATTTGTCATGTAAATTACATACCGAGAGCGTTTAGCGCAGCAGTTGGAGCTGCTTTACAATACGCCCACGTTTTTTAATTCAATTCTTCAACCCGGTGAAACCACACCTCTTCATATATGCAGGCCCGCAAAATTGGTACCGAACTAGTACAGGAGCATAGAAACACTTAAGTGATACCTAGATAAGCTCCTAAAAGCCATCGCGTGTAGGCCAAATATACATTCAATCACCTACACGATCCTTGAAAAAGTCAAATGCATGCTAGACCCTACAAGGATTGATCAACACCGAACACTTTTTCTTTTCTGTTGTACACTGGCAATCTGGCCACTAGTGAACTGCTGGGAAAGTGGGAGGTGTTTAGTATAATCTAAAACAGTCGATGCCAATAGACATCAATCATGAAGAGGAAATGTGAGGTATCGGAAATCCGCGTGACCGAAAAAAAACGCTGAGGTTAATTTGTAGGTAGAAGCCTTTCTTCTCGTTCTTCTACATTTATTATTGATATTATGCTTCAGACTGCCAGTATTTCGTATCAATTCTTCCACTTCACATCCTTTCTCAACCACATGGGATTTCCTTCACCGCGAAACGAAAAGGATTTCATATACTGTACGTATGTTGCTATAGCTCGGTTTGTATGCATATACGTGTGTACGTATGTATGTATGTATGTATGTATGTATGTATGTTTGTATGTATGTGTGTATATGTTGTGGGTGTGTGTGTGTGTTTGTGTTTGTGAGGTTAAGGGACAAACGAGAGGTTGTGCAAGCACTTTGACTGGTTCGCGCTGTACGCCGCTACCCGCGCACAATCTGCATACAGCTCGGCAACGACGGCTGTGTGTCAACACACGCGCACTGAATTTCCGCGGTTGACCTGCGCGCCCCTGCGGAACCGGTTCGTCCCGCATAAACAACCTGACTGACAATAGCCCTCTCCTCATCGCCAGTTATAGCCACTAACTCTGAAGTTCGTAAACATGTCTATGAAGAAGGCTTAATGAAAACATGGACTTTTACAAACATCGTCAACGAAATTCTAGCCCGACTTTCTCTGCATGCTGTAACCTGACAGCACGTTAGGATGTAGATGTACGATGGACGTCAAAGTATCGGAAGACAATAACCCGCTGTTGGTCGTGTCCTTGGCGCAGTGTGATTCGCTCAGCCAAGCAAAAAAAAACAGGCGGCGGTCATTCATCGCATTGGAGACATCGTGAGGTCTCAAAAACGCATAGATCTAATTATTTCACCTAATACCGTACTTGGCTCGTCCCTCGTCCCGTACTCACCTATCAATTTCGTGATTGCAGAGGAAACAAAAAAAAGCCGTTTTTCTCGACACAAGACTGGATACTAGATGTTTTGCATGCATGGATTGGGAATAACGGGAATAAGTAGACCTAATAATTATGCATTACTTGTACGACTTTACCATTCGAAAATAATTAAGAAGGTCTTGGGTTGGATACCTTCGTATTTCCATGAGAGAACCGTGGTTTTTGAAATGGGTTGGTTTTTGTAGGCGACGGTTCCTTCTTCAAAACGCTGTCTCCCATGAGTACGCAGTCCCATTATAGGCGCTCATGGTGCTACATAAACGAGTAAGGTCAGATGAGTTGCGACAACCAGTTGTATTGCGTAACTGCTTCGCGGCGTAAGAAGCGGATAACTAGGCCGTAGATGAAAAAAAAACCAAACCTGAAAACTACAACTCGTTAGTGTCAGCTATCCGAGTAAATGAGGTCATGCGTGTGGATTTGGCTGTGGAAGACGAGATAGCATGCACCAGTATGCAGGTATTCATGCTACGAAAGGTATTTCGAGCTAATTAACCTATGCTCACAGTAATATGCGAAGGCAGAACGTCGACTGCTACAGTGTCCACAATTTAAAGGTCGCTCTCACATATTTCATATCTGAGCTAATACTGTACGTACTACATTTCTCACAAGTGATAAGGTATATTACGATGACAATCGAAGGGGCATGCGTACAGTGGTAATGACGCCGTTTATTACGAGCAAGGCGCTAGTTCATCCCTGTCCCAGACCAACAAAACCTCCCATCTCTGCTGGGTCGAGCAATTGGCATCAGACTTGTCTGGAATTGGCTCTCTCCTGCAATTCACGTGGGAACGCCCTAACACGACTATTCCAAGATTTCAGACCTGTGAAGCAGCTATCAGATGCAGTCAGCAACCTCAAAGTACTCGCGGAATACGCTCTCATCCCCGCAATGAGGAACTCCTTTCCTTTTTCCCTTGTTTTCTCTTTTTTTGGAACGAGTTTGATGCCGTGTTCGTGTTTTCGAGTGCATGCTCGCATTTGATGCATAGACTTAAATGATGCTATCTGTGAGCACTCTCAAATTATAGTTTGGTTCTGAAAGGTGGTGATAGATGTTATGAATATAAATCGTTCCAGAAGTCCCTACAAGCTTGCTGCATATGTTCTCCTCTTCAGCGACCCCTTGCTTTGTTAACTAAACTCATTAATAAAAAAGAGACTATTGCTCAAAATGGTAAAAACAACTGCACAGCGGATTGACAAATCAAATTAATGCATTAGTTATCAAGTGAACTACCTATGATGACCTCGGAACTGTGGCATGGCTACCTGTTAGTCTAGGAAAAACCGTTATCACCCAGCATTGCATTCAACATGCCACCGAGGGCAAGCGACAGCAGACTGTCAAGCAGCTGGCGCACCAACATACGAAATGAACTATATATATGGATGACAATTGTAACACAACGAATCGAGCAGAACAAGGACTGGCGACGTCATAACAAATGAGGAAGGAGCAAGCTAAGTACGCAATATGAATATTTTATAGCCACTGTCCAGCAGTGAGGCAAAGGAATGAGCAGGTATATATTTATGTAAATTTCTACCGCATAACTCCGATCCCCAGTCTAAAGACGAACCTGGCAACTGGGGGTCGTGGTCGGATATTCTCGGTGTCGGTACCTGTTGGCACGAGAAGAGGTCGCTGATGAACGAGCACACTAGGCGAGGAGACACAGCTGAGTGGGCGATGAGGGAGTATGAGAATCGTAGGACACAGTGATGTTGAACGGAACCGGTTGTCCCAAACGAAAACCGGGTTTCTGTCGTGCTGCTCTTGCGCAACACGCACTTTAGCCTGTCGAGATTTGTGGAGAGAAATAGAAGAGCAAATTATCGGTCTTTAGCGTTCTCACGTCATTTCCGCAGTATGCTTAACGAAGAAGTCACAAGATGAGAATAATAGGACCGTCAAAAACAAGAAATCATCACATAGAATCGGTTACATTAGAAAGGATGTTGCTTAAATTACCTATAACGTAATTAAGTTTTTCAAAGACCTTTATCACCTTTGCTCCAACGTTTGTAATGACAACCCAAATGTTTCTCAAGGAAATGTTTGGGGTACGCCGTTGGTTCTATAGATGAAAAAGGATTCGTAGGAGTTCATCTTATCTTTTTGTATCCTTCTGCATAATGTAAATCGGACAGACCGCCAACACATAGTTGATAGCAATATTTCAGGTCTTACCTCTTTGTACTTTGCCGAAAAGCTCTGGTTTTACATCGTCGTCATGCTCTCGTTTTCGACCCATTACGGTGTTCAAGCCCGCTGGGAGAAGCCCATTCATTAGCTGGGACTGGAAGCCCATTTGAACAGCTGAAATCCTTGCAAGGTAAGAGTTTTCTCTGACGTCTGTTTTGGTGAACAAGCGAATTCAGACGAGGAGTCAATAGACTTCATAGACCTTTTTACTTAAAAGAGTGGTACCATACCGGGATGCAGTAACTGAGTGTTGATGGGATTTCGTAGCTGCTGAAGCATAGCAATGTCCTCGACGGAGAGTCCAGCTCCTTGACCTCGTGCTAAGGAGAACAGTCTCTGTTGTTGAGCGAGCACCTGAAATTCTCTGTCATTCTAAACTCCTCAATTTGACTGGAACGGAGCATCACAACTAGCTCACATCAGTGATTTGAGCGAGTTGTGAAGGCAGCTGAGGAATGTGTGGATGCGGAGGTACAGGGATTACTCGCTGAGGACTCAATCGTCCCGCAGTCGTCGTAGATGGTTGTGGCTGTTCCTTCTGAACAGAAAACCTAATTTAATAGTAAAACATAATACAGGACAGTACCTGTTGCTGACGCTGTGATTGAACCTCACTAATAGGAAAACCGTGTATTCTCTTCATGTTTCGTGCGTGCTCTATGACATTTTCGATTCTAAAACGGAAATTAAATGTTCAGCTAATTTTTTAAACTCAGATTCTCTTGAACCACAGAAAATCCTTGGAAATCTATCAATAGTTTCATCGGTTTCCTCAATCAATGCATTTCAACTGCCTAATTGAAATCGTTACGATTTCTGATATTCGACTGACAGACCAAATGAAGCAACAGGTCAAGGAATCCAAAGATCGGAGAGAAAAATCATCTGTGCACCCTTCCAAAACGAAAACAAAGTAACTTCACCATGTGACTACATGCGAAAACAAAGGTCACAACTCAATACTTTAGCCTTTGATAGTGGTTCTTAAGATAAGAGGAGACGCACGATGCTTACGTTGCAGCAAAGAATGAACTAGGCAAAGAATAAGGCAAGAAAAGACTCCACGTAGCTATTGCTTAGTTTGACCTATGATGCTTATCGTCCAACCACGTGATGCATAGTGAAGTCATCATTTATGGTCTTGCTTTTCAACGGTGTAACCTCGGGTTTACACGTTTTTGGAAAACGTTGCCTGAATCCATAGTGGTTCACCCTATTTGATAGCTAGCATCCACATATTCTCTGTAATCTTAACTAGAAGGATAGTTCTTAGTATCTCGATAAGTTAGAAATCACTCTCACACGTTTAAATCTCATCCTAATTCCATGCAGCAGATCCGTTTTCTTTATGTGCCCTTTTCAGTCCATAAACATTTATTTATAATTCGTAATTGTTAAATGCGGCGGCTAGCGCAATGTGGGTGACATTGTTCATTACGAGTAAGGCATCGGTTGAACCCTGCCCCGTTCCACCCAGCCTACCATGTCTCTAGGATCGGAAAATTGATACTACACGGGAACGCTCTTCGAAAGCTACTTCGCAACTCTAGGAAAAATCGACGGTACCAAATTCAAAGCCACTCATAAAGCCAGAATCCGTAAGCAGTCTCTGACCCGCACATACAAATGTCGGGGAACTTTGCAAAGAATGGATCCGATGAAACAAATCGAATACAGGGGGTGCTGACATCCGTACAATATTCTGAGTAGTGTGAAGGAAACATTCATGGATTCTCTCTCTGTAAAAACAGAATCCTAATGGTTATAAAGCACCTGTCAGCTCCTTCGTAGTTAACACATCCTCGGCAGACTGGCTCTACATAGTCAGTACACATAGCCCACGGCCATCTGGGCAGGTCACACAGGTAGCAGTGTTGTCTCTGGGCGACTTTCGCGCCTGTACTTGGAAGTCCTGCTTGAGACTGCCCGTTCATCGTTGCAAGCATACTGAAATACTGCTATAGAAACAGCCTAAAAATAGCAACGTATATATTGCGATAAAGTGGAAGATAAAACGTTTCAAAGGCCTAGCAACATCTTAGTGTAAAATACTGATAGACTAAAATGTACACGAAACGTGAAATGGCCGGACTGATGAAGCTCCACCGTTTCTTCATTATCTGCTTTGTTCTAAACTCTAAGTGTAGCTTCGAAAGTGCTAAGTGTAGCAGCTATGTTTATCAGAAATGTGGTTACTTCTTTCAATGCTTTTGAAATTCGTTAGTAGATAATTTTTTTAATTTAATTTGTGATTTTAATTAGTGGTGAGCGTGAAGCACAGCTGTACATATTGGAGCAGCGGTTCTCCCCCAAAAACGCGCTCACTACACTATCAAAACAGTTTTTGCATAAATGTAGGTCATTTTTAAAGACTTGACTAAATCGTCTGCCAGTTTTTCTGCATGAATAGTTCAATGGGAATTTAAGCAGATAATGTCGGAAAAGCCAACAGTTTACCGTCTCACTGTGACTTTGGAGGTGTTCCTGGGTGTTCAGCTGCGAGGTACAGCGAGGGGATTCATCTCCCTGGCAGGGTCTCTCACGCTGAGGAGTCCAACGTTCCCATCAGGAAGCCCAGTTAAGAGTAAGCCAATACCAGGACTCACCACTGTCCTGGTATCAAAGTCGCATGGTGGCAAATCCCCCTCAGCTCCACAATGGCTGCGGCTGCCTGTGGTGGTGGCGACCTAGGGCAGACTTTTGCCTTTCTGACCTCGGTACTCCAGGGAACCAGAAAGGCTAAACCAGCGAATCTCCGAGGAAATACAGATTGTGCTGGTGCGCCCAGAACTAGTGAGGACGGGCTATCCAAGTAACCAAGTAATGTCGGAATCTACCAATATTTTCATAGTAGACTGAAAATTTGTGCAACAGGATGCTTGAAGGCAACAAATTGAAGAGTACAGCGGCAAAAAAAAATCTTATAGCTAACATTTGGTAAGCACAAATTCAATAACAATTTCGCGCTACATTTACGGGTACAAACTATGGAGTCATTATGAATATGAAGATTCGTATGAGCATGACCACTGCACAATTACGTAGAAAGAAAAATTTAAACTACAATGAACAAAGAGAAGAGAACGTGTCATGCAGTGAAAACAGTTGTGTTCGATGAATCTTAGCTGAAATCCGAAGGAATGATATGCAACATTAAAGTAAATATGACTTGTTTACCATAATGGCACAAGAATTTCTGATAAAAAACCTGACGTACAGATAACGTTACTATGGACCATGGAACGAGAGCAACAGATGAAAATACAGAACAGCACAGGAACAAGAAGAAAGCAAGAAGGAGAGAAGGAGTGGTGGTGGCCACGATGGGCGCAGTGACGATGACGGTGTGTCGCTTCGCTTCTGACTCAAGCGCTGAATCCAGCGATGAATAAGCGGTACAGAAATAACACGCCAAATGCTCTCACGAGTAAAGATCTTCAGTTATGTACCCTGGAAAGTGTGACACCATCCATGGAGTTCGTCTTTTACGCCTTCATAGAGAAGAATTGAAAGCTGTTAGAGAAAGAAACTTCAGCACAATTTAAGCTTAACCAACTTCGGTTAATGTCGGTTTCAATGTAATTTTCATGAAATTTTCAAAAAGTTATTCTCCATAAAATGAGGCTGATCTTGAAGGGACTTGAAGATTCTTTAGCAAAAAAGTGGACTAATAGTTGGGCATTGAAATACTGTACATTGCATAACGATATTTAGCAAATGAAAGTTCGACGAGGTCGTAGAAGAAAACAATGCAAATGAGCTCGTTTCATCGGGCCGGAAGAGAGGAATTCTCGAGAAGTCGGCATGCATATCATTAGAATCTCATTTGGCCATGCATATAATTTGGCCGTTAACATACGGAATGCTCAATGAGATGCCGTTGTGTCTACTGGGAAAATGGCACAAAGTGAACACACGCAGCAGTCTGTGTTGCCAGATGCAGTGGAAGATGTGCACGAAGGGAGGTATACGTTAACATACACTTCCAGTATGCTGGAATGATGCCGAGGAAGTTCGCTTTGAAACCGACCAGAATAGAGTAAAATCAGGTCGCGAACCATCGACGACAAGTAACCGACTGTGCGACGGACCTGATTTGGGTCGCGATCGCTACGCAATTGCCGCCTGATGGTTGCGACACCATCGCAGCCGACCTTGCTGGAGTGAGGAACAGGTGTAGCTCATGTGGAGAGCTGACAGACTCGTACAGAGATATAAGAACGTAGCCCAATTAGACCTGGGAGAGCAACTTTTGTGAACTAACTAGTAGGTTGTTGTACTCTTTATCAATTTGCAAATTCCACGTCTTCTTGGCGCTCTGAAGCTGATCGATGATAAAACATCATTTCGCCCTCATAAGTAAAGCCTCTAAAGCCAACTGTTCTACCCGACTCTGCACTTGTATACCTCATACATTCTACATTTCGTGGATAAACCTTTTATGAACAATGTCCTCTGTTCAGAGGAAAGAAAGACAAGCAATAATATGATGTACGAGAAGACTAGAATCGTTCAAGAAACAACTAGTTATGAGGACTGAGGACTCAGTTGGTACTGCTCTCAGGCCGGAATGGTGATGCCAGGCGTTTCTGATGAGAAACCATGAATACGAAGCACAACGACAAAAATTTACGAACAGGAAAATACGATGGTATTCGATGTTGTTGTACAGATATACGTACACAAGATGACACATTGTGTTGAAGGCAACAGCGGACGCGCTGACGAAGTGCTCGGTGCCGTTCAAAAAATTTAATCAATTTCACCCACGCCCAGTACGACTTCTTCAAAACGGTCCAGCATTGTGCCAGAAAGAACGCATGGCTTGGGATTTCTGCCTCCACGACCTTGCAACATTGTGATGAAGTGGTTAAAGCATTAATCCGGGCATGACCCATGAAACTCTATGAGTCAAGTCGGCTACTTGAGCAAAGCAAATTATGAAACACTAAAGTCCAAGACAACAGTGGAGAAAAGATCAAGCCATGGACGCGCTGCAGAATGTGCGATAGAGTCGCTGATAAGAAAGGCCCTTGAGGGTAGAGGATGCGATACGGTTGTGACATATAACTACACTATTGGAATTTTATTGTGACAAACGAAAAATTATGGCGCTTGTTGTATATAGTCGTACAAGAAAGCTAGCCAATACTCAAAACTCCGAAACTGTCGAAACGACACGAAATGAACGATTCAGTCTTGAACTGCAAAGGAGTTAATTGAGAAGAAGTAAGAAGAAAAGTACAATAAACTACTTGTATTCCAAACGCAGTCTAATCATGACTCTGGTTTGCTGGATTCGAAGGAGATTTGTGGTGAAGGTACGGTCGATTCGTGTATGCAGAGTATAGAAGTGAAGAAGGAGACGGCGCGCGAGTGACCAAACAAACTTCAACAAATACGGAAGTTCCGTCAGCAGCAAGCTGTGAGATCACAAACAATAAGGTGAATCTGAAATTGAAACCACAGCTAGAAATCGTAATAAATAATAGTTTTCCCCAGTCTCTGAAAAGAAATAAGAAAGTTTGACACGACCGTATCACTTAGTCAAAGAAATGTACAACTCGATAAGTTCGGCGACGCAGTGGGTCTCAAGAATCGAGAGTTGAGATTGGGTTAGGTGGCGAAAGGAATGGATGACGCAAGAAGTTAGCAAACATGCGACAAGTTCAGGCGGTAAGACGCCACAGCGTGTTTTTTTTCAGTTCGACGGATCAAGAATGGCTATCACTTGGCAAATAATACACTACTGAAATAAAGCTTACCCCCCAAACCAAAGCTCAACTAGTGTTCAAACGCTCAGTTTAAGACGTGGCCTCATGAGTGGCACTGCGAAAGTAGGCCACAGTAGCGCTAAAAGTCGATCCATAGATAAGAAGAACAGTTTTTCGCCGTTAACTAAAGTGTTTACACGCTATCTCATTGCTAGAACGATTAAGATCTTAATGATCGACAGCGCACTCAAATGTTTCCCATAATTTCTAAGCTCATACTTCTCCTTTCTAAGTGCTGATTCTGCAAAGTTAAGTTGAATTTACACAATTTAAACTAAATCTCTTCATTTCGATAGGGATATCGCTAATTCCAATTTCAAACGCCAAATGACCACCAACCGTACTACCATCCAACAGATTTTAAGGTACTAGAAAATATATATTAAATTAATGAATATGAAAGTATAATTATACGAAATGTTTCCCATAATTTCTAAGCTCATACTTCTCCTTTCTAAGTGCTGATTCTGCAAAGTTAAGTTGAATTTACACAATTTAAACTAAATCTCTTCATTTCGATAGGGATATCGCTAATTCCAATTTCAAACGCCAAATGACCACCAACCGTATTACCATCCAACAGATTTTAAGGTACTAGAAAATATGTATTAAATTAATGAATATGAAAGTATAATTATACAGTGCAATATGCAATGGTCATTTCATGAACAATCTGGTTATTTTCGTCCGTTTTTAAACTCCTAATTTGATAGAAGGTTGAGAAAACCAGACTACGAAAATGAAAGAATCGTACGACTGATGGGTTCAGTTGAGTTATCACAGAATTCCGTCAATCTACATGAAGCGTATCTCAGGCGACTTGTTCATTTGTGCTATCACAGTCCACGGAATAGATAAGGCTTCTGCTTGCTCACGAGATACGTCAATATTCACGGCTTCAACAACGTCTTCCAAATGCTGGCTTTCTTAGTTATTGGATAGGCAGGAAAGTTGGGTAACCCTCCATAAGATTACTACGGGCAACAGAATTTTCGTTTAGCTCTATGATACCATGACTTTTAAAAAGATCACGAGAATTTCATGCTTAGATTCCAGTCTGGTGAACTTGATGAACTGATTTTCGTCTAGGCCATATATAGCCCACTTACATTGTTCACAATGTGAAAAGGTAAGTTGTCGACGATAGATGTGGATTGAAGGAAGCTTGTGATTGGGTTTAGATAAAGACGGGCGAAATTCCTTCATTTGAACTACGTATATCTGGGACTTCAGCTCGAGGTTACAAATTTGGCCGCAGAATTGATATTTTGACTAGGGGATTATTACCTGTATACTGTGCGGTAACCAAGCCCATCCTTTAGCCACCGAGACTGGAAAAATAATCCAATGTAAAATAAAACACAATTCAAATTTCCTTCAGAAATGTAAAGTTCTTCGAAATTCGAGTTTAAAATTCGAGATTTTTCCAGGAGAGCCGTGTGGCGTTCTTCTCGATTGGATTCGACTCAATGTCACTACAAGGGCAGACACACACATGCCAAAGAGTAAGTTTTGTCAACAGCGACTCAAATCATTATAGCTACGGAAGAACCGATGGCGTAAAAAATTCCTCCATAAGGAATTTTTATAATTACCCAACTATTTAACAAAGTAAAATATTCATAATTTCTGCACAACACGAAGCATTGGATACTTTTTCAAAAATAAGGAGAATCGGCATGTTACCCTACCTTCCTTACCGTTTTCAGTACAACCATTATCCTTTCTCGGACATTTCGTTTATCAACCACCACAGATCAGCGACGGTGCCAATGCGCCGCGCAGTGAGGAGAAGGGCGGGAACCGCAGATTCTTCTCAGTGGAGACTCTTCTAGAAGGCATTGATTCTTCCTTCTACGACTCACTATCTACGCCACTAAATGGCATCCTGGACGTTTGTATAATCCTCAAAATGAGGCCGATGACGGGAACAGGCGGCCAGTGCTGTTAGAATTGTACTACTACTTTAA
>MQTX01000125.1:291796-327645 GCA_009735665.1 Angiostrongylus cantonensis | reverse complement strand
GTGTGTGTGTGTGTGTGTGTGTGTGTGTGTGTGTGTGTGTGTGTGTGTGTGTGTGGTGTGTGTCAGATACTGGTTCCACTCTTCTCGCTTTCCATCCCTCTATTTTCTACACTACCAGTTTTCCAAGGAACAGGTTGTCCATTGCCCTATCAAGGCAAACCTCCTTTCCTCTCACTCAGCCACACAAAGCGATGAACTAAGAAAAGAAGAAGAAAATACAAAAAGCTCGGAAAGATCTTTTGGTATGTCACTTTAAATGAAGTGGGTTATGAAATGGTTTTTATAACTTGTAAATTAACAGTTGGAACACTTTTTAGAAGATTTCTGGCAACAATTTCTTTCACTCAAATCCTCAAGAGATTGAAAATTTCTTAGAATTGAGCGAGTAAAATAAAAGGTGAAAAACGAGTGTTGTGAAAATCGAGGTGCTCCGTGGACTAGTGTTGAGGAAGAAAAACCATGCTAAGAACATCCGAAGAAGCTGTGGTCGTCCAGAAAGTGTGGAAAAGATGCAAATGAACGAGCGGTGCTCGATACGAGATGCGAGCGGTGTTATGACAAAGGTCAAATGTAATAGGGGGAAGTGACGACCTTGTCGAGACCGGATTCTGACTGGTGCCGACTGGCGCCAACGAGAGCGCCTGAATTAGAGAAGCAGAGACAATGAAGGCCGATAGAAAACGAACGCCAGACACTCAGAATGCCTCAGAGACTGAGGATTTTTGACCATGGAGTATTCAAAACACAGAGAGATCGGCTCTGCGCTCTGTGGTGCCCACTGTCTGTAAAGCGCGTTCCTTACAGTGGAAAAAGGAAAGGAATTTTCACTGTCACTGATTTCCAGTTAATCTGGAAAAGGATAGCCAACTAACTGAAGGTGGCAGAGTGTAAAAAGTTAGTAAAAGGACTGTTATAAACGCAACCCCTCCACGTAAAAAATGCAGTGAATTATAATGGAATTTTCAGAATACCTTACGGCGGGTCAGTTTGTGTTATATTCTCGTGTGCGCCGCCGAAGAAAAAATGACGAAAGAAAAAGTTCTTAAAGACTGGAATTTTTGGAAATAAAAACTAAAAGAGAAAACAAACATGATAGAGCTTAGGTAGGCCCCATCCCAGGCAGCTTCCATCGTCTGTGTAATTGATTCCGAAGATTATGAAAAGTAGGTCGGAGCATTCTTCAGGTCGTGCCAAGTGACCAAGTACCTTACGTATTTTTACCAGCCGGAGAAGGATCGCTTCACGGAAGAAACATCTAGAAGCTCGCCTTACTGTAGCGCAATGAAGTAATTGATGGATGTAAGAACTACTAAAGTCCGTTGGCGAAGGTGCTGCTGATTGATTCACCGTGTAGCCGGTCTGGACAACAACATTGATGAAGAATTCGGCAACTAACAATCGAGAGAATGCTGCTGCAATTTTGGAACACCAGTCTTGTCCCGAATAACTAGTACGATGAATTCTCGGAAAGGAGTTACTGCCGATGACAGTTAACAGTTTACACTTAAAAACAACAAAAAAACTGGTTCAATTTTGACAACCACTTTTCATATATGCAGATTTTCTGACAGCATAAAAACTTTCGTAAAATCAAACCAAGTCCGACTTCATTCACAAATTCCAATTGAAAGGCGTGTAATCCGATTACTAGACAGTGAGGAAGACTACAGGAATGAGAATGAGTAGGAACATCTTAGCTATTTGCAAAACCACCCCCGAAAACGGTAATGGCAGGCGCCGAGCTCGCCTGGGGTTCCGAGTTTTCCTAGAAACAAAAGTTAAACACTGTAACATATTTGAATTTTCAGTTTCATCCCATGTTGGATTCATAGTGATAGAAACTAGGTGAAATTTTTGAGCACACGATGAAAAATCAAAAAATCAAATTTCTTATTGGAGAAAAAAAACCTGATCATTTGCGATAGTAAATGTAAAAGTGAAAAGGAAATTTTCATGCATTTTGATCATTTTCTCTCAAAAAGTCAGAACCTCTCACGAAGAAGGGCGCTATCCTCGCTGTTGAACCATTTCAACAGGTGCTTTCGTGAAGGAAATATTACTTGGATATTTGGATGGTCCGCCCTCACTGATTGTGCGGACTCCAGCATAAATCTGCATTTTATCAGAGTTTTGCTGATTTAGCCATTGTCGTTCCCTGGGGTCCCGAGGTAAGTCAGGCTGAAGTCTGCCCCGAAGGAGACACAACTTTTTTAATATGTATATCTAACGGGGAGTAGCTTACACAACGGATTGTAGGTTCTCGTATTACGGTTATATTAGACTACCACAGTATTAAATGAAATTAAGCTTACTGTTACACATTCTTTCTTTATTTTCGTTAGCAAAGCGTCCACATTTCCAGTTCTTGAAAATTCTAGAGTTCTGTTAAATCGAAAGGAGACACTTTGCTGGAATTGGTTCCTTAACTGGCTTTGAATGATTGAGAAAATTACTCGATTTAGACCAGAGAAACCTCTCCTAAATCGGAAGGAGGTGTTGTTTCCTCGACCAAACAAAAGGAATTCGTGCAGGGTGGTTTGACCACAATTGACCGCCAATCCCTGCATTTTGCGGAGAATCATGCAAGCCTAACCTGAGAAAAAGTTCATGTACATGGAAGTAGGACAAAAATATGTGCAGGGAGGTAGCGAAAACACTGAATATTCATAATCACAGCTGTTTGAAACCCGAATGGCCACTAATTCGCCTTGCAAATACGATGCCGCTTCTGAATCATCGTCAAGAGCTTGCCTAGACCACCGAAGTACTGCCTCAAAGTCATTTTCTACGATAATCCAGGCATTTGCGAACAATTCAGGATTGTAATCATGTCTATTTCAAATGTGTCCCATCACTGTAACTACAATCTGCTCCCGAGATTCAAAATGCTGTGTACAGCGCAATAATTGGGTTTGAACAGAGAAAGACTCTGAAGTGGTGAGGCACTATGTTCAGGTTTCGGGAAGTATAGGATTTCAAAAACTAGTTAAGTAACCAGTTCGCATTTGACGGCGATAAACATATGTGGGGTTTATGAGACAAAAAGAGTAGTGTAAAGTAAACCAAACTAAGTATGAGTGTGTGTGTGTGTGTGTGTGTGTGTCTGTGTGTGTGTGCGTGTGTGTGTGTGTGTGTGTGTGTGTGTGTGTGTGTGTGTGTGTGTGCTAGAAAATAGATTGCTAAATATTACCTTAAAATTAGGGGCGAATAGCACAGTGTTGGTGACATCAGTCATCACCAACACGGTCCTGGTTCTTCCCTTGCTGTGAAATTGGAAGTGAACTTGTCTGGGAAAAAATCGCTCTCTGCAGTCCAATTAGGAACGCTGAACCCCGGTTATCTCAGGACCCTAGGGAGAATTGCTCGATCAAAATCGGAATTACGACATTCAAGACGAAATAAGAATTCTCAAGGAACATCCGAAGCCACGGGTAAAAATTAAAAGACCTTCATGAACGATGAATGTGAGGAAACGAATCTAATTTGGGAAGTGCTGGGATTTGTACAATAGATGTGAAAGTGAAAAATGAAACATGAAATAAAAAAAAACCCTTAAAATTGAGTGCCAAACGAGGAACATCGCTAATTGTTGATGGATTTGAAAGCAGTAGCGTTTTATTACAGGCAGCAGAAAGTGCAGTGTTTAGAGATATACTGCAATACACGCTTGACCTCTAAGTCACCTTCACGCCGTGCTAACGAAGTGCTCTGACTCATGAAATTTGTGCCCGACTTCTCCGAAGAGAGCTCCCTCCAATTCAGAAATGCCGTCGAGTCAATGCCGTGAAATCTTGACAACGCCATATTATACTTATACAAAGTTTCGTTAAAGAACGGGATGCATCGGCATTCATGAAGAAGACAAAATGATCAACTGGTAATCATATTTACATCCAAATCCAAAAGACTTTGTGAATGAGCGAGGTATCGAACTGAATTAAAGAATTACTGGATTCCCTATTATTTTTTTAACTGGTATGAAATGGTAAAGAAAATAAAACGTAAAAGAATGTGAGGGTGAAGATAGTGGAAAAGGCAAGAAACTATATTTTCGGAAGCATTGTAGAACGCCTTTTGAGTTGCAACTCGAACCGTGGAGATTCTTAATGGAACTATATAATCTGTCTAAAAGAAGGTCCAGTAATGAAGAAAAATCAAAAGAACCAATATGAGTCCACATTTTCGCACTACTGCTTTTTTCCCATCAACAATGAGAAAACATGGAGAACAACGGTCATTCGTGGCGGAAGCTTTCCATCAACGAGAAGCTTAACGACGGAAATTCTACTCCAGCGTTCGTTCTCTCTTCATTGCCAAACAACAAATATATTAATGCACAAAATATTGAATCATTAAGGCTAATACGCAAAAAATTGAGGTAACAAATTGATGCTGAGGAAGAGTGTTCCCATAGCTGCATGTCTTCCTTAGTGCACACAATTGCTGAGAATTTTACCTTCGATTTTGATGTAAAAAAGAATAAGTGCACGTTTGACAACTAACATTTGGCTTGACAATGTTCATTAGAGGTCATGCAGCACCTGCTTCAACACAGGCAACCAACTGCCTGCACGTGTGGATCGAAGGGGTTTTTCGAATGCACAACAAAACATTTAAAGATAAAAGAGGATCAAAAGTTGAGAGAGGCAAAAGGGAATACTTTTCAAAGCCCGTCACGCTGTTTTTCCTTTAGTAACAAGTTTGACAGGGACTGTAACAACTTCGGAGAAATTTCGGAGAACGGCTTAGGAGGGTAGACGCTGAAAAGGATAAAGCTCTCGGTATTGTTCAATCATTGAAGTTTTGCCATGCATTCAACTTCACTGAGTATTGTTAGAATTGGTCGAATGCACATCCGGATTGCTATCATGCCACATAAGTTTGGTGCCAATTCGCAAACTCCCGAGCGACGGAAGATTTGGTGAGCCCATGGGGTCAGATCGAACCTGCGACCACATGCGTGGTGTAGTGCACCCCCAACCACTGTGCTAACCGCGCTACCATGAGTCTTGTAGGTACTATAATTTAAGCGTGATGGACTTAACGAGAATCTTGGGATCCAAGCGCGCTTTGCCGGAGACTGTTAGAATTTGAGGTCTACTCACAATTGAGGTCGATGATGTCGATGGAGTATCGTTAGGTGTAGGAGGTCGCGGGTGTACATGATCCAGTTCTTGCGTCTGTTATGCAATCCCGTAGATAACTGGTTAACATTTACATAGGGACGAGATTAACCTCTGCCAGTGTTATGGAAACGCGTCGATGTGCATCAACCTCGTGTGGGAAATCAGAACAATAACAATGGGGGCTGGAATTTTTTGCATATCGAAGTTAATTTAGCATTGTTCCCTAGTCACGTGCCCTAATACCGTTGCAGCACATGATAAGATAAGAAGTAGCAGGAAATGTTTCATGTCAGACTAAATGCACCACTAAATCTCTCTTGCAAACGAACGCGATCTCTCTTGGTCGATTAATGACACTGGGTTCTCATTACATTACAAGCATTGCTTTACATGTGTGAGAAAAAAAGAAAATAAGTTATGAAAGCGACGTCTGTGTCAAGTGATCGAGCGTTTCTCATAATTACGTAAGGGTTCTTCACAGAAATCTTCAAAATTGCGAAAAAAAAAAAGCTGATGGGTATAGTTCGTAGTTTCATGGCCTTTCTTTGCGGCTACCACGATGATATCAGAGAAATGGATTCTCGCTAAGTTTCAGGAAAAGAAAGGAAATGCAGGCTGAGCAGCTTGCAGCAAAACGAACGAACTCATAGCGGTGGCAAACTTAATGATAAACAGTGCTCAGGACGATTATTGACACTTCTACGAAACAGATCGATATATCATAAGGAGGTGTCGTTTCGTGGAAGTAATCACCTATGTGGATCAGAGTTAATGACGGTTCTTAGGATAGCCTTCAACTTGGAAGAGAGAGTAGTTCTTCTTGTGGGTAAGTCAGAAAAAGATATCATCGGTTTAAGGCAAAGCGTTTGACATTGTGCAGAAATCAGAGGAAGGCGTCTGAATCGAAAAGATGACGGAAGTTGCAGAAAGAAAATAAATGGAAGTGGAGTGAAGGCTAACAGTTTCATTATTTCCGATTCGCAGATGACATACTACAAGTACTTATTAAATAAAGCGAATCCCAGCTGAAATAATAAATACTTGTCAAGAAAGAAATGTAGACGAGCTCGATGAAATTAGGGTTGATGAAAAATAAGTCAAACGTGACCCACGATAAGCAAACCTTAAAAAAAGCAACTGGTACATAGCGTTTCAACACAGCAGGTGCTTAGCTGTCCTTTAAATTTTTTGCTGCGTTTATGTACTCCTAAAAGACCTTGATACCACGACAATAAAGAAGATTATAATTTTGGCCGCAAGAGTTTGTTCAAAAAATAAACCAATGTGAAGAATTTGCTAAAAAGTCTGTGTGGAGGTCGCAAAAAAAGCCGCCGTGAGCCAGACAGAACAGTGCCGAACCTCGGAAAGAACATTGGCATGCATTAAAAAGCCCTATTTCTCACAGAATGTCTAATAATTTAGACTCAGATATCTTCATCCTGTTGTCCTTGAATTATAGGCATGAAAGTGAAAATAGGAAGATTCCGTGAAAAATGCTTCCTGTCTGCGGGACCTTATTCGGATGTTTTGCCGTCTTCGCAATCCTATTGATGGTTTCTTAGAATTCTACAGGGCACTGTTTATATTGCTTACAAGGCTCCAAGGAAGCGCAAATTAAAAGTTATATGGAATTAAAGAAGAAATCAGAGATTTTTCTTCGTGTATTCAAAAATACCTTAATAGCTAACCGCCCCGTGGTGAACGATTGATATTGCTAGAAGTATTATTGTGGTGTCCAATGCTATTTGCGTTACAACTCTTCAAAGCTGAGATCAAGTCCGAAATCTTTACTCATAGGCTCAGCTAAGAGTCAACCAGGGTTTGAAATTACCATAGTGGAAGTATAGGCGAAAAATCCGCTCGTGATTCACATAATCCAGCACGTAAGCGCTGCGATCACGCTGTGGGAAAGCTCTGTAGGTATTTTAAGAATCTCCTTATTAAGCAAATTTTTTTTCATAAAGACGAGTCATCCAGGTCTCGAAGTGTAGTATATGTCTGGTCTTTGAAAAACACTCTTTGATGTACTGAGTGATGAACACCACTGTAAATCACCACTGAGATCGTGATTAAGTAGTCAATGTTTAAAGACTCTTCAAAATGGAAAATGAGTGAAAATCACCCAATTAATTTTTGCTCTCTAATACCTCTAAATCCGAAGTTTTTTTTGAAAGGCCTTGCAAAGCACTGAAATCTTGAAAATCCTTCAATACTTCCTTCCACTCTGATTGTAGAAAGTTTGCAAGCAAAAGGAATGGGCAAAATGAAATCAGCGCGATGGAAATTGTGATGCCATGGCTCACTCGTAATTGACCATGATCAGCTAGGCCGACGTTGACCGCACAAACCTTTCGGTGGTTTCTTTGTTGAAAACAAAAACGGCTTTAATGGCTGATCGAATAGTTTCGCAGCCGGAGTTTTTCGGCGCCGACCCGACCTCGAAAATCTTGTTCTTGCAATGCCAAACGCCAGCCAACTGCGTTCCATAGCTTAAGAACGCTCTAAACCTTTCACAAAATCTACCTCGCAGAAAAATTGATGTGATTATGGCTTACTTTCACTCTTCTACTTCGCTGACTTAGAAGCCTGCAATAACGAGCACATTTAAATCACTAGCGATCAATTAGAAATGTCCAGATTTTCTTTAGGATGCTTACACCTCCCACCTAGGTAGTTGTTATAAATGTGCATTCAAATTCCTCTGTTGTAAGATGAATCGCCAAAATGGAGCATCTTAGCTTCCCTCCACCAAACCTCTTTTAGGATTTTGTAAATGTCTGTGATATGAGAAAAAGAAAATAAAATCGAAACAAAGTAAGCACCAATTCAAAAATAAGCGAAATGCCAGCTTATTATAACAAGAAATTAGTCGCCCAATGATGAGATATAAATGGCAAGAATGACAATAAGAGTTACGTTTGAAATCGGTACAGGATTCGCTTGGCAACGACTTTCCTATTCCTCACTTATTGCCTAGGCATCTTTCTTCTTCTGTTTTAATAAGATGACTTGAGATGTTCAATAATATTAGCCTTGCTGTGCAGCTGAAGAGAATTCCTTACAAATATTTTCCCACCTTTCCGCCAACAACATTAGCATGTCCAGCAGTGGATGAACGGTGACTTGCTATGGAATTTTTGAAAACATTTGTCAGCTTCAAGCAATAACTACTGCTTTAATGAACCGCCAGAAAAGAGGCCCAATAGAGTTTAGTGGAGAAGTTATTCACTATTCGCCAACCAGTGCAAAATCTATAAGAGAGGTCCAAACTGAATACGTTCACAATATTTTTTAACAGGATAACATAACTGAAACCTAAGGATGGCAACTGGTCTGTTTCCATTTCAAGAATATCGGCCGCGTTCGTTGTGAACAAGTTTTTATTCGTGGTGAACCTGTTATTCTAAAGTATGTCCAAGAAAGAGTTTTTCCTCTATAGTGCAACTTAGATGCTTTATTTTCAAAGTCTCGAAGCAGGTTACAAATACGAAAAACTATTCGAAGAATAAAGGAGTTTCTCGAGTAACAATTGATACATTGCTTTTCGCTCACGTTGGGGCACTTAATAGTTTATTCAGTTGTAAATTAAAGATCTGTACAGACGTGAAGAGCTAACGATGATATATAAGATGCGCCCATTGTTACAGTACGTCTATGACGTAGAACAGTTCAGGTCTTTCTGGTAATGCAACATTCCCGATTGATTCGACGAAAGCGCTAAAATAGAACATAATGTGGCCAGACGAAGACCAGTTTGTTGTAATAGCATCTATGTAAGGTCAACAGCATAGCCGTGGAGGTAAACTGGTTTCGAAAGACCTCGTCGGGACTCTCGAAAGAAACCTATCAACGAACACCATTAGAAACTATCGCTCGAGAAAACGATTACACATCGGCGATGCTAAACAATGAGCCAGATTATCAAAAGAACGAGAAAAAGAAGGCAGTGTTCCTGCTCGAGTCAAATTTGACAAAGTGCTGGTCTCACTGTAATGTCATAGCCGGTATTGCAAAGGAATATGACGTCAAAGGAAAAGTGAACAGTTAGTATGGCGGAAACAGGAAATACCAGAATCAAAAACAACAAAGGAATAATATGAACCTGATAAGCGACGAATAACACTTGCGGTCGCAGTTGCACTGTAGAAACACTTACTTGGGCTTCACCAGGGAGTATTACGAGAAAATTACCAAGAAAACCTTGCAAAACTTAAGGTTGGCACCAATCCTTAGCCACAATGACCTTTCTCAAAAATTTTTAACAATCATTGCAGCAGCTGTTCAACAGCGACGACGTTCTAGTTGAAGGTGAGCAGGAAAGAGATTCACATGCTATGATCGACTTCGTATTGTCATCAAGAATTTGTGCACCCACATTAGATCGCTTGTAACTTCAAAATTCTTTTCCTGTTTGGAAAAAACTTTTTATGGTCAGATATTTTCGATTGGTGTTCTTATAATTTGGATTCATACACGACATTTTTCGACTTCCACTTAATGATTGATTTGTAGCTTAAATCTTCTAACCAACTGTCCAGTGCAAACAGCGACGCAGATGGGGTGTTAGCAGTTTTCGTCCTAAAATCCATCAAAATCATCTTGTAGAAGAAATTTTCAAGTAGATCACACCAATCCAATGTGTCTGAGCTACAGCACCACGTCGACATCCTATCAATGAAGAAGCAATCAGTGTAGATTACGACAAATGGGAATAGGTGAACATTTGTTGAGAACGAGAGCCAGCCTTAAGATACCTTAGTAGCCAGTTTTTTCGCAGGCATTCCCAAACCTAGGTAGACCATTGAAGGACTCCAGACAACATCTTGCTTTGACTTACAATCCAAATAAAAAGGAAAAATGAAATTTTTTTGGTATAATTGCTTATAGCAAGACAAAAAACGTGCTATGAAAATAATTGGTAGCGTGGTGAACAAAGACGATTACTCGATGTCAGTACACGTCTATAATGTATTAAGAAGTACTGCTATAATTGTTCTTCGAATCTTACAGATGAGTATAACAGCAGAGAAAGACATCGTTGCACTATTCTTGTTAATAAATACCGGAGAACGGGAACGAAATAGAAAGGAATCAGTCACTCAGAGAACCAGTGGATTACTCTGACACCAGCGAAATTTGGCATAAGCGATCTAGAAAGACTAGAAGGTGAAAACACCACCAAAGAAATAATAAAATAAGTGCTGAAATACTGTAATGAAAACGTTTGAATCTTTACTTACACATGAATTCAGCAGATCAAACATAGAATTGGTAGGAATATTGATGCCGACGATGATGCACATTTTGATCACTTCAAGCGTGAAATGGAGTCGAACTAGACGGATGGATGGCGAAGAAAAGCTGAGTGGTAGTGGTCGCTACGAGTGAAAGCTTTGTCGGAGCGCCAGTTCTGTGCACGTCGATCCCGATCAGACGACGACTAAAAAACCCTGGAACGAGCTGTGGCGAACTGCGAAAACGAGCTGGACTCGTAGCATACGTTGGCTGGCTTTTTGCTTCACCAACAATCTGGAAATCTGCTAATCTCAGAAATGGGTTTTCGACATTCTATCTATGGAAGACCAACAGGAAACAGGCGAACTCGTCATGTTTTCCACTACCAACATATGAAAAGTTTTGAGAACCGAAAGATGGGTGATTTTTCTGACATACCACACGCTTCACCACGATGTCTCGCTTTTCTTCAAGGCAGGAAATGTCGTTTCGAGCTTGCAACACCATGATATAAAAGCTGAAAATTCACAGAAGAAACGTGCTAGTCCAAAAATGATCTGTTGCTTTACATAACTGATTTCTTAGTCTTCCGTGCCACAAGCCATAGTTGTCAACTGCAGAACATTTTGGGTGCATATAGCTGACACCTACAAGGGGCGGAGAGCGCAGTGGTTGTGATGCCTGTCACTACGAGTATAGTGCTGGTTCTATTCCGCATTGGGCCGACCAAGTTTCTCACGCCTTCAGGGTCGGGAAATTGATATCGGACTTGTCTGGAAATATTTACTCTCTGCAATCCAATCGGGAACGCTACAGTCTGGCAATCACACCACTGAAAGAAGATTTGCTTAGCCAGCATTCTACGACATTCAGGATGAAATGACGCAAAAAGTTTGAGGATCTTCGTGGACAGTGGATGCGAGAAGTGCTGTGACCCAAACAATGGACGTGAAGAGGAATCAGATAAAATAAAGCAGAAATAAAAAAATTAGCTGATATCGCCTATCTATGAAATTTGGCACGTGTTCTTCAAAAATCTTAGCGAAACTCCGAAAGGACTATGATGAAAAGTGTTGCAGTAAATGATGCAGCGATTGGAATCCACTGGAAATCACATACAGCGCTCTATTTGTGTCACCATTTCAATGAGACAGGATTTTTTATGACACGGAAAGCCGTGGGAAGATTTCATCTTACTGTTTTAACCGAATACGCCAACCATTTTGACTAATTCATTGGACACTTCAAATGCTTTCGGCCATTGCTTACTGTTCCAGACGTCGATCGGCCCATTTGGACATAGTTCACGGTTATATGATGAAGCCTTGGGTTTTTTCATCACTCTTGTTTCATTTTTTCCCTGCTCCTTTTACCTAAATTTGTACGTCCAGCCACAATTCTTAATCACTTGTCAAATTCTTACTTGCCTTTTTTCGGCCAGTTTTACTGACTACTTGACCTCCCTACTGGGCCTAAAATTTTCCACTAGTTTTCGTTCTTCGAAATACGTCAGCAATTATGTATATAGAGGAGCATCATGTGAGTCTTATCTTTTTTCGCAGAACAGGTATGGTCTATTTTAGTGGACAGGGGAGTACAACCAGATCTATAATTTGTAACAGCTGTGCATCACAATAAACTGAGCCCAATTTTTGCGGAAGCAGGCGCATTTTAGAAAAGTGGTATCCGACCGGTCCAGGAGACGGTTTCACTGCGTCAGCAGATCTGGCTAACAGGACTTGAAACAAGCCGACCGGTCCGCGATTACGACCTGTTCGGGAATAAGCTTACGGAAAGAGAACATCTTTTAAGTCATGCGCCAAATGCGTTCCCACCTCCAAAACCACTGACCACTTGCAAGGCAAGTATCTGAAACAACAGTGAGGAAGTCAGAGTCCAGAAAACAGTGTCCCGGATTTCAACAAGAAATTGTTCTGATTTATTTCCAATGTTATGAGTTGTTCACCAACGTAGTGATAGATCTCGGATACTTGATGATATCCAAATAGCCATATCTTGGCCCTATATCTCCCGGAGACAACTTGCATTCGTTCCCCTCGGACGTTGGAGCTGTTTCTTGAGCTTTTCATGGTGGGGGTGCATGAAGAGAACAGCAGCTTTTCCAGAACGCTTTCATATTTGCTATTGCTTTAGAGAAGGTAGCCACTAGTAGCGCATTGGGTTTACCCGTGGCATGGAAAGCTTCTAGATGTATAATTTGGATATAATGGACATAAGCTTCATGATGCACGAAGTGAATACTGCCGTATTTTACGGAGGAAGATCATTGGAGAACCAAAAATTGTGTAAAACATAAAAGTTCAAAAAAGCTCTCGGCGTTGACCATTTCTTAGGGATGCATTTGACCTCATAAGCATAATTTGGAGGTGATTGAATGTCTATATGGCCTTTACAATGATTTTTGGTGGTCTACCGATGTATCGAGCCGCTGGTGCTACACTCTCAGACAAATCTTGCACCTATTTGCCGACCCCGGAGGGATGGAAGGCTGGTGGGAAGGAGTGCGGAGATTGATCCCACCTGCTGCAGGGCTCCTCCGACCACTGCGCCAAAGGCATTCTTTTATAAAACGTTAGCTCCAGAAAAGTTTACTCAATTTGAAGATTCTCTAATATAAGTTGTCGAAACGAGAACGGTTGCGTTGCTGGTGATGATGATGGACGTGATTATACTTATTTGAACTGAGACCAAAAAGTCGAAGGAGTAAAGGTATCTATCTTTTGAGGACTCACAGAGAGCTTCCAAAATACGAATTCAAGCTGGTTGTGAAGTTTAGTAAATGCTATCAAGCAGTCATTCAATGCTTTTTCTCAAAAATTTCGCTACCATTCTGAAATTTTGCACGCACAAATAAGACCTTATCCTTGTAATGGTATGATAATATGAGGAAGGAATTCGCTGGAAAGTAGTAGTTTAGAAATGTGAAACACTAAGTGTTGAAAAACTGCTGACTGCTGTGCTAAATTGCGAAAGATTTTATGACAAACGAACCCACGAATTATACTGCATGGGATGGCGCATCGAGTGATGTTAGCTGGGATATTCTACTACACCCGATTCGTTCTATTGCAGCTCTGAAGACCAGCACATCGCCGAGAAATGCGACTGTGCGATGGACACTGCTCCAACCTGTGTCATTTTGTTCGCTAAATGGACCTCCTACATTCCGATTCAACCAGGCTCTATATCTATCCATGCCGGGATGCTGACTCCTCATTTGTTTGTGTAGCCCAAGTTATCGTATTAGCTCAATCTTTCACTGAAACTGATCCAAGTTAGGAAAATTACCCCTTCGCTGTATTTTTTCCAACTTCCATTTTATTTTCTCAGATCAACTAACTATCGCACATATGCAGTTTACTCTCTGAAACCCTAGCGCTAATCCAAAAGCTAAGTAGGTAACGGATGAGACCAGATAATCCTATAAAAAACTTCCTAGTCACTAGATCACTGCAATATGAACTAAGCGATTTATCAAATATACGTCAACTCTGTTTTCAATTGTGATGTATTAATTTACTTTCTAATTCGATTATAACTCACTCTAAAACATTGGTAATAGCGCAGATATCTGGGCATACTTTCGAGTCCTATTTGTCACATAACAACAGGTGATTTATAAACAAATAAATAACAGATAAACAACAGCGATAAATGGATGTAAATAAATATGGATGTATTCGAGTATGTAGCTTATAACTTATGTAGATGCAACAACACAAGAAGGCATGACTCAGATTTCCACAAATATGCAATTAAAAGCGTCACTAAACAAGAAGTGAAAGAGTGACGAGGAATATTTTAAAGGTTCTTAACTAAAATTTCTAAAGAAGATATTGTCAACTAGGAGCATACATAGAGCAATGCTTACAGGCATCTAGTAATACATACGCTGCCGTTGGCTTGATCTCATGACACAGGCAAGCCATATTCATCATCCCTGGTGGTTCGGCAAATTAATACATAGCCTGGTTGGAAGGATGAAAAACTTTAACCTCCATGCTTTATTGCGAATTGCTCTTGATAAGGAACTAAGGGTGAAGCATCGAAGTGACCAGCACTGATTAATATCTTTCCTTAAAATTGCCATCCGTCTTTCACTATAAATTCTTTGAAGCATCTGACACGCTTTTAAATCATGTATTACGATAGCATATAGATGTTACCAGAAGTAGAAGCGGGAATTATGCTCGATATCCAGAACGCCAACTGACCAAACAGCCACTCAAGCGATGGACCACTTGAGTAGCCCTGGAACGGAGAAATCAGTGGGCGACCGAGTGCGCGACACTGGCCACTCAAGGCGCAACACCAGGCTTCTCGATTCTTTCGCCCTTTTTACAAGGAGCTGTAGAGAATAGAATGAAAATGGGTGGAGGTTGGCAACAAATGAAGCCCACTACTGAATAAAAAGCCACTGTTTTTCAGTCCGCAGGAGTATTTCATACTGTTTAGTCGTCACTAACTGATGACCTGTACAGAGCTAGAAGGTTTCTTAAATTTTTTGTAGTTCGAGAAAATATCTGTTACTCAGTTCTTAATTAATTGTAGCAATAGTAAAAACTTACAATTAAGCAAACTTTCTTTTTGGCGTTGAATAAAAATAGTGTTGGTTTCTGAATATGCTTATCTTAAATGTCGTTCATGACAAAGTAAACCTTAAAAAAGTTTGGAATATCGGAGAAATGCTGGATTGAAAAACATACTAGTGAATAGCGAGGTAGCGAAGTGGTTAGCGATGCCATTGATCAGGAAGCAAAGATGCAAGTTCGACCTCTCCCCTAACACTCCCCTCCAATCCAGTTGAAAGCGCCTTAGCATAGCTTTCTTCAAGGTTGCAAGTGGATCAACTTTGTCAGCACTCTATGAAATTTATAAAGAAGCCGAAATCCTCAAGCAGCCGCCGAAATAACACGCGAAATGTCTGAATACCTATGGCTTAAAAAAGTTTGGAATATCGGAGAAATGCTGGATTGAAAAACATACTAGTGAATAGCGAGGTAGCGAAGTGGTTAGCGATGCCATTGATCAGGAAGCAAAGATGCAAGTTCGACCTCTCCCCTAACACTCCCCTCCAATCCAGTTGAAAGCGCCTTAGCATAGCTTTCTTCAAGGTTGCAAGTGGATCAACTTTGTCAGCACTCTATGAAATTTATAAAGAAGCCGAAATCCTCAAGCAGCCGCCGAAATAACACGCGAAATATCTGAATACCTATGCACATGTTAGAAGAGAGGAAAATCAATCTGATGTGAGAAGTGATAGGAGCCACACAGTAGATGTGATGACAGGTCAGTTAAAATGTAAAATTTAAAAATTATACTGTATCAAACGAAATTCTTCAGTATTGTAAGTATCCGACTACCTCTCCTGTATACATTTGAGGCATCTACACCTCATAAGCTTACTGGTAGCGTGGTACAACATGTAATTTTGGTTAAATCAAAAAAATAACACAGGTACATTAAATGAGGCATGGGAAGCGCCATGGTTAGAGGCGTTGTATAGTACATGCATTGTCACTGCTTCGGCTCATCCCCGGAAAAAGCAAACCTCTCATTGCTCCAGAGTCGCAAAGAAGTGTTTGGAATAGGCATCTTAAGGTCCACAAATTCAGGCCAATACCTCCTTGGTGAAGACTTGGATGGAAGTTCGTAAAGTATGAAATGGTTTCATGAGGAATCAACTCGGGTAGTGATCAACATTCACGAAGACAAAGCCTTCGGGAAGTGACCGAACCTGCGCGCATATCCTTAGGCGACCATGGATCACGGATGCCGGACAATAAACCGAATGGAAGAATTGGCGTAAATTCGCACAATATGTAAGGTGTAGTCATGTAAATAAAAATGAAAAAATGTCAATTGAAACATTATGAAAATTGCCACATTAATAAACGAAACATGTGGAAGGAAATATTCGAAGAGCACCAAGATCTTCACATTAATAAAAAGTCTTGGCAGATGTGAGATAAACTGGAGCACGATTGTAATCCCGCATTTGAAACGCGATGATGTGGGTAAGTGGTGTGGAGGAAACCCAGACGTTGCTTGCTACGCGTGAACTTGTTCTGCGACGGAGCGAACGCAAACTGGTAGCGTGACGGGTATGCAAATGCCCATAGGGTGAAACTAGCCGACGACCGGTCTCCGTGCCCTGGCTGGCTCGTCTGCTAACCAAATCCTGGACTGACGCCAGAACGAGTCTGATCTGCGTGCTGCTGTAGCTGCTGATCCAGTCGGTGGATTGTGAACACTTTGATCAGAAACTCTTCACCTACAAGCTGATGTCTGTCGTTCTTCGGTTAAGGGACACAACGGCAACTCAGAAAAGCGTGACAAACCTGGGAAAAGGTGAATTACATTCATTAAACGTAGAGAAACATCACTTCATGGAGCAGAATTTTAACCTGTAATCGTCTAGAATTCTAATGCTGGAGCACTGTGGAATGCGAGAGAAAAGATGCGTTCGAAAGATTTTAAACACATTCGCCAACGATTATTTATCGACAGGAGTATAAATGGAGTACTTCGGAATCCGAGAAATCAGTATTTGCGGAAAAGACTGCCGATCAAGTTTTTTCTCAATAAATAAATGAATCTAAAAACGACGTTTTCCTTCAAACTGTCGAATGAAAGGGTACTTTAGTGGAATAGAAAACGATTAAATAAATTTTAATGTAAGCGCTGTTTGCTTTGAACCAGTCATTCAGGATCAGCATCGTTCCTGGTTGACAAATCCACTCCTTCAAGACTGCGAGCAGAGGGCTCACGACTTGACGATCCTTAGAGGTGAAAAACAGTTAACGGTTCGCTCTGCAAAATAAAAGTTCCAGAATAAGTAAACTAGTGCGATGTTGGTAAGGGTGCGTAGATTCTAACAATTTTTGTTGTAACTGATAAGGTTCACTACGACCTAAGACATTTTTATTTAAAATTAAAAAGGTAAATTAGTTTTGGTTATTTGTGCATTGAAATCAACTCACAGTCGAACTATTAACTCCCATTTTATTTGAGGATGCAGTCTTGTATTATCATAAACAGTCGCTTTCGTGTTAGCAAATCGATTAGCATTCAGAAACACAAGGAAACTCAAGTTAAATGTGAAGATAAGAAATAAGTGCCTCAGAGAGAAGCGAACTGATGATGTTCTCAAAATAAGTGCGACTTCTACGAGCATATTGTTGAGCAACGTTGTCTCTGGAGAAACGGCAGCGAACACCACCACATCGGTGAGGTCACTGGTGATTTTCACCTCTTATGATTTATATTTTTGTAGCCCTATATGTGTTTGGAATGACTGAACAGTGAAAGCTTTGAAGATATTTTTCTAAAAGTGAGTCCTGAATTAACTGGCACCAGCAGGTGTTCTCAACAGTCGTAAAACACCCTGCTGAAAATTTTCTCTTTGGAAAGAGGGTAGCATTCGGATGTTCGGAATGCGCCTCTAGCCGACAGAGACCGCTTTTGAGGATTTGAAATCACATTCATTCCTTGCACCTGCCTTGCAGATGGCTCGGCAATGGTTCACATTCGTAATGCAGTGGCTAAAATTGGATCACTTCCAGCAGAAAGAAAAAGGTTTTGTCCTCAAGGGATGATCACACTGATTTATTTGCAGCTTCACCATAACTGAGAATTTCAAAATGGATATTCAGTGATTTGGGGCAGGAATAGCACGAAACGGGGAATAAAATATAAGATAGAATGGTAACCAAGATAAGATTCCAGTAACTTTCAAATGACGCTGTCGAAAGTAATGCAGCACACGAAAGCTGAGATATAAGCAAAACTTGGAACCTTAGATGTGCATCGAACACTCTATTACCTTTATCGGGGCTAGCCTGCTAGCCGCCACTCGGAAAGAGGTCCTTGCTTTAGGCAGTAAACAGAAGTTGAGGCATTGCCAGTTCGACTGCAGCTTCACCATAACTGAGGTCTATGCCGATTTGTGCTCCCAAACGATTCCCCTTGACGGGTGATTGCTGGTGGCAGCGTTAGAGTAAAAAAATTGGTCAAAAAAATCTAGAAGGGCCTCGATTAGTGTGATGAATAGCATGTTAGTGCCCGGCAAGGGTATTCTCCAGTTCGAAACCGAACTGAGGCTACGAGTTTCGTTCGTATCTCAGCATCCTTGTGGTTTTTTCACATAGTAGCATGCCTTGGAAAAAGAATAGGCAACAAATAAACGTTAAGACCAGTGAAAGTGTTGAACATCTTAATCTGTCTTCCTCAAGCAGCCGCCGAAATAACACGCGAAATATCTGAATACCTATGCACATGTTAGAAGAGAGGAAAATCAATCTGATGTGAGAAGTGATAGGAGCCACACAGTAGATGTGATGACAGGTCAGTTAAAATGTAAAATTTAAAAATTATACTGTATCAAACGAAATTCTTCAGTATTGTAAGTATCCGACTACCTCTCCTGTATACATTTGAGGCATCTACACCTCATAAGCTTACTGGTAGCGTGGTACAACATGTAATTTTGGTTAAATCAAAAAAATAACACAGGTACATTAAATGAGGCATGGGAAGCGCCATGGTTAGAGGCGTTGTATAGTACATGCATTGTCACTGCTTCGGCTCATCCCCGGAAAAAGCAAACCTCTCATTGCTCCAGAGTCGCAAAGAAGTGTTTGGAATAGGCATCTTAAGGTCCACAAATTCAGGCCAATACCTCCTTGGTGAAGACTTGGATGGAAGTTCGTAAAGTATGAAATGGTTTCATGAGGAATCAACTCGGGTAGTGATCAACATTCACGAAGACAAAGCCTTCGGGAAGTGACCGAACCTGCGCGCATATCCTTAGGCGACCATGGATCACGGATGCCGGACAATAAACCGAATGGAAGAATTGGCGTAAATTCGCACAATATGTAAGGTGTAGTCATGTAAATAAAAATGAAAAAATGTCAATTGAAACATTATGAAAATTGCCACATTAATAAACGAAACATGTGGAAGGAAATATTCGAAGAGCACCAAGATCTTCACATTAATAAAAAGTCTTGGCAGATGTGAGATAAACTGGAGCACGATTGTAATCCCGCATTTGAAACGCGATGATGTGGGTAAGTGGTGTGGAGGAAACCCAGACGTTGCTTGCTACGCGTGAACTTGTTCTGCGACGGAGCGAACGCAAACTGGTAGCGTGACGGGTATGCAAATGCCCATAGGGTGAAACTAGCCGACGACCGGTCTCCGTGCCCTGGCTGGCTCGTCTGCTAACCAAATCCTGGACTGACGCCAGAACGAGTCTGATCTGCGTGCTGCTGTAGCTGCTGATCCAGTCGGTGGATTGTGAACACTTTGATCAGAAACTCTTCACCTACAAGCTGATGTCTGTCGTTCTTCGGTTAAGGGACACAACGGCAACTCAGAAAAGCGTGACAAACCTGGGAAAAGGTGAATTACATTCATTAAACGTAGAGAAACATCACTTCATGGAGCAGAATTTTAACCTGTAATCGTCTAGAATTCTAATGCTGGAGCACTGTGGAATGCGAGAGAAAAGATGCGTTCGAAAGATTTTAAACACATTCGCCAACGATTATTTATCGACAGGAGTATAAATGGAGTACTTCGGAATCCGAGAAATCAGTATTTGCGGAAAAGACTGCCGATCAAGTTTTTTCTCAATAAATAAATGAATCTAAAAACGACGTTTTCCTTCAAACTGTCGAATGAAAGGGTACTTTAGTGGAATAGAAAACGATTAAATAAATTTTAATGTAAGCGCTGTTTGCTTTGAACCAGTCATTCAGGATCAGCATCGTTCCTGGTTGACAAATCCACTCCTTCAAGACTGCGAGCAGAGGGCTCACGACTTGACGATCCTTAGAGGTGAAAAACAGTTAACGGTTCGCTCTGCAAAATAAAAGTTCCAGAATAAGTAAACTAGTGCGATGTTGGTAAGGGTGCGTAGATTCTAACAATTTTTGTTGTAACTGATAAGGTTCACTACGACCTAAGACATTTTTATTTAAAATTAAAAAGGTAAATTAGTTTTGGTTATTTGTGCATTGAAATCAACTCACAGTCGAACTATTAACTCCCATTTTATTTGAGGATGCAGTCTTGTATTATCATAAACAGTCGCTTTCGTGTTAGCAAATCGATTAGCATTCAGAAACACAAGGAAACTCAAGTTAAATGTGAAGATAAGAAATAAGTGCCTCAGAGAGAAGCGAACTGATGATGTTCTCAAAATAAGTGCGACTTCTACGAGCATATTGTTGAGCAACGTTGTCTCTGGAGAAACGGCAGCGAACACCACCACATCGGTGAGGTCACTGGTGATTTTCACCTCTTATGATTTATATTTTTGTAGCCCTATATGTGTTTGGAATGACTGAACAGTGAAAGCTTTGAAGATATTTTTCTAAAAGTGAGTCCTGAATTAACTGGCACCAGCAGGTGTTCTCAACAGTCGTAAAACACCCTGCTGAAAATTTTCTCTTTGGAAAGAGGGTAGCATTCGGATGTTCGGAATGCGCCTCTAGCCGACAGAGACCGCTTTTGAGGATTTGAAATCACATTCATTCCTTGCACCTGCCTTGCAGATGGCTCGGCAATGGTTCACATTCGTAATGCAGTGGCTAAAATTGGATCACTTCCAGCAGAAAGAAAAAGGTTTTGTCCTCAAGGGATGATCACACTGATTTATTTATTATCTTAGTAATAGTTTGGATTTCAAAATGGATATTCAGTGATTTGGGGCAGGAATAGCACGAAACGGGGAATAAAATATAAGATAGAATGGTAACCAAGATAAGATTCCAGTAACTTTCAAATGACGCTGTCGAAAGTAATGCAGCACACGAAAGCTGAGATATAAGCAAAACTTGGAACCTTAGATGTGCATCGAACACTCTATTACCTTTATCGGGGCTAGCCTGCTAGCCGCCACTCGGAAAGAGGTCCTTGCTTTAGGCAGTAAACAGAAGTTGAGGCATTGCCAGTTCGACTGCAGCTTCACCATAACTGAGGTCTATGCCGATTTGTGCTCCCAAACGATTCCCCTTGACGGGTGATTGCTGGTGGCAGCGTTAGAGTAAAAAAATTGGTCAAAAAAATCTAGAAGGGCCTCGATTAGTGTGATGAATAGCATGTTAGTGCCCGGCAAGGGTATTCTCCAGTTCGAAACCGAACTGAGGCTACGAGTTTCGTTCGTATCTCAGCATCCTTGTGGTTTTTTCACATGCCTCGATTAGTGTGATGAATAGCATGTTAGTGCCCGGCAAGGGTAGGCCAGGTTCGAAACCGAACTGAGGCTACGAGTTTCGTTCGTATCTCAGCATCCTTGTGGTTTTTTCACATAGTAGCATGCCTTGGAAAAAGAATAGGCAACAAATAAACGTTAAGACCAGTGAAAGTGTTGAACATCTTAATCTGTCTTCCAGTTTGTGCTTAATCAGTGGCCATCGATAGACATCACTGATAGGGCATTATCAGTACTCGAACGACATGGTCCAAGTTGGTTTAGCTTTCCTCTGTTTCGTCACAGGAATTCAGGTATGATTTTTTTTCAAAAAATCACACCCCTTTAAAATATCGAACTTTCCTTCCGGAGCTCTGGCGAACAAAATGTGCTGATTATTTCATTTCACTTAAAAGTAGGTTCACCTTAGCTTTCTTTCTGATGATTGAGAGTATAATGACGAGCGGAAATAAGACCTTAAATAAAATAAATGGCTATTACGTAAAGAAATCATTTAAAAAGAAATTATCGAAAAAATATGTAATATATTAAAGTATTTTATTTTTTATGTACTGGTAATATAATTTATAAAATCGAAATTATGACATATGAAATTGCTTTCTAATAATAGCATTCTTGTTTAAGTTTAAAAAAGAAAATTGTGACGATTTGGAACGATGAAACAGGAAATTCCTCTCTAGAATTGTTTTTTTTAAGGGCACATGGCTTAATTTGCCTTCCATTGCTCTTCGGATAGCCAACCATCTGTATCACTTCGACCACCAACCGAACGCAGCCGAAATAGTTGACGAACTAACGCAAACACCGGAAGCAAGCCCCCCTGAAGAGGTGAACTCTGAAGAACTTATCAAACGTTTGGATTAAAACAAAGATTACTTGAAACTACTTACCGAGTTGCCAGTTCTGTAAAGAAAGCCTCTTAGGCTAATCATGTTGACGAAGGAAATTACTATTTATCTCTTGCATAGGTTGAAGTAGAATTAAATTAATTAATCTTTTCATAACCACACCCAATTTCGTATGACCGGCGCAACAAACCACGCCCAATTTTTGGGTTTTTTTTTTCTACGGACATGTCACTTTTTCGAAAGTGGACGATAACTACTCTCGTCGACAACTACAAGAATTGAAAGATAGTGAACAATCGCAGAGAAGACTTTGCTCTATGGGTATGAGAGATATGCATCCTACTGCTCACTACACTGTGCCATGGTCCATCATTCAAGCTCATTATTATCAGCAATTGAAAGTGTTTAGTAATTTGTCCTAGGTCTATTTCAGCAATTTTCGTGTGTGCACACTCTATACGCTAACAATAATTTATCGCAACTAACACAATGTAAGGGCGCGTCTGCCGCAGTGGTCGGAGGCCTCCTGCTACACACACGTGGAATCGATCCTCGCGCCTATGGCCCAACAAGCCTACCATCCTTCCGGGGTCGGCAGATTGGTACCAGACTCGTCCGGGAGGATAGCAGCACTGGATCGATACATCGGTAGGCCACTTCGAGTCATTGTAAAGACCAGATTCAACCACCTCCAACGATGCCCAATGAAGTCGAATGCATGGCACATCCCTCAGGGATTGATCAACGCCGAGAGCTTTATCCTTTATTTTTTAACGCGATGTGAATAATAGTCGGCTTTTATTTCCTTTATTTTTATTCTATTAGCACCTAAATTTTCAGTTAGTGAGCTCTTTCGGAAAATGGTATAGTGTGTATTTCTAAGGTATGTAATAGACCTATTCCCGACTATCGCACTGCAGTAGATCTGTATTCGATAAGTTGTCGCGTGACTAAAGAAAATTTGGCAAAAAGCTATGCGACAAAAAATCGGCGAAAGAGTGCGTATCGAAATCAATATGTATTGTCCGTAGAGTACCCATTGGAGTCAGCAAACATATGGTCGGCAACGCTTCAAAGTGAATCTCAAAGCAGATTATCCGATTATCTACCGATTATATCACACTTTCACGAAGGTGTTAAAGAAGCTGAGTGGTCGGAAGTCATCAGGAGACGCCGCACGCACAACTAAACATAAATGTTTGTGAGTTACGCATTAATTGAACAGTTACGGTTAAGCATAAGAAAGTGGAGGCAGTAACACTTTCTCCGCCGCGCTGATGAAGTAGTTTTTACGCAACAACTCAGTGCAAGAAAAATTATAACTATGTTTGTATAAACAGTTTTTGTTTAATATTGAGGAAGCGATATTGGTGAGAAACCAACTCATTCATCACACTGTCCCGATTGCGTTGAACAGAACGGATCCTGATATTCAGTTATTGGGGAAGTCAGCGTGGAGAACGTTTTATAAGCAGCATCAAAATGCCCTCACTGCACTCAAACACGCCGCTTAATGAGTAGTTCGACCGAGTATTCTGTTTCATCTCGGTTAACAACGGAATCCGGAGTCCTCACAAATATTCCAAGGGTCAGGTAAGTTGTTCGTCTTACAGGTAGCCAATGCAGAGGAGTTATCAGTGTCTAAGATAATCTGAAAGAGAACTGAACAAAAGTAAATAAAGCAAGTCTATGGACCCAATGTGAGACTTTCTTCAGAAATCACTTAAGTGAAGACTATAAAACTCCAATAACGCTGAGATATTTGCAAAGCACCAAACCGCATGCGTCTGCGGTGGGAAACGAACACGCTATTGTCCTTTTCGGGAGGTAACGCGCTCACCACCACACCATGCGGGCCCTTCGTTTCGCCTGTCGCTCAGCTAGTTTTATCGATTTCTCTTATCAGCAATCACCTGTCAGCGGGATTGGTTTTTTTGCGGTCCGGAGTTGTGCAAATATGTCAACATCACTGAAGTTATATTTCGCACTATACCACGCCATTAAGAAGAGTGGGCAATAAATAAAACTGTTAAGATTGTAACTATAAAACTGTTTGTGTCTGCCGAAGCAGGAACAGCGCGTAGCGCGACTCTGGCAGACGATTGAGTATCAATAGGAACTCTCTTTATATGGCTTCAGTTATCAGATAGTGGGAGCTGATGCATATGAAGAGATATTCCAAAAAGGGTTGTGGATTAAAGCACGCAAAAATTGCGCTCCGAAAAAAGAATTTTCTAGATAAAGATTTCACTTATCTAAGAGTACAAAATTAGTGCCTTTTTCTCGAACTCTTGAAGAACTCGTAGATTGCTATAGGGGAGTGAATTCAACGATGAACGACCGTGGACGAGAGGTGAAAGAAAAACGTCAATTTTCCATTTTAAAACAAACCTCCAACATCTTCCGTGTGTCAGGCGAAACCAAAAATGCTGGATGAACTGCGGGAATCCGACAGAGAAATTGTTCTCGTCAGCAACGATGTGGTGGACCTAGAGGTAATTATTTCTAAAAATTATCTTCCAATCAACCCTTTTAACGTGTGCTAGACTATTCAGTTTATCTCGTAGCAAATACCTTTCATAAATACATCTTCCGTGTGTCAGGCGAAACCAAAAATGCTGGATGAACTGCGGGAATCCGACAGAGAAATTGTTCTCGTCAGCAACGATGTGGTGGACCTAGAGGTAATTATTTCTAAAAATTATCTTCCAATCAACCCTTTTAACGTGTGCTAGACTATTCAGTTTATCTCGTAGCAAATAGCTTTCATAAATGGTTTTCAATTCTGTAGCTGCTAACTAGAGGCGAATAGTACAGTGGTAGTGATGTCTGTAATCACGAGCCGAGCATAGTGCTGGCTCCATTCCGCTCATAGCGACCAAGCCTCTAATTCCTCCGGAGTGGGGAGTGGGGCACCGGATTTGTCTAAGAAAAAAATCGCTCTCTGCAAGTGAGAACACTTCAGCCCGGCTATCTCAGGACTCCGAAGAGAATTGCCCGACCAGCATTCTACGACATTAAAGACGAAATTAAAAATCCTCGAGCAACAACCGAAGTCACACGTAAAATGATGGAAGATCTTCGTGGATAGTCGAATCTGAGAAGTGTTGGGATCCGCACAGTGGACGTGAGGACGGGTTATATAAAGATAAAAATAAAGAAAAATAACTGTTAGCTGTGTTTCTTTACTCTCTTTCCAAACATTCACATTTACATCTTTCTAAATTTGATGAAGCTTGGGGAACAAAGATCTTCTTAAGAACAATATCATACGAAAGACTTTAATGTCTTCTCAATCTGACATAAAAAAGTTTTCAAGAAAGAATCAAGAAGGAAAGATTAGACCGTATATCTTCTTTTACAGCAAATCATTCTCCACGAAATGAATGGAAGTGTGATAACAGCAGTTCGACATGACTTTCCACATTTGAATGACGAGAAACTAGTTAAGCACCACGGTCGTCTTCACCGTTTCGGAGGACTCAAGAAAAGTGGGAAGCTTTTCCAACACACGTAAGAAAGTACCTCCTTGTTTTACTACCCGTCTCAATTTATTTCAAGGCTCTTGTTGTTCCTGTTTTTTTTCAAGATTACATGGCCCATGCAAATTAACTGTTCGCAAGCCGTGGTGGAGCAGTTTCACTCGTCTGCTTATGATAATTTCACATAAATCTCTTAAATTATGTTGTACCAGGCACGCGTATCTCGGTCGCTCTGTCTAATTGATCACTATTTTAAAAGTCTCATCAAATATTTGAGCCGTATGGCGTACATTTTCGAGTCTGCACTTCAGCTTCTTTTTGAAGAATTTGGCTTGCATGACGTGTTCCATTAATCCAATCCTCCACTTTATCCATGAATCCAGCAGACGTCTGAAAATTCCCCTTCGTGGTCATTTTCGAAACTCGCCCTTCAACGTGTAGCGGCTTTCGAAGCTTCGCTAGTGGTACACTTGCTCCCTCGTCGGACAGTGCCAGAATTTTTTAAAAGTTCAGCTTTCGTCAAGCCTTGGCTTGGATAATTAATATCGTTTTTCATTTATAAGCCTACATTAGGTTTCAAAAAACACTACTGCGGCAAACGTTCTAAAGCCTCCCAGTTGGCTAACATTGTTACTCTTAGTGAATATGTGAGAGTGATTTCACTAGCGAAGAGAAGATGGTAGGACTACTGCTTGCAATAGAATGGTTGATTAGTAGAACTAGTGGATAAAAAGATTAAAGGATAAAGCTCTCATACTTGATCAATCCCTGAGGGATGCGCCATGCATTCGACTTCATTAAGTATCGTTGCAAATGACTGAATGCATATCTGGCCTTCACAATGACGCACGATGGCCCGCCGATGTGTTGTTGAGCCAGATCCTCCCAGACAAGCCTGCTAACAATTTGCCGACTCCGCAGAGATGGAAGGCTTGTTGGCCATAAACGCTGGGATCGAATCCACATGTGTGTCGCAGTGGCTCCTCCAACCACTGCGCGACACGCGCTCTTAGCGCCGACTTCGATAGTAGATATCCATAGCTTACGAAGGATTTTTGTGAAGGGGTGATTTTTGTGCTGAGACTTTGCAAAACTTTCACAAGCGTTTCTTTTCAAAATACTCATAGGATGATGGAAGTGGGACATTAAAATGCCTGTTTCACCTTCGGCACCTACTTCAATGAAGTTAATTGTTATGTAAAGTAACCTAATATACTGAATCTTGTTGAAACGATGTTTTCTCGCATAACTGCCGCTCTATGGTTTGTAATATGCTAATCCCTTGTAAAAATGAACCGAGTAAGCAGTTTGCAAACGGGAGACAGCTGGTTGATCAAACGATAACTTAACTCGAGAAACAAGATAACTCCCTATGTCGAGTAAGCCCACCTGTAATAATGCCGTGCTTCTAGTTTTTTCTACTCGTTCAGAACGTCCAATTCTCAAAGTCAATGTCAGAAGTGGAAAACCAGTCTGTTTATGAGGGTTACCGGTGAAAGCCTCAGATGTTTCGATCTCATCTGGTAAGAGAAAAATATTCCACGAGCCATTAGCAAGAGAAAAATAGTAAAACATATGAAGCAGCCTATTGTTTTGCTTAGTGAAGCAGCTGTTCCGGCTGGATTTCAAAAGACGCCATTTTAGCAACGTAATTTTTAAATCTTGAAGCCCAATACGAACGCTTTTCTGAGTCCTATCAAATTCAGCCTCCACTGGCTTCTCTTTTCGTGCTAAAATTTCCTTTTGCCGCTCTTTTGTATTGCTTTCAAGTTCAGAAGTAAATTCAATGTTCTTATGAGTCAATCAGCACCCGTGTTTTCTCATCATCTCGAATATAGCGGCGACGACGAGGGCGAAAAAGGAAGGTAGTCTCCTTGCGACACACGAACACCTGTCCCTCTCAATAATGTCGTAAAAGTGGAGGATGAGGGCGCACATTATACGTCATCACTGTCATCAACGTATTCCCCAGTTCCATTTATGGAAGCGTGTATGCTCTATCTTATGAATATTTTGAAACTTCGTTTCTTTAACTCCGCATTTACACTGTTTTCTGGAAGAATCTTACAGAAGAGGCATGTCTGTTTAGCAAAGGATGCACCGACTGGTAGTGACGACGATTATCATAGTGACGTATAATCATTCTCTTTATGCTTTTAAATTTCTGATATGTTAAATAGAATGTTGTACACTTATTTTCATAGGACCAAACACCGCGTCTGGGAGAGAAGCGATGCGTTTAAAGAAGACCTTCCTAAGGAATGGGACTGGAGAAATGTTAGCGGTGTGAACTACTGCAGCCCGACAAGAAATCAGCACATTCCAGTATACTGTGGATCGTGTTGGGTTTTCGGAACTACAGGCAATTTCATGTAATCCCTAAAATTCATTTCTTTTCATGAGAGTCAGTGTTTTTAGGAGCTTTGAATGATCGATTCAATATTGCACGAAATAATATGTGGCCAATGACTACGATCTCCCCACAGGTACTCCTTGACAATTTTGCGTTTTTCCAATGGACACTTTAGTCTAAGAAAATGGCTAACTTATTCGACACCAAATGAGAAGAGGAAGACTGAAGATTAGTAGGCGCAAAGCCAAGTTAGTTACGTAATTGTCCAACTTGTCTCTGTTTTATAACGGCAAGCCACCGTTGCTGTCAATGCGGTAATTTTCAAGAGCTTTACGATATTTAGAAAATGTAGTGTATCGCATCAGCTATCTGAAGTATACATGAGGGCGCGTATGGCGCAGTGGTTGGAGGCGCCGCTGCGACACGCACGTGGAATTGGTTCCTGCGCTCATGGCCCAACAAGCCTTCCATCCCTCCGGGGTCAGCAAATTGGTACCAGACTCGTCTGGGAGGATAGCAGCACTGGCTCGATACATCGGCAGCCTACCGCGAGTCATTGTGAAGGCCAGATATGCATTCAATCAACTCCAACAGTACTTAATGAAGTCGAATGCATGGCGCATCCCTCAGGGATTGATCAACGCCGAGAGCTTTATCCTTTTTTATCTTTTATCTGATGTATAAATTCCTTTCCTTTTCAATTAATACAAACTTATTCAGCAATTTTTTTCGGAATCGGAACTGTCTGTAAAAGAGGTATAAAAATCACATTTTCTTACATTTTACAATGTTAAAAAGTATTCTCCCAACGGTTTAACACCTCATCGTGGCTGGGTGTTCCTGGGTGTCGGACTGCGATGTACAGCGTGGAATTCATTCCCCAGGAGGGTCTCCCAAGTTAAAAAGGAGTTCGTCGTTTTTATCAGGAAACCTAGCTAATAGTAAACCAATACCGGGATCCATCACTCTATCCTGGTGGTATCAATGTCACATGGTGGCAAATCTCCTTCTGGTACACAAGGGCTGCGACTGCCTTGGTGGTGACGACCTAAGGCATGCTTTGGCCAGGCTGACCTCGGAACTCCAAAGAAACAGTGGCTAAACCAGCGAAACTCCGAAAAATGGAGAATATGCTGAGGCCTGCACAACTAGTAAGGGCGAGCCATCTAAGTATCGAAGCAAGTAACTAAGTAAGCAAGAATTATTGCTGGGTATCAAATTGAAATACGTTTCAAGTGTTCATACCTTGGACAAGACGACATAATGAGAATATGTTCTACTTTTTAAAGAAACAAAAAATCTACCTAAGAGTAGATCACATCTGCCAGAACTAGCTGCCACTCAACTAGAATCTTCTATTTGAATGGCAAAGGAATTGCAACGACTAAGCAAACATCTGACAAAGTCAATTTATCTCGAAAGAGGACCATTGAGCACAGAATAAGAACATCTTGATTAATCCCTGACAGCTTCATTTTCAGCTGGTTCAAAGGAGTTCAAATTGATGAATGCGAAGCAGAACGTCGTATTGTACCTTTCTTTCACGATGCTTTGATCCAGTTGAAAGCTGTTTCAAAGCTTTGATTTTTGGCGTTGTAGTTACTCCTCAAACATCCAGTGTTTCCCTCATTTCTTGATGATTATTCAAGTAAAGAGCTTCTAGACAACACCTAACAGCTATATTGAGGGAAAGTTGTGGATTTTTTTGTAACTGTGTAAAAACACGATCCTGTTGGTGTGTTATTGATTTTAAGCATTTCATCCTGACAGATAACCCATGGAAAGCCAAGCCAGTTTGCTGACGAGGGCTGACGCTGGGTTCTACAGATATTGGAATTTAATCCCATACACGTAGTACTTCGAAATGGAAAACGGATGGCCACATTGTAATGCGTCATCTCCTGGCATTAAAACAGATGATAAACGTGGTCACTAAAGAAGTGTGAATAATTCTCTGCGTCGCCGTTCTAGATCCAGTATTTCAGTGATTTCCTAGGAAAATCAGAGAGGATTCATCTTGGTACGCAATTAAAGAAGTGCTATTCCACCTTCTGTCGTCTCAGCCAGTACTGTAGCTATTCTCTTCTTTGGAGAACTTTGCAAATTGGGCACAAATTTGTTATTGCCTTCAGTTGCACTTTGTCATCCTGAACGGTAAACCATTTGGGTATTATTTATAACATCATTTTGCTCATTAATAGTAACGCTATTCCTATTTCGATCCTTCCTTCAAATTTGCTTGAAGTTTAGAAATGCCGAAAAAATGTGAAAAAAATGTCCAATAAGAAAGTTATAGGAAATCATCGATTGCAACGGAAAAGGAAATTGCCAGGGAGGTGAAATTGGAAATGTGCTTGAATATGCCAGGACACATGGATTAGTGGAGGAAGGATGCAATGTTTATCGGGCCACAAATGGATGTAAGCCGTTTCAATCCACCAAAAACTCAAAGCCTTGTATCAATTTTTGTGAACTGGACAATATAGATAATTGCAGACTGTGATCCGTTCCACAGATGTGGAACATGTTGGCCAGAAAGCTGTTTTCCTGTCAAAAACTATACCAGGTACTACATTACGGAATACGGACCGGTAAGTACTGCTGCCACTTCAAGAGCGCTTGCCTGCCACTGTGATATCGTTGGCTAGGTCCTTTCGATGATCACATTGTTTTTGGTGCAACCATAACTCGCTAGACAAGTAGTGCCATTGCAAGACGCTTTATCCCAGTGCTTGTTATTATGGTGTATTCTTCGTCTTTAGTAAAACTAAAAGGTCGTGACCACGTCCACAATCCCGACAATCGTTAAGTAAATTGTAGGTGGCAAAAGAGGTCTTGGAACTCAGCTAATTTCAGATTTTTAACGTAGTACTCTATTAAAGCATTCCCATAGTATAGTGGAAATCGAAGGTTGAAAACTTGGAAGATTCTGAGATGCCTTGAACAAGTGGAACTTCGGCGGATTAGATGAACTTGTCAGAAAAGTCGCAAACGCTTACAGAATTTGCAATATATAGAAGTGCACAACTTCCTAACGCTTTACCGCCTCATCGTGGCTGGAAGGTTTTCCTGCTTGCCGGGCTGCGATGTACAGCGGGGATTCATCTCCCCAGCAGGGTTTCCCAAGCTGAGGAGTGCGATGTTTCTATTAGGAAGCCTTGCTAAGAGTAAACCAAAACCAATACCAATACCAGGACCAAAATCCACCACCGTCCTGTTATCAAAGACGCATGGTGGCAAATCTCCCTCTGTTCCACAAGAGCTGCGACTACATGTGGTGGTGACGACCTGGGGTAGACTTTGGCCAGGCTGACCTTGGGTTTCCAGGGAACTACAATGGCTTAACCAGCAAATCTCCGAAAAATGGAGATTGTGCTGGGGTCCGCACAACCAGCGAGGGCTGGCCATGCAATTATCAAATACCAAGTAAGAAGTGTGAAAATCCCTATTACCCTATTGCTGATGTTTCGTTCTCAAGAGTTGAATAATTATTAATCGAAAACACACCCATTGTAGCTCTCTAATACATCGAATGTTCTGGAAAAAGAAACATCCCAAAACATTCTCTAGCCCAAATTTCAGCAGGGATGCTGTAGTGCATGATTGAAGATATATTCAGTATCTCGACTATTTCCGATGCTTATATTGCTCTGTCACTGCAGCTGTAGACATTTCATCAGAACTACTATTAAACGGGTCGTGGAAAACAGTAATAATTCTTAGTTAAGGTGTCCGGTCGTGATAACATGAAGGCGGAAATCAGAAAGGGTGGTCCAATTGCTTGCTCTATGGGTTGCACTCCCGAGTTCGATTACAATTACACGGGGGGGATTTATTCACAGAGAAGTTCGTTAGAGGTGAGCATTATTCTTCCGTCATACAAAAGTGCAGCTACGAAACATTCAACCGCGACCACACAGATTGTCGACAGGCATTGTGCACCAATGAGCTTCAAAGACTTCATTTTCAGTCAAATCATATTGTATCTGTTACTGGATGGGGATTGGACGAAAATGGAGTCGAATATTGGATTGTGCGTAACAGCTGGGGTGAAGCATGGGTATGTACTCTCTTACTGCCTAAAGATCGCAAATGTACTGTTTTATCGACATATGTGCTTTTCATTTGAAACGATTATATCATAAAAGACCCGGTTAAACTGCGACAGCATAGTTCAGCCATTTGTGACAGTTTATTAGCATAGGTACAAGAAATGAATGCCTATGAGGATTTTATTCCCATTTCATATAGTTCCAATAGAAGCGCGTGTGGTGCAATGGTCGTGGGCGCCCTGCAATACACACATGAGGTCGGTCTCTGCGCCTATCGCTCACCAAGCCCTCTATCCCTACGGGGTCGGAAAATTGGTACCAAACTTGTATGGAAGGATGGCGGCACTGGCTCAATACATTGATAGGCCACCGCGAATCAGTGTAAAGGCCTGAAATGCATTCATATTCATATTCCAAGCGATGTGTAATGAAGTCAAATGCATGGCGCATCCCTCGGGAATGATCAACTCCGAGAACTTTATCGTTTATCCTTTACAATTCTAATGCATAAAAGCATTAGTGGCGTGGGGAATGGAATGGCTAAAGTAATAAAAATGTCCCAATAGTTTGTTTTATTAACTTTTGGTCTTTCGAACCGGCCTTCTCACCCACAGCTTGATTTCTTCCTGGGTAGGAATAACTATTTGTAAACTTAAAAGCGCTGTATTATCTCTTCTTTGATAAGGTAACACGAGGTTAATAAAAATATCAAACTGTATATCTTTTATACCTTTTTTTGATAAATACTTCAGGGAGAAAAAGGCTGGTTTCGGGTGGTGACTTCCGCATACAAGAACGATACAGGTAATGACTTCAACATGGGTATTGAAAAAGAATGCTACTACGCCGATGTCGATGTCAGTACAATGGAGACTTCAATCTAAGGAACTGCTTATAAGCTGGGTGGAAAATGAAGCTATGAGGACATCATCGAATCCTCATCATAGTCCTTCTTGGCTTGTATAATACATATAAATGATGTGATTTGGTACTGTTGATCAACAAATGTTTCTGTTAACACTGTAATCCTAGTTTAAATAACTCCTCTTCCACACGAAAACGGAAATTGGTGAGTACCAATCACAGTGCTGAGCGACCAAATATCTGAAGATGAAGTAAGCGAAAAAACGAAATGCCAACGGTAAAGCTTTCGGCGTCCCCAGGAGTACCTCATGTATTCAACTTTGTTCAACATCACAAATGATTTAGTGCATCACTTATATCACCTGTTGACCTATTGATCGTCGAGTGACTCGAGTGGACGCCAGTAAATCTTCCGTTTCCCTCTGTCGCGTCTGAAAGTGACCAAGAGAGTTCTGCTAACTCTAGGGACTCATTGAGCATCACATCTTCATTTTATGCTAATCGTGAAGAACCATGAGAATCGGATCGGTGGTCTTCCTTCTATGTGCTTGGCATCCCAAAGAATCCGCTCACTAATGACTTTTGTCCATCGGTTGTTTTTCATGTGCATTACGTGTGCGACTAACAATTTTTTCAAATATTTGGCTTGTAAAGCGGTGCCTTCGATTTTTAGTCTTCAACACAGGTCGAAGCTTCTGATCCCATCCCTCACTTCTGTGGATACTCTTAGCATTGTCTATTCAGTTGTGCGTTCAATAATGCTGAGTTATCTTTCATGCTCTGCTCAAACGGCGACTAAGTCTGGGGAATCCCGCGAGATTCGCTCCGTTCAGCGTGAAAGGGACCTACGAAACCAATCCACTCTTCGTGAATGAGCATCATTCTTGCAAGATTTAGCTGAAACCAATCCTTCCCTAAGCGTTATTGAAGTCGAGTGGCAGTTACTCCGCCTAGTTAATGCTTGGTGAAAATAATAAATATTCTCATATTTGTCTTAAATAAGAATTTGCTGTCGTCTACTGATGCGCTAAGTCAGTGCTGCCATTCCTCCGCAAAAATCTGGCACCAGCTTGTCGAACGCGGGAATGAATGAAGGTTAAGTTTGACGTGAGTGTGGTATCAAAGCGACGACAACATGTGTTGGCAGGAAACCTTTAACCTCTGCACTATTCGCGGCTCTCTAGAGCTAGTTATGTATCAACAGTCATCCCTCATTCATTCACAAGTTTGTTCGATTGGGTAATGGGCCGCGTCTGTCAATAGCCGTTGAATGGCCACAGCTATTTAATTTAACTCCTTCATCAGCTTTTTAAAAAGCCTGATCTCTCCAGCGAAGGAACCGGATTACTTATAGTACACCGCAAAAATGAGTAATTTGGAAGCTACGCCAAATCTATACAATACTCTTGGGATCATTAAGTGTGAGCGATATAGCTGTCTATTTCAAACTATTATTAGCTTGCATATTTAATTAACCTGACAATTATAGAAAAAATACAAATCGAAATACGAGAAGGTTCTGGAACCACACAGAAGTTGCAGAAGTTCATTGAAGGAATCGAGCAGGAAACAGTTGCATGAGTGAGTACAAGGCTGCAGATGATAATGTAGAATTGCAACGAAATTAATCAAGCTTAGTAATTGGCATAGTCGGTGAATTCGATTGAGCACAACTAACCATCACTGTAGGTAAAATACATGGACCTATCAAAATATTCCCCATGTAATGTATCACTTTTGCCTACTGCCCATTATGTTTCACGGGAAGCTACTAGGCGAAGTACAACGTATTTCTTTGAAAAAAAAATTGACTGGCTCAGAGATCGCTAGAACAAGGGCGTCAGTAGTGCCGTGGGTTACACGTAAACCCTCAGAGAGGATAATCGCGGTTAGATGTGCTCTGCGATCCAAGTTTTGCAAATATCTCAGCATTATTGCGGTTGCATCCCTCATGTGTTTATGGTTAGACTGGGCAACTGTTCCATCAAACAAAAGCGGTTTTTAGTGGTATCTGGGGTCATGGTATGGAAGCAACGCTATAACTGTTATTTAGATGAGTAAGAGAATACCTACCCCGATTATTAACACATTAACACGACATTGGTACTCAAACTTTTATTCAGCAAGTGTTTCGACTTCTTCAATTTCTCCAGGACCGTGTAAGCCTGAGTTGGTGGTCCACAGCTGGTTGATATCGCGATGTACGGGTTTGCTGTCGTACCGAGTTGAATCTAGTCAAATGAAGCACCATTCGAATGAGGAATCTCTTAAGATATCTGTGGGGGGTCTGTGAAATATGTGCCTTAGATGGATTAAAGGCAATCAGAAAATTTTCAAGTGGAAGTTTCCCCTGTATATTACTGTGACATGAGTCGACTGACGGAATGAGGGCGACGTAAGAGATCACATATTATCCATATCATATAATAATCTCCTTAAGCCCAAAACTATTTGTGCGGTAAAATGAATCTTTATAGTTAATTTTTTAGCATTCAAAATAGCAGGGTTATCGACAGAAAAACTTCTTCTCTCGATTCCTTTCGGTTTTCGAGTATCAAAATCCAATCCACACTCTGAAATCACGGCCTTCAGGCAGACGATCCCAACAACAACAGTTCCTAATCCTGGTGGGAACTATGAGAAT